>ML782525.1:174092-223119 GCA_009831015.1 Picea engelmannii | reverse complement strand
TCCATATGCAACTTTCCGACGGCCACGATCGAGGCGCCCAGATCAACGGCGCTCATGCAGCCCCGCCCTTCTCAGCTGCCCAGTGCTTAACCAGTGTGGGCCCTCCCCCCGTCATTTCATCCTCCCTTCCGCTTTTCCCCTACTGTCGTGTGTCATCCATTCACCTCCCCTCTTTGGTCCGCGTAGTCTTACCTTCTTCTCACCACCCACTCGTTCCCTGCCACGTGTCCCGTTCCTTCATACGTCAGCCTCTCACCCGGAGGCGAGTTCATTCCTTCCATCCTCCTCCCTTTCATCTGTTGTCCTCCGCCATGAATCGTCCTCCGTCAGCCTTCTCTCATCTCGTCACGTCTTCCACGCCCTTATAGCTCGGCACTACCATCCTCGTCATATGCCTCATCCTCTGAGCTGGCCTCCATGTCTATTCGCCGCAGCCAATCTGTTATTCCATGTGGCAGCGCGAGAAGTCTTCCGTAGCTCGAAATGATGAGTTGGCCGAGCCTTTCTCAATCCCAAGAAGCAGTTATTGAAGCAGTTGGTGGTGGTTAGATATCGCCTCTGCCTTAATGGGAGAGCACGACCGTGAATTTAAGGCACGTCAATTCGCCGTTGGAACTGTCAAACAATTAAGGTTGCGTCTGACATAAGTTGCACGATCTTTCAGATGTTGACTGTCAGAAGCCATGCAGACGCAAAGCTTTCAATGCATTTTCTTAGTACCGCTGCTATTGTTGTTTTGAGTATATGTAGGCATTTTCGCCATTTTTGTATCTATCGATGGTTGAGCTAAGCTCCCGACTGTAAAGTTTCAGCAAATACTCTAGTTTCCTGGTTATGCCTCTGTGTTTGAGACTTCTTAGTTTATAACAAACAGTTCTCCTTTTTCCATCTTTGTTTCATCTCATGCCGGAGTGTTCACAGTCGAATGATTCGCGTGGATTGCTACATTTGTGTTGTGATAAAGGATTTGTCGTGACATTTATGTATTCTCTGGTTCTTTGCGTTCGAATATAAAGTGACTTTGTGTTTGAATGCTTTCTCCTCCTGTCTGTTATGAACATGATGTTTATTATAGACCGTTGCACCCTTCTTGCATAAGTCTTCCACCTGCTCACCCTTTTACTACGACTCATTGTTTGGAGTTTATCAAGATCTCACTCGTTCATGCATGCCTGGTCTGGTTTCTGAGTTGACACAATGTTGTTTTGAGTTTTCCTCCATTTGATCACCCTTTAAATAAATCTTGACATTAAACTGATGGGCTTCGGGCTCTTCTCCTGCAAGCAATCCAGGAGTGACTTCCGTCACCAACACCCTCAGTCACAAGGAGAATTTCCACTTGGAGCTATTTTGTGGATGCCTCAAGATGATGAAATACATGTTTTTCCATTTTTATAGTATACAAAGCTCCGTAATCAAGCACCTGGTCAATGCCAATAGAATTACAGGAATTCGTAGGCATTATTGGAAAATCTACAAATTGTTTAGAAAATATGGGATTCAAGACTAGAAATAAGGAAGAAGTTGAAGTTAGCCAACCGAGGATCCAACTCAAGAAGATAAAGAAGATATTCTCCCTTGCGTTATAATGGAGATATGATCCACAAAGTCTGAATTTAGTTAGACATAGGAAGGCATTCAACTTTCTAAGAATTGTATAAATTAAAAGTGAGAGGATCTGTAGGGTTAATAGGGAATGTTGATATTTTCACTTGAGACATATTGTAATTTATCAAACCATGCTTGAATATTAATTAATGGATATTTGGTAATTCCCGTGTTAATCTTTTCTTTGTTATGAGTTTCTCCAAACAACACACCCTAGGAAACTTGCCCCTTGGTATGTGTTGTGTTTCTCGTAGTAGGGTTGAAGTTACTTTCTTTTTAGTGATTGCAAATTCTACAATGTGTCTTTATTTCTTTTTACTGTGATTTCCTATAAATGCATGTTCATTTTATTTTCCTATAATTTCACAGTGTTTGTTAAATTCCTGTAAGTGCATGTTTGAATTCATGTAGATTCATAATTTTGTTTTCATACATAGTCAAGTGGGGATTTCCTTTTCATCATATTTTACAGATGTTGACTTCTTTGAGTATGCTGAAAAAGTTGTTTTATATTTAGACATTTAAAGTATTCACTTGAGAAAATTTTTGTCTTTAGTGCCATACAAACAAACTTCACGAAATCTTCTCAAAGACAGTTAAACCTGTAATTTTCTATGATGAACATTCTCTTAATTTCTTAAGTTTCATTCAATTACCTTTTAAAGATCATAAGAAAAAATAATGTATATGATCATAAAGTTCATTTAACTAAATGAAGTGAGTTCTGTAAGAGGCACATTCATGAGGGTGATGATTAATTTGTAGTCTGAATCTCTACCATTTGACAATTAAATTTGAACCAGTTGATCAAATAATTTTACCATCCATTTTTGAATCTAGTTATTTAATTTCTTTGAGTTCAATACGAGTTTTGTTTTAGGGAATATTCAGAGTCAATTCTGCACATACTGTGTCTGTGTCTCACAAGTTTACCTACCCTAATTGATAATTAAATGTTGAGGAACCTAGAGCACTAAGTTAACCCAACAATTACATTCTCCATGTTGACATATTGTGTACAGTGTGTACTCTATTTTATTATATTATTCTAAGGATTTTGTACATAATACTTTGATTGTTACAACACACTACAATTGACTCATTAAAGGCTACTTGGAGATCACCTGGTAGGTTGTCAATCCATATTGTCTTTGTGTTAGCATTAACTACACCTCTATATTCAACCTTTCTAGTCGATATATAAATCAATAGTTACTTTTTAGAAGACTGTGATATGGATCTAGATCCAAGATGAAAGACATAACCAAAAGTTGACTTCATACCATCTCTATCCCCGGTCCAATACAAGTTGATATAGCCAAGAAATTGATTCATACTCTTACTACAATACTTTATTCCAAGCTTATATGTACCCTTGATATATAAAATAATCCTCTTTGTGGCCTTTAAGTGGCTCTCTTTTGGATCCTACATGAATTTGTAGACCTCACTAACAACAAAGGATATATCAAGTCAATTTTGAGTTAAATAAATGAGGCTACCCACAAGCTTCCTATAGAAAGAAACATTGAATTTTAGAGAGCCACACACCCTTAGTTAGCTTCACTCTTGAATAATATGGTGTAGCAAACAAATTATAATATTCCTTGTTCAATATCTATAACAAATTAATCACACATTTAGGTTGAGAAATAAATTTACCATCATCCATTTGCAAAACTTGGATGCTTAGAAAGAAATGCAATAGACCAAGGTTGGTCATTTCAAATGTTTTTGTTAACTGTGTCTTCAAAGCCAAAATTGGGTTAGGACTAACTCTAATAATGACTAAATCATTAATATAGTGAAAAAATTAATAATCATTTATATGTAAACATAAATATTGTGACATAATTAACATCTAAAACCAACAGTGAGAAAGAACCAACCAATCTTCTCACACCATGCTCTAATGGCTTGTTTCAAATCATATAAGGATTTCTCCAGACAACACACAAGACTACCATCCTTATCAAATCTTAAGGGTTGTTCCATATAAAACCCCTTAACAAGATCACCATGTAATAAATATTTACATTCATCTAATGTACCCCCAATCCAAAATGAGAGACACATGGAAGAATAAGTCGAATAGAGTTAACCTTTTCAACATGGGAAAATGTATTGGTGTATTTGATACATTCTTACCAAGAAAAACCCTTTTCTACCAGTTGATATTTATTCCTCTCAACAACACCTTCATATGTAAATTTAACCATGTAGGCTTATTGACATTTCACTATAATCTTTCCTTGTGTTTGGGGAACTAAGTCCCAAGTTTTACTCTTGATCAATTAATTGTACTCTTTATCCACAAAATCCTCCAATTTATATAAACCATGTGCATTTGTATACATATATATGGATCACATGCCTATAACACACATGCCATCAAAGAAACACTATCATGTTGCTTATGTCCTCTAGTCTTCCTTGAGTCATTTACATTTCCTGCATGAATACCAACAAATTCAATTCTCTTATTCTCCCATCAGGGAAGACAAATGACCCTTTTATAATGGGTTCCTTCACCAAATTACCATGAGAGGTCGTAGTTTAATGACTAGACAATCCATTTCTTATAGCTAACTCTTTTGTAGAAGGTCGACTACATGTTAGTTTATTATGTAAGTTAACCATAGAGTGCACAAATCAATTGACACATTGATAATTGTCATGTAAGTCACTGAGTCCAAAATTGATCACATTTTCAAATGATTCATTGCGTTAAAATCCAAAATATGAGTTCAATAAATAAATACATGAAGTATATTCATTAAAGACATCAACACTCCTACAAATAACTTCCTATTTGACTAGATCAAACAATATATTGTCTTTGGACTCATCAAAGTGGCCCACCATAATACAATATCCAAGGTCAAATATCTCGTATACATGCCTCTATGATGGTTTGAAACCTCATCCATAGAATTGAATCCTTGTATTATCACAATCTATTGTTCAGAAGATCACAAGAAAAATTCATTTTCTCAAACAAACTTCTCATCTAGTTAAATTAGATGTCAAAATCCTTTGAAAATATTATATTATAAGAGACAACCTTGACACAAAAGACCAAAGGAATATTTGGTCCTTCATTTATAGGATTTATTGTTATCACATGAATTTAATTGAGGTAGTGAAGGAACTTGTGCATAACTTCTAGCGTGAAAGTGTTAGGCCTTCTTCCAACTAGGAGGATGTACTAAAATTAAAAACTGGTTCTAAAAACCATGAAGCCCACAATCAAATTTGTATTGACATGATACATACAAAAATACACAAGAGATTCAAGAACGATCATATTGCATTGAAATTGTTTCAAAGTTCTTTCAATAAATGCAAGCATTGGTATGCTAAAATAAACACAATTCGTAACACGTGCTAGTATAGATACCACTTAGAATTTGGTTATTATTGTGACACATATATATACATTCATCATGTTTTGATATAGTTAATCTTGTGCAATAATTCTCAACAATAGTATTGTCGACATCATCTAGATAATTTATTATAACACCATGTGCAGAAGTCCAAAGGCACAAACATATTATGTGACAACATGTTTAGATGGGACATTCCCTAGGTGCAATAGAATGGCATTATCGAGAAAGTGCATGCATAAGAGCGAAGAATACAAATTTGGGAGGATGGTGGTTAACATACAGAGCTTCTAAGATGTTGCGTATGAACTAAAAATGGGAAATAAAGAAAAATGATATAATTTGGTAATGTCCTGGGTGAGAGATGTGTCCTTCAAGGAAACATTTTCTTTCAGATTGAACTTAGGATTTTCACAAGGGATTTAATGTATTAGTTAACTTACGTCTTAATTTTTGTGACACCATGATCCATATTGGATCATTATATTATTTTTTATCTATCTCGATGCTTTTATAGTGGAAACAAATTGAGGGAATCAACTTGTAGGGTCATTTTAACAGAAGGTCCCAGTTTGGAAAATTGGGGTTTGAAACCTTCAAGAGCCATTTTGATCAAATGCAATTTTTTGGGGTAAATTTTTTTCTAGAATTTTCTAGGATCCCGTGACACTTTTCTACACATTGAGACCTTTCCAACAATGCAAAAATCATGTCAATTGGATCTCGTATGAAAAAACTATGCCTCTCACAAGTTGATCACCATGGTACGAGAGGATGACATGTCAGCCTCCATTTCTCATGCATATGGGGCTAGCCATGTATGAAATTTCAAGAATATTCTAGAAGATCCGAAACATTATCACAATTTAGGGTAGAGGAAGTCAAAACCCTACCCCTAGATGGCTATTAGGATATGTTAATATTGGGCCACTAGGAGGAGGGGGCTCCATTCTTTTGCATTGTATATTGTTCCATAGTTGAGCATAACAATTGATAGTGGTATTTTGTGATCATAACAAAGGATGAGAGATTCTGTAGCAGCCATACATGCCACAGTGTCAAAGGAAACTCCACATAGAGTGCCTCTTTCTTTGTACTTTCATTTGTATAAAAGAGAGTAGAGAAACCTCACCTTCTAGCTAGGTTTTCTCCCCTATTGGGTTTCCCAGGTAATATCTTGTGTTTATTTTTGGATGGTATGTGTGTATTTATTTATTTTTCAAATTTGAACTATTTCATCCATTTTAAGCATAAAACTAGTAATCAAAGAGTTTGAGATCTAAAGGAAATTAACCTTCATAGTAAATATTTCAATATTTTATTAGATTTGTTGTGACTAACTGTCCAATGGAATATCCATGACAATTTATAGATCAAACCAAGTACGAGTATACAATTTCATTAAGGATTTCTTGGAAAATCCCCAACACTATGTTTAACATGTCCATGTAGCTCAATGGTAGGAAAATGAATTTAGAATATGCATAGATACCTTTCCAGTTGTTACTATATTGTCAATGGTGGATTTTGGTGATAACTACACACTCCATCTATAAAATGAAATTCAAAGACAATATTATCACTAAGACCAAGTCATCCTAATTTTTTGTATCACATATAGACATGTGTCGAGTAGTAATGAAGACAAAAGGGTAATATTAAAGGAGTTCCGCCTCTATGTAAGCAATGATCAATGCCATGACTTCTATTATGTACAACATTTATTTTAGTTATTCTACAATCATTTGAAGGAGAAAAATATACAAGTGGATCGACATTTGATATGGTCATAATGGTTGTACACGCTATTTCAAAAATGCCTACTTGTTTCAATGGTTGTGTCTACTGCAGAAAAATACAAGGTGCCACATATTTGGAACTATTTTGAGATTAAGCATGGGAGAAGGGAGAATTATAAAATTTGTGCATGTGTCAAAAATTCTCTACATAGGGAGGAGTTGAATTTTATGAAAAATTCCACTATTAGAGATGCAATATATATATTTGAATGGTGTTTTGCAATAATAGTAGTGAGAATAAGAAGACAAGATGAATCAACAAGGAAATGACATATGTAGAGATTTTTTTTGTAGGTGGTCAATGTAGATCAGTCACATTCATATCATTTCAACACACCATGTGGCACTCATTGATTTTATTTATTTTTAGGCTCATACAACACTATAGTCGAAATATAGACTAAGTAGAAGTAGTGAATAGGTCAACTATGAGTCAACATCAATCTAGGAAATTAAAATAGTTGTAGGACAATTGTGATTCAATCTGCAACATCTAAATTAAACTAGTTGGGGGATCAATCATATATTTCACTATATTATGATCATGTCTCAGATCTTATGCAACTAGGTACAATTTCAATAGAGAATATTAGATTGATTTTGATATTCTAGATTTAACACATGATGCTTTGTCAATTTAGTGTTATGGGGATTCACATAAGATCTTTAGGAAGAAAGTTGTGGGCTTACGTGTTGGAATTTTATTTTTACAAGACACATATACACAATATTTTCCCAAAAATATAATTAATGGGGCATTGACTATTGATTGGCTCATTGCATAGAGGGAAAGAAAACCTTTAGTATATCATTAAATAACAATCAAGGAAATCACTTTTTAGTTGTGTTAATGGTTGTTAAAGGAGAATATTTGACACAAGACAATAACACACACTAAAGAAGACCATTTATGTATTTCAATATTACAAATTGGGTTCATTTGTATACTACTTTACAAACTTAGTCATTGGTACAAGCCTCCAACTACAAAAAATTCCAAATAAGAAATCATCAAAGGTAATGGAGACCATTAGTACCATAGATGATCTAGATAGTATACTAAAATGATCATAAGTACAAAATTTAGGTAAGATCATATGTGAATTTTTGTTATTTTTTAGTATTGTTTATTTTTTCTTGGGTTGTTCAAACCTACAAAATTGTCTTACGACAAATGAAGGCATCAATAATAACACTAGTGTCTTTTGACACCACCACCCAATGCTAAAAAATGAAATGGAACTCAACAAAAAAAACTACAATTAACATTAAACACTACAATCCTCAAAATAAAAGGAAGGATTAGAAGAAAAAACATCAATACCTATAACCTTTCTCTACTCTACTGGGAACATGGAATCACAAAATGGTATTCATAAAACATGACACTATAAGAGGGTTATGTGCCTAAGAGTAATGGAGGAAACACTCTTTAACACTTATTGTTTTTCTCTGCCCCAATGTTTGTAATGTATGCACAAATTTCATGTGGGGTTGAGGGGATGAAGAGAAATGAATCCCAAGTAGTCGCAGGGCCTACTCCAAGGAAGCTCGTGCAAGCATAGGCTTTCATCGTGGTTTCATTACCTAAAAATGACATGTAGATTTTTTGGAATCATAGAGCTCATATGCCTAAGGGTATTAGGAGCATAATTTAGAAAAGGTTGTTAGAAAATGTTGCATATTTAAGGAAGTTGTTGATGTCAATTTAGATGGCCAACTAATTAAATAAGGCTACCATTATGAAAATTAAAGGTTATGCTTCAATAATGATACAATAATGAATATTACAAAGTAATCAATGGTTGAAGTTGAGGTCACATCCTTGAGTAATGGAGATAACATAATAAATCATAGTGAAAATGATGGATCTACCATCGGTTAAATTATTTATGGATGTAGGTACAAACAAAAATGGTGATTGTGGATGTTATCACACTTTCATGGTGGGTTGTGTTTCATGGTAGTGGTTGGTTTTTGTCTTGGTAATAAACTATATTAAGTGCATAAACGAATTTTGCTATTTTTGAAACTAGTTAATCTTTAATTTTAATTTTAACTATATTTTAATGTAAGCCAATACTATTTTCAATTTAATCATGTTTTATAATCTCCCCATCTCGCAAGCTTATTGAAATTAGGATTTCTAAAAGGGGTATTTAGGTAAGGCCAAGGTGAGCGCATTGTCCAAATCCTTATGGGATAACATTTTCAAAATATGAATACCGAATGCAAATTTCACATTGCTTCTCATTGGGAAAAACTCTAGTTTCAATAATTATCAAAATGAATACACATCAAAACATAAGACTCGTGGAGAAGGGTTCCCCTAGTGCTACTCTAATGTCACAAGTCCAATGAAATTGATAGTTCATCGATCTCAAGCCCACTTTGTGTTTTAATGCGAATTTCAACCAATTTTTTTTTAATCATATAAGTCATAACGTATCAAACTATTTGGTGATCAAATCATATTTATAAATAAAATTAACATTTATTTTAGGTGATAAGTCATTATTATTTTATTACTATCTTGAAACTTAAGCGACAACACCAATACATGAGTGTTAGTTGTGCATCATTGACAAAAAATGATAATAAATTCTATATTAGAACATTCAGAACAAAATCAACCATTCGTAGAAATTAGAGAGAACTTACAACAACAAAAATACAATAGTGATGAAAAATATTTTTAGAATACATAGCACATTTTATTCAGTTTTTCTAAAAAACTCCTACGAAAAAATTATATACAACAAGTATATTATCTACATGTTGAAATACGTGAACAAAAAGAGTAAGTAAAGTATTAAAAATGTTTTCTAATACAAATATGTACATGATTTCAAATATAATTTCATGATATTCCCAAGAGTATCAATAGCTACCTAAAGCATTAGATGTAGTCAATGCTCCCTAAAATTTAAGGTGTGTGATCATAGATTTGATGAAAATGTTAAAGAATCCTATTGTATATTCATGAAAAGGTTTTATTTTAGGTAAAAAAATATAAAGATATAAAAAATTAATATTATAAATTAGGATTCAATTTTTTTCTTATAAAAATATGAAAAAAATTAGCTTAATTTCTTTTAAAAAATAAACTAAATTTGAGAGCAAAAAATCCAAACAAAAAACAAAATTGCATGATATTAGTATTAAAAATCATATTTGAATAAGGTAAAGGTGAGAATGATGTCCACACAGTGCAAGGTAGTGTTTTCAAAAATACAAATTTCATGTATTTTTGTGAAGAAAAAAATAAAATTATATACGATCCATAAATAACTATAATATAATAAATAGAATTTTTGAACACAATTTGAATTGCATAATACCTTTCAAGACTAATTAAAAAAACACACGTGGTGAAAAATAAAATCTAGAAAATATTGTTCAATATGTCAAAGGAAAGTGTCAAAGGTCTCATTATGTAAAGTACACCAATAAAAAACAAAAAATGGTTACAACTCAAACCCAAACCTAGATAACACTAAATTAACTTGACCAAGTAATAAAAAGGCATACTCTAAGTCTTTAGAAAAGAAGAAACGTGAATAAAGAAGGTAGACATATTCCAATAAGTAACGTTGTGAAATGTCAGATTACAAGGTGAAAAAGATTGAATTAACCTCAATATGTCAGCTAAAATTAATACTCATGTAAGATAAGATGTACTTTAAAAAATGTCAGGTAAAATTAATACTCACAAAACAATGTAGTGCAATAGAAAGGTTATTGAGGTCCTTTTTTCTAAACACCATTATTATAAATATCTTAAATTAAGGTGTATTTAAGCACATTCATACATGTTTTCATATATGAGGTCCTTTTTTCTAAACACTATTATTATAAATATCTCAAAGTAAGGTGTATTTAAGTACATTCATGCATGTTTTCATATATTGATTTGAAGTTCTTCTTATATGTTATTTGGAAGTTATAATGAAACTAGACTTTGAATAAGGAAAGGGTTGTTGCAATTAATTTTTTTTTAAAGGTTTATTATTAGATGTATTTTATTTTTATTATTATTCATAAATATAGGAAGGTGTATTTTTTTTTTTTTAAAATGATACTAAATGGGTTATATGATGTTTGAAATATAAATTGATTTGGAATATTATAGAGGAACGAGAACTAGGATTTCTAAATATTTAGATTCTCAATAAAGATAATAATGAAGTTATGTGGAGGATCGGAAATTGCCAATTTTGAGTAAAACATATACTAACCAAAAATAGACATAAAAACTTTTTGAGAAATCTTAGCATGGAGTTAAAGAAGGGACACATAAAACATTTTCTCAATGCTTAAGAAAACAATCATCAAAATATCATAAATATAACATACCATATAATTTTTAAAAGAACCATAAACACTTCATTTAAAAATATATCAAAATTATGTATATATTCCAAAATGGCCCAAATATATATGCAACACTAATAGATGCCACTATAAAATAAGAAACACTAATAAAAGCCAAAAAAGTATATGCACCATTGGTAGACATAACAATGGTATCTACACTACCAACCAAGGCAATAACAACCATACCACAAAAATTTGCAATTAATGCAATGACATTATAAGATGAAGCAAAACCTCCAAGTGCAGTCACATTAGAAGGGTCAAATAATGGCTTCTAAACTATAATGGGGTGAGAAACAATAAATTCCTATCTATGGTTGCAAACAATAGTTGTCGAATCAATTAGAGGCATAAATTGACAATCATGAGAAAACAAACATGTCAATAGGAAAATATAACTTTTTCAATGCAAACAATAGTTGTTGAATCAATTAGAGGCATAAATTGACAATCATGAGAAAACAAACATGTCAATAGGAAAATATGACTTTTTCAACTCCAAGTTCATGCCAATATAAACTCCAATTTCAATCGCGTGGAAGCGCGTGTAAGACCAAAAGGTACCTAAAAGCGTGCATGAGGTGGAAAAGTAAGAGATCCCATTGGAGAGTTGAAATTCAACGTGAAAAACTAGTTAGGAGCTTGTAAAGCACTAAAACGTTTGGCTATATCATATTTTTAGCATATTGTGATTAAACCAATTTAACTTGTCATTCATGCATACCTGAGTGTGAGACACTAGAAGAAAATACAATGTTAAAATTTAAAGGGACTTGTGGTATCTTAACTGTTAGTGTAGTATACCCACGAACAACACTTTCCATGTGCTACAAACAAGTTCTAACCCAATTACACTACTATTGAAAAATGAAAGTACTTCCTCAACTTCAACAAAAAGTACTAGAATGTAAATTCAAAGGGGCTAAGGCTAGGTATGAATTCTATGAATTCTACCATGTATTGCAAAATTGAAAATTAAAAAAATAAACTAGAAAATTACAAACAAAGCTCCAAGATATAAAAACATGTTGTTGTAATCCATTATTCTAGTGTGGTTTTCTAGAAAAAATTACGATGCCAAAAAGTGTCATGTATGTCGTTTTCTAAACCTAGGTAGGGGTTGTGCATGAAATAATCTTGTTGGGGACTATGTACAATCTTATAATAGGTTATATTAGTACAAAATCATGAGAATCAACTAGAATAAGAATATACATTTCACATTTTAATCTAAATTAACTTGAAACAATGCTTAACTACTATAAGAACCAACATAAACTACAACATCTAAGGGTCCAATCACCGTCCCAAAGAAAACATAGGATTTCTCAACCCCTAGTGGAGATGGCATATCATTGTCTCATATTAGTATCTATAGAAATATGTGTATAACTAATTAGATTCATACAAACCAATGAAAAGAAGCACAACAAGAGTACAATACTTCAATTAAAGAAAATTAACTCGTCACAATACGTACATGTGATGTATCCCCTTAGAAAACCCTGTTGTGACTATTGCATTGACAATAGTAGAGAATGAATCATACTGTTGTGACACAATAGCATCAAATCGTAGCAACTAGACATGCCAAAGAATTATACGGTTACAAAAAAATTGTAATTAAATTTATAGAATACTTGTCATTCATGTGTGTGTGTGTGTGTGTGTGTGTGTGTGTGAGATTAATGAAGTCCATGAATATTATTTCATACTAACCTCATCCATGAAATTCTCTTAGACATGAACCTCCATTGGCCCATAACAAGTTCCCTTGCATCTCAAACATGGATAAGGATCATAGGAACTCAGACCATAATGCATAGCCTATCCAAATGTCATCGCATTACTAGAATATGATGCATAGCCTAAAGTCCCAACCCTTATCCCTCCACCGCCAGGTTGCACATTCTTTAAAGATCACTCCTAGCAGGATGATGCGAAGAATGTGCTATGTTAAAGTAATCTATCCGGGTGTAAATTGAAGTTTGGGTCTCAAGAATCATGTATTCAATGTCAAGATATTGGGAAAAGGGGTTAGGCGGATGCCTCAAAGGGCATAACCCTCTCAACATATCACACTTAACATTCTGTCAATCTAGACAAATCAACCCCATGGAATTCACTAATGTAAAAATAGCTAAAACAAATACTTAAAACAAACTTGACCCACATTTTTCATAGAAAAGACAATGGCACTTCCCTCTTATTGTAGGGAGGTTTGTTAAAGACCATAAACCATATATCCATCTAGTTGTCTTTAAATGGTTAATATGTGCACTAGTTCATGCAAATGCTCCTCTTTCTTTTAGGAGGGTTTTGGTAGGTTCTAAGGTCAATAAACAAGGCCACATGATGATGTTTTGATATTTATAAATATTTCAAAAAATTGTTATTTATACCAGTCTTGTAGTATCCATACTCCCTGGAGTTATGTTTGGAAATATGAATTAACTTCCATTGGGCATGAGAAATGGAAGAAACAATTTTCTCTAGGGATATAGCCAAGGAAAGACATGTTGTCTCTCTACTGGTCATAAAAGAGCCAATTAAGTTCTAAGTGTTTCAATTCCATTGCCCTTGTTGGTGTTTGCATCTAATATTGGTGGTTGGGGGTTAAGGTTGGGAATTATGAAACTAGTGGTGGGGGGTTTTCTTTCTAATCATGGGCACACTCCATGCCAATAAAATTTAAAGGATACATCTCAGAAATTATAAAATAACTTTATTTCCTTTCTAAACTCATAAAATTTAACGAGTATAAAAAGCATAGCTTGCTCAAAAACCTACCTTGAATCTTAAGAAATGAGAGAGAAAAATTCACTACAACTACTAGAAAGGTTGAATGACAATGATGCCAACCTCCCTCGTCAATGTGAGATTTAGTGTCCCCTCTACTCATAAACATGTCTACCTCTGCTCTAAAACGTGCCTCGTAGTTTTTCAAGGGAAAGATGGTAAAATGGAGGAACCCACAACCTAATTTTTTATTCATATATAAAGGAACATGTTCACACTTAGGAACACATGCATTTGTTTGATTTTATTACTTAGTGGATATTTTTGTGATGACATGGTGGTTCAGAAGATGTCAAGGTTGGTTTAAAAGGAAAATGTAAGCATTCATGTGAGTCTGCATTCTTGAATTACATATTGCCATTTTTTTACCACCAACTTTGTGAGAGGGCCCAATGAATTCAAGTGCTTGGATAACATTCCTTTGACATTGAGGTTCTTAATACAAACTTTTAATTTCAGTGGGTCTAATTCTTGGGAAATTTGGTCACTAGAAGGATGATGATTAATGATTTCATGGAGTTCGACAAGTTCCTTTCAAACCTCTCTCAAGGATCCCATGAACTCATTATGGTTTCCTTTGAACTAAATAAATTCCCCTTGTAATTTCTCAACCCTTTTCCAAAAAATTGTAAGTTTCTTATGAACATCTTCCTTGTTTCCATGGACAAGTCCAACTTATCCAAAAAAGAGATCAATTTTTTTATGTATTCATGAAAAATGGGTGTCCTTCACTAATGAATCAATGTTAAGACCATCAAATTACTCCCTACAATGTTGAAGCTCCTAATGAATGCACTTGAGATCACTGAGGTTAGCTGGTTGGGTGAGGGTCAATTCCATTTATCCGAAAGATAAGTGTATCCCAAATAACTTGTATGCGAGAATATCACTAGATAACAGATCAAGGTATTTGAGGAAAATGGTAATTCTCATCGCAAAGAGTATAATTTGATAACAAAAATCCTTTGGAAGGCTTGAATTAATGTAGGGATAGTTGATGAACATTGAGGATGGATGAGTCATGTAAAATAATGTCAAATTATATAAGATATGGATGATGCATGTGGAATTAATAAAGGAGAGGGACAAGTGGGACACCTAATCATCATTTAAACGAGATCAATGATTTTAAGGATGGAAATTTATTTTAAAATGCAGAAACCTTGGCGAATATTACTAATCCTTCATATATCAACTATAAATGTTTGGCGATATGTTTTTAAAAATATTCAAATTTCTAAGTATTTTATATAGTTTTTATAAAATTTTGGCAATTTTTAAGGTAAAATAATTTTATCCTATAGAATTTGGGCGAATCATTTTTAAAATAGCGAATCTCATTTTTGGAAAAACCATGGAAAATTAGCCCATGAGCGAAATTTAGCCCCTAAAATCATCCCTAGAGATCATCCTCATAAAAAAATGTTTGGGATGTTTTCTCCAAAGTTGTTGATTCGACAATTTCACAATATTACTAATTAATACACCATGAAATATCTCACAATATTATTGGCTATGATATTAATTGCATTTTGGTCAAGGTGACTTCCTTTCTTTCAAGAAAAATAACCTAGTGAAGATATTCTTTGCTATCCCAAGTGGCCTCACATGGATGACTAAAAGAAAGATGACAAAGAAAGAGATCATATCACGTGGTTGTTCCAAGACTCCCTTGAGTGACAGTCGATGAGATGATGGATCATTTCACCAAGATCCTTTGATGATACCAACAATTACATAGACATCTTTTATAAGAAGTGATTTTGAAGAAATGACACCATTCAAGGTACAAGTCGATTTTTATATCCCTCTATTAGAAGGAACGATAGACACACAATATTTTGAGATATGGTTGGATAAATTAAAGGTTTATTTCTTTGTTCACCACTTTACCAACAATCAAATATTAGATTCACACCCATAATTTCCCCTCCCTTTGTTAAAAATTGGTGGGATATGTACTTTGTACAACATTCTAGAGATAATTCTTGAGTATGTGAGATATAAACCACTTGGGAATTTTGTCAATTTCCTTAAGGAGGATTACTACCCTCTTGGAAACTATGAAGTCTACTGCACAATATGGAAAACCCTACAATTCTAGGGTAAATATGAGATTTTGCTAGAGTACACCAATTCCTTTCATACCCTATGTACAAAAATAGGTATAATGGAATTTTAGTGACACTTGGTTCTAAAGTACCACAATGGTCTACACAACTATAGCTAGACAGAAATGTAGATTTTGGACATCGTGGTCCTAACTCTCAGAGCAAATAAAAGAGCAAGGAAAATGAAATTATGGTAACCAATCAAAATCACACATGAAGAAGAAGAATGAGAGGTTGAAGAAGGACACTAGAAAATGGTGTGGCACCCATAAAAGCACTTGGAACAACACTAATGAATTCCATACTAGACAATAGTTATAGGTCAAGAAGAAAAACTCAGAATTGATTCAACATCAATGCCACCAAATCTCATGGATAAGGGGAAATGGATCATCAACACAAAACCTTATGTTACTATCACCACTGCAAAGTTGCAACGAGAGAAAATAGAGGATTATAAGGAACATGAGTGTCTCTTCTGTTCATAGATGAAGGTGAGGGGGATATTATTCCATTTCATTGCTCACATCAATAGAGAAATAAACTTGTTCTAAGTAGAGGTCATCAAGAAGATGGTGTTGTCAACACTATCACACCCCAATTAATACACCATTATATTGTTGAGCCAAGGGTGAGGCATTTGTGTTAGTGAACAATGTCACCTACAATATGACATCAATACCTTCAAGAACAAAGTATTGTATCATGATGCTTTTATTGAAGTTTGTGATGTTATTGGAGGAAAATTATATATGTGGATGTGTAAAGATGTTTACTAGTCTAGGTCAGATAGTATCATTGTTACCTTAGGATATTATATCTATAGGATACAATATGTATCCCCGACAACCAAGGAATTTGTAAGGAGTCACTCTATGTAGTGGACATAGTTATATCAACTATTGGAAGCATATGCAAACATATTCACCTTAGCTACATGTGTACTGCTACATTTTTAAGTACAGCATGCAATTTATTTGACGTCGAGTGCCCCTCCAGCCAATGACCTTGTATGCATAGACTCTCAAATGGAGAATGAGGAGATCAAATCCAAAATTTAGGAGATAATTTAGAAGGGATGGATTTGACCAAGATATTGACCCTATGAGAGCCCAATTGTGATAGTTTAAAAGAAGGACGGGACATGGAAAGCATGTATTGACTATAGAACCTTGAACAAAATCACAATCAAGAATTTACACCCCATCCCCTAGATTGTTGATCTTCTCAATCAACAAAAATACACCAAGATTTTGAACAAAATTAATATTAACTTAGGTTAAAACCAAGGGACAATTGAGCCAACTTGTTTGTAAAAGACATTGTTCAATGCCAAGGAAGGTCACTTCGAGTGGTTGGTCATGCCTTTCAACATGAATAATGCACCAAAAACGTTCATGAGGATGATGGAAAATATTATGTGACAATTACCTAATTATTTTGGGGTTGTATAACTAAATGATATCCTCATCTTTAACAAAACCTAGGAAGAGCATATGAAGCATATTCATTAAGTGTTGAGCATCATAATACAACACAAGTTATATTCCGACCTCAATAAGTTCTCATTTGGTATGTAGATGATTCAATATCGTGGGTACATTGTGGATGAGCATGGAGTTCAAGTGGATTCAACCAAGATCCAACTCATCTATCATTTTCCAACCTTGAAGACACTAAGGATCTTTGAAACTTCTTAGACATCACCAACCTTTGTTGTAAGTTCATGTTGGAGTTCCCTCACATTTCTTATCCCCTAAGATAGGTGACAAAAGGTTGAGCCAAGACTAAGTTTGATTGGGACTAGACACATTAGAAGGAATTCAAGGCACTAAAGCATCACCTTTGCTCGATACCAATTGCAAATTTTCTAGACCAACAATCATTCACAATTGAGACATATGCCTCAAAGTATGTCATTGGTATAGTGTTCACTTAGCTTGAACATCAAAACAAGATAGTTTTTGATAGATTTCTCCAATACCCTACCTATGGCAAAGATCTTTGATCCATTTTCTAGATCTAACAACAAAGGAAGCATACTATTATAGGAAAGGAAATATTCATCCACTTTGACCATGTACCTATGTAATGTATCCCAATATAGGGAAAGTTAATTGACATTACAAGTGATCCATGTACCTTTAAGATTTCTAGTTGAACATCAAATATAATAAGGAAAACACTAATCAAATTGTGCATTGCCTTATTTGACCTCTGGTTGTGGCACTAACCACTATCCTCAACTCATAGGAACATGATACATTAGAGTTTCCCAATATGTATATCCGTAATATAGATTTTTATGCTACATACTACACACTCAAGGTAAATAAGTTTCAAACTTTCACCTCTACAATGGAATTTTGTGTTATTTTGGAAATCTCTATGTACCTTCAATCAAGTGTGAGAAGATGATTTAGGAGGAATAGTCATGTGGCAAGGAACTTTGACACAGATAATATAATGACAACGTTTTACAAGTACTTCCACTAGCCAAAGATATGATATGACATTAGTTGATATATCAAATCATGCATCACATGATGTGCCATCACTAAAATTGATATTAAGAAGTAGGGATAGTGCACTCCTCTACGCACTCAAAATAATCCTTGGGAGTCGATGTCTATGGATTTTATTTTAATGTTTCCCTCAACCAAGCATGGCGATGATTGTTGTTTTGTGGTTGTTGATCATTTTTCTTAGATGAAAATCTAGGCAACCAACAGGAAGAGTGTCACAATGGAATTCATCGCTAATCTCTTCTTTGAGAGTGTTTAGGTTCAATTTGGGTTACAAAGTACCATTATTTATAATAGGGACATCAAGTTCCTAAGTATCTTCTGGTTGAACCTTTTTCCATGATGGACACCACGTTGACCAAATCCATTGACTTCCATCCCCAAACCAATGGAAAAAAGGGGCAATGATCAGGATGATTGTACATATCCTCAAAATGTTAAAATCCAAGAATTAACACAAGTGGGATGTGTTATAAATTGGGTTCAACGCTTCCCACAAGTTTTGCGACATGGGATAACCCCCTCTCATGGATCCTAACTTTGGTGATTGTGGTGGAGACTAATGCATGCAGGTTTTGGTATAGCGACAATTAGAGTCCAACAAATGGTATCAGGGTGACAGGTATCGAGTTTGAAACTCACCCGACACACGTTGGGGGGCAGATTGTTGGAAATTGGGTTCAGTGTTTCCCGCAAGTTTCACGACATTGATTAAAACCCTCTCATGGATCGTAACTCTAGTGATTGTGTCAGAGACTAACGCCTTTAGGTTTTGGTCTAATAGAAATTGGATTCCAACAGGATGAAATCCTTCCTTATGTTCAACACAATTACAAAACACTCTTCACAACTCTTCATAGTTCTATCAGGAACAACCCTTTTCAAGTATTCCCAATGTTATAACGATAGGCCCTAATTGTTATAGCTTTGTGCATTGCATCAACATAGGAAGAGTCATCCCTTGCCCAAAACAAGGAAAAGAAGGTAGTAAAATTTGTTGAAAGGTTCAAACACATCTAATCCATATTTGATCAGAATATTATTTTTCATCATCTTGATGATTTATGGGTGAAAAAATTGGAGGAATCCACTTGTAGATCCGTTTTAGCGATTGGTCCAAATTTGGAAATTTGGGTCCAAAAAATCTTCTAAAATATTTTGGAGCCATTTATGGCATGAAAAAACATGTTTCTATGGTCCAAACCTTACTTGGTGACTCTTTATATATTCTACACATTGATTCATTTCCAACGAAGCAAGAATCACCTCAATTAGAGTTTGTATGAGAAAGTTATGCCTCCCACAATTTGACCTATTGGATTGATTGCCATGGTGCAAGTGGATGCCATGTCAGCCTTCATTACTTAAACATGTGGGGCTAGACACATAGTGTATTTTATAAGAAAATTCTATAAGTTCCAAAACATTATCACAATTTAGGGTTGAGGAAGTCAAAATCGTACTCCTAGATGGATATCGGGCTATGTTAAATACCAAGCTGCTAGGAGATGAAGGGGTTCCATTCTATGTTATTATACTTATTTCCTTAATAGAGAAGAACAACTAGGAGTAAGAAATTATATAGCATAATAGAGGGGGTTAATGTTCTATAGTATCCTAATAGGCCACAAGTCTCAGGTAACTCCATAGAGAGTGCCTTCTCCTTTGTACTTGCACTATTTCCATACCAGAGAAAGGAGAGTAGAGTAGCGTCTCCTTCTAGCTAGGTTTTCTCCCGTAAGGGTTTCCTAGAGAAAATGATGCAGGCGCGCTCGCAAGAACGTCCGCTCACAGGATCTCCTCTCTATCCTCGGCCCGAAGAACACTAACCTGTCCTTCTATTTACCTATCAAAAAATATACACCCACAGAACTCTTCGCGCGATCCCCCTTTTACCTCGACGGGATTTCGGACTTCGCAGGATCGCAAATCCTGATGTTAATGTTTCGGGACTTTACCTTCCCCGGACTTTGATATGGTATATCACCTGTCCACGTCACCAACTCCGCTGTGCCCCCCCCCAACACTATCCTTCTACTCGTCGGGATTTCGTGTATCGCAATATCGCAACTCCCGTTGAAATATTTCGAATTTTCGATCCACGAAACCCCGAGACACGATTTACGTATAGGTCCAATGGCTATTTTTCTTCTTGCTCCTCGCGCCTTCATGACTTGGAGAACCCAATGTTTGGGCTCTCACCCTGTGAAATTTCGAGTTCGCGAGATATCTGCCACCTGTCCTCCTCAGATGGACGGCTCTTGGCCTTCTCGCTACTTCGCCTCTTTCTCGTGTCCTCATGCATTGCGACCCTTGACACCAAGTTCTCATCCCTTCTACTAATGAACTCCCGACATGCGATGTGCCACCTATCCGCTTGCCGATTCCTGTGGCCCCACACTGTTCTCGTAGTCGTCGGGATATCGCGTATCGCGATTTCCCGATCTCTATGGCGGGTTTATGGAGTTTCAACCCACGAATCCCCGATATGCGAATCCACGCATAGATATAACGATCCATGGATTTTCGCGAATCCTCCTCCGAGAATTCCAACCGTCCATTTCCTCTTTACTCACTTCTGGAAATTGAACTCAGTCTTCCTCCGTGAAACTGGTTCGTCTGCGCGCAAACAGGAAACACCTGCTTGAATACTTCATGCACCAACTCCCTGCGCTGTCTTTCAACAAATTCCAAGGGCCTTCTTCCTCCTGAGATTTTTTTTCAACTCTGCACCTTGGAAAAGACTTTTTCGCGCACTCCGTGTGATAACCTTCAACCACATCTAAGTGTTGAAATCACCCGACTCTGCGCACACATGTGGTAGTAGTCCTTCAATTATCGCTCAGGTTCGCACCCCTAAAATTCACTCGGCCTGCGCACTCCTTGCACGACTCCTGTGCCCAACTGCACTTTGAGTGAATGAGGACAAAATCTATCTCTATCTGAACCCCTTTTTCAATGCACTCCTTGCGGACACTTCAACTGCACTCCTTGCAGGAATCCTCTGTCTCAAATAGAGAAACAATTGAAACTCATTCCTTCTTCCCTTTAGATTTCAACCTCAACCATGAAATCATATACACAGCATATAAAAGCAAATGTGTAGCAGGAAGCAAACATTCATGAGCATAATATCAATACACAGAGAACAACACAAACCATGCATTTGAATCAAAGATCTCTTCTATTAATCCAAATATCTGTACATGGGTGTCCTTACACAACTTCTCTGCGTGCTCTTCTTCCTCCTCTGATTTCAATAATAATGTTACAAATGCACAATGAGGGTGTCTATATCCCGTTTCCCTCTTACGCTCTAAATTTGTCTAATCTAGAATTAAATTTCTATCTACCAGCATTAACTACTTTAAATGTCGTCTACCTACTAAGGACGAGAGCTAAAGGCTCAAGGTCCATTTACATTTACAAGTGCGTCTCGTCTTAATGGTTTCATTTAAGATGGCACAACAATCTAAGGGAGTTTTCAAAATTTGTTCTGGCATGTGTCCAACTTTCATTTGCCTTCCGCGCTGGCTCGCTTGACGTGAGAGATGCTCCTGCATCATACTCCCTCGCTTGAAAACTTTCATGGGCTCCTGTCCATGAGCTCACGCACGGTCTGTCCATGCTTTTGTATCTCTGCTTCAGTCTCCCAGCTGGCATATTCAACTGGATGATTCTTCCACTTGATCAGATACTCAAAGTATTCTTTCCTCCTGGCCCTCTTACCCACTCGTTTATCCAGTATCCACTCCATCTGTGGCTTATCTACAACTGGCATCTACTTTCACCACTGAACCTGTGACTGTTCATCACTTCCAGTCTCTGTTCCCCTAGCTTTGTATGGGTATAAATCTGAGATATTGAATATCATAGAAATTCTGATCCCATCGGGTAATTCAATCTCATAAGCATTTTCTCCAATTTTCTTCAAGACCTTGCATGGTCCAATTTTCTTCATCTTCAATTTGTTATATGTTCCTCTCAGGAACCTTTCCTTTCTCAAATGTGCAAGAACCAGATCACCAACCTCAAACTGAAGTTGTCTTCTATGCTGATCGGCTTTGCGTTTATATTCTTGGCTTGATTTTAGCAGTTGCTCCTTCACCTGGCTGTGAAGTTCTTTCATCACCTCAGCGAATTCTTCTGCACTAGCGCTCCTAGTCGCAGTCTATTCTGAATCCCTCAATTCAGAAATCCCCCTCGGTTGTGTGCCATAAACAATCTGGAATGGACTTGGTTCTATACTCATGTTCATTGAGTCATTATATGCAAACTCTGCCTACGGCAATATGTTGTCCCATTGGCTGTGGTGTTCTGTCACCAAGCTTCTCAGCAAATCTCCTAGACTTATGTTTACCACTTCTGTCTGTCCATCCGTCTGTGGATGATACGCTGAACTAAACAACAAGTTAGTTCACAACTTCTTCCATAAGGTTCTCTAGAAATTCCCTATGAACTTTGTATCTCGATCCGAAACAATACTCTTTGGTAAGCCGTGAAGTCGAATGACTTCTTTGAAAAACAGGTTCGCGATGTGAGTCGCGTCATTGGTTTTCTGACATGGGATAAAATGTGACATCTTGGAAAATCTATCCACCACCACAAAGATTGAATCACAACCTCTTTGTGTCATTGGAAACCCCAAAAAAAACTCCATGCTAATTTCATCCCACGGCCTCTCTGGTATGGGCAATGGTTGATAAAAACCCGCATTCTGCTTCCTCCCCTTCGAATGTTGGCAAATTCTACATCTGTCTACAAATCTCTTGACCTCTGATCGCATCCCTAGCCAAAAGTATGACTCATTCAATTTTGCGAACGTCTTGTCATGACCAAAGTGCCCTGCCAATCCTCCACTATGTTTCTCCTTTAACAGATTCTCCCTCATGGAGCATTTCGGAATACACAGTTGATTGCCTCTAAACAGTAACCCTTTCTGGATCATGTACTCGGCCCACTGGCCTCTATCTCTGAGAACTGGATTCTCAGCTGCCTCATACGCCTCTCCAAAATCCTGATCATCTGTGTACATGTCCCTGAGATCATCAAAACCCAATGTTTTGACTCGGAACTCCTGCAACAACAAACACTTCCTGCTCAAAGAATCAACAACTTTGTTAGCAATACCAGAAATATGTTTAATCACAAATGTGAAATTCTGCATATACTCAACCCATTTGACATGTTTCTGATTCAACTTCTCCTGTTGAGTCACAAACTACAGTGCATGATTATCACTATACAAAACAAACTCTTTCGGGATCAAGTGATGCCTCCATTTCTTCAATGCCTGTATGACAACATAAAATTCCTTATCATATGTGGAGTAATTCAATTTTGCCTCATTCAGCTTCTCGCTGAAATATGCTATCAGCCTATCTTCTTGACTCGAGACCGCCTCGATTGCAAATATGCTTGCATCGCATTTCACTTGAAATGTTTTTCGGAAATCTGGTAACACCAGAATTGGTTGTTCCGTAATTTTCCTTTTCAACAGATTAAAACTCTTCTCAGCCTCTTCTGTCCAGTGAAAATATTTGTGTCTTTTCTTCACTGTATCTATCATTGTTGCGCTAATTCCACTGAAATTCCTAATGAACTTTTGGCAGAAACTAGCTAATCCATGAAAACTTCTCACCTCAAATATGTTCTTCGGTGATGGCCAATTCTTGATTACCTCCACCTTATCTGGATCCATCCTCAACTCATTTGTCGAAATAACAAATCCCAAGTAAATGATCTCTATCTTCATGAACGAGGATTTCTTCATATTTATCCACAGCTTCTCCTGCTGTAATTTCTGCATCACAGTAACCAAATGCTTCAGATGCTCCGCTGTTGTTTTACTGTAAACCAGTATGTCATCCAAATACACAATGACAAATTTCCCGATGAACTCCTTCAGGACTTCATTCGTCAACCTCATAAAGGTACTTGGCGCATTTGTTAAGTCAAATGGCATAACAAGCCATTCATACAACCCTTCATTTGTTTTGAATGTTGTCTTCCACTCATCGCCTTCTCTCATGCGAATCTGGTGATATCCGCTTTTCAAATCAATCTTTTAAAAATATTTTGCTCCACTCAAGCAATCCATCAGATCATCCATCCTCGACAATGGAAATCTATACCTGATGGCTATCTTATTAATCGCCCTTGAATCAGTGCACATCCTCCAGCCTCTGTCTTTCTTTGGACTGAGTACTGTTGGAACAACACATGGACTAAAGCTTTCCCTGACTAATCCTTTGTCCAACAAATCCTGGACTTGCCTCTTAACTTCTTCATTCTCCTACGGCGTCAGTCTGTACGCGGCTTTGTTTGGAAAACTGGCTCCTGGTATGAGATCAATGTGATGACTCACACTCCTGATTGGTGGAAACGAATGAGGTAATTCATCCACTATAATGTCAGCGAACTCTTCCAGCAGTTCCTAAACCTCCTCTGGAAAATCATCCATTCTTGCGCTAGTCAGAACAATCCTCGGCTTTCTGACCACAATGAACTGTGGATCCTCCTTATTCTTAACCTCGGTAAGAAGTTCCTTCCCACTCATGAGAAGTACAGTGTTACTTACTTCCAACTTCACCTCCTTATCCTTTATCGGAAGCAACATGTGTGTCCTCCCATTCTTCTCCAGGGTATATGTGTTCATCCTCCCATCATGAATCACATTTCTGTCATATTTCCATGGTCTAGCTAGCAATAGATGACAAACATCCATAGGAATGACATCACATAAGATCTTATCATTGTATCCTCCTATCTTGAATTCAACCAAGCATTGTTTAGTGATAGTTACCTAGTGTCCATGCTACCACTGTCCACAATGACCTTGCATACCCTATCCTTGGTCTTGCAAGCAGTCCTAAAAAGTCTGGTCCTTTGGAATGAACTTTCCACCTCCTTCTCGGGTGTCAAAAGGACTTTTGGCATCATCAGCGATCTTCCGCCTTCAGCATCTTCCGCTTCAACATCTCGCCTCTGCGCCTCGGCGACATGAGCTTCTCCAATGTCCTTCTTTTTCTCTGGACACTCATAAGACTTGTGCCCATTCTTTCCACATGTGAAGCATGTGATTACTCCACCTCTTCCTCTTCCTCTACCTCTGGTACGAGGAAACCTATTATTATCAGCATATCCTCCTCTTTGCTCAGTATGTTGTTCTCTTTGCTCTGCGTATTGCCCTTGCTGTGAACTTCCACCTCTCTCTATCCGAGTCTGAGGTTTCTTCCATTCCTCTTTGGGCTTCTAGTTTCTTTCCTGGGCAATTGACTTGCCTCTGGGCTAGCTCCTGCCTCGGCCCCTCTGACCCTGCTTTCGGCTCAGCTTCTCTTATGCTTTCAAAGACATGTGATAAGCATCTTCCACCATTCGGATGGTTACCATGCTCATTTCATCCTGAATCTCATATCTCAGGCCATTCATTTACCTGGCAAATTTTTCATCATCACTTTCCCGATGACCTGCTCTGATGTTCAGTTTATAGAATTCCTCAGTGTATTCCTTCACTGTCATCAGCTTCTGTCTCAGGTTTTGCATTCTCCTGAACAGAGAAATTTCATAGTCCCTCGGGATGAATTTCGCCTTCATCTTCGTGATCATTCTGTCCGAGCTCCTGATCTTCTGCTTACCCTTGCAGCGTCTGACAGCTTGTAGTTCATTCCACCACAATGCTACATGTCCTTTCAACCATGTGACAACATGCTTGACTTTCTTGTCCTCTTCGACATCTTCATAGTCAAAGTATGTGTCGAGAGCTCTGATCTAGTCTAGAAGCTCCTCTGCATCCAAGTTTCCCTCGTAAACTGGAATGTCCATCTTTTCCCTTGCACTTATCCTAGCAATAGCTCTGATCAAACACTCATTTGATGCATCTTCGGCTGCAACTTCCTCTTCGCGTTCAGCCTCAACTTCACTCTCAGAATCACTCAGATCCCCTTCACTAGCTGTGCGTCTTTGCGTTGTCTCCATGTCTTCGAGTCTAGCTCGGAGATCACGCATTTGTCTCTCTATGGATGGATCTGCCATCTGTCGACCTCTTCTTCGAGGCATCTCCCTATCCTATGGATTAGGTGACTGTCTGTCTCTTCTCGGCAGCATGGTGAATTCTCCTCTTCTTTGCTACAGAAAGAAAAGAACCTTTCTGTGCTCTGATACCACTTTGATGCAGGCACGCTGGCAAGTAAGTCCGCTCACAGGATCTCCTCTCTGTCCTTGGCCCTAACCTGTCCTTCTATTTCCCTATCGGAAAATATACACCCACATAACTCTTTGCGTGATCCCCCTCTTACCTCGTCGGGATTTCAGACTTAGCGGGATCGCAAATCCTGATGTCAATGTTTCGAGACTTTACCTTCCCCGGACTTGGATACGGTGTATCACCTGTCCATGTCACCGACTCCACTGTGCCCCCCCCCACACTGTCCTTCATCTCGTCGGGATTTCATGTATCGCAATATCGCGACTCCCATTGCAATATTTCAAAGTTTCGATCCATGAAACCCCAAGACATGATTTACGTATAGGTCCAACGTCTATTTTTCTTCTCACTCCTCGTGTCTTCACGACTTGGAGCACCCAATGTTTGGGCTCTCACCCTGCAAAATTACGAGTTCGTGAGATCTCTCGATCTCTGCCACCTATCCTCCTCAGATGGACAGCTCCTGGCCTTCTCGCTACTTCGTCGCTCTCTCGTGTCCTCGTGCTTCACGACCCTTGACACCAAGTTCTCAGCCCTTCTACTCATGAACTCCCGACATGCGATGTGCCACCTGTCCACTTGCCAATTCCTGTGGCCCCACACCGTTCTCGTAGTCATCGGGATATCGCGTATCGCGATTTCGCGATCTCTATGGTGGTTTTACGGAGTTTCAACCCACGAAACCCCGATATGAGAATCCATGCATAGATCTAACGCTCCACGGATTTTCGCGAATCCTCCTCGGAGAATTCCAACTGTCCGTTTCCTCTTTACTCACTTCTGGAAATTGAACCCAGTCTTCCTCCGTGAAACTGGTTCGTCTGCGCGTAAACTAGCAACACCTGCTTGAATACTTCACGCACCAACTCCCTGCGCTCTCTTTCAAAAAATTCCAAGGGCCTTCTTCCTCCTGAGGTTTTTTTTCAACTCTTCACCTTGGAAAAGAATTTTGCGCGCACTCCGTGCGGTAACCTTCAACCACGTCTAAGTGTTGAAATCACCCGACTCTGCGCACACCTACGACAGTAGTCCTTCAATTCTCGCTCAGGTTCGCACCCCTGAACTTCACTTGGCCTACGCACTCCTTGCACGGCTCCTGTGCCCAACTTCACTTTGAGTGAATGAGGACAAAATCTATCTCTATCTGAACCCCTTTGTCAACGCACTCCTTGTGGACACTTCAACTGCACTCTTTGCAGGAATCCTCTGGCTCAAATAGAGAAACAATTGAAATTCATTCCTTCTTCCCTTTAGATTTCAACCTCAACCATGAAATCATATACACAGCATATAAAATCAAAGATGTAGTAGGAAGCAAACATTCATGAGCATAATATCAATACACAGAGAACAACACAAACCATGCATTTGAATCAAAGCTTTCTTCTATAAATCCAAATATATGTACATGGGTGTCCTTACATAGCTTCTTTGCGTGCTCTTCTTCCTCCTCTAATTTCAATAATAATGTTACAAATTCACAATGAGGGTGTCTATATCCCGTTTCCCTCTTACGCTCTAAAGTTGTCTAATCTAGAATTAAATTTCTATCTACCAACATTAACTACTTCAAATGTTGTCTACCTACTAAGGACGAGAGCTAAAGGCTCAAGGTCCATTTACATTTACAAGTGCATCTCGTCTTAATGGTTTCATTTAAGATGGCGCAACAATCTAAGGGAATTTTCAAAAATTTTGCTGGCGTGTGTCCAACTTTCTTTTGCCTTCCGCGCTGGCTCACTTGGCGTGATAGATGCTCCTGCATCATACTCCCTCGATTGAAAACTTTCATGGGCTCCTGTCCATGAGCTCACGCACGGTCTATCTATGCTTTTGTATCTCTGCTTTAGTCTCCCAGCTGGCATCTTCAACTGGATGATTCTTCCACTTGACCAGATACTCAAAGTATTCTTTCCTCCTGGTCCTCTTACCCACTTGTTTATCCAGTATCCGCTCCATCTGTGGCTTATCTACAACTGGCACCTACTTTTTCCACTGAACCTCTGACTGTTCATCACTTCCAGTCTCTGTTCCCCCAGCTTTGTATGGGTATAAATTTGAGATATTGAATATCAGAGAAATTCCGATCCCATCGGGTAATTCAATCTCATAAGCATTTTCTTCAATTTTCTTCAAGACCTTGCATGGTCCAATTTTCTTCATCTTCAATTTGTTATATGTTCCTCTCGGGAACCTTTCCTTTCTCAAATGTGCAAGAACCAGATCACCAACCTCAAACTGAAGTTGTCTTCTATGTTGATTGGCTCCGCATTTATATTCTTGGCTTGATTTTAGCAGTCGCTCCTTCACCTGGATGTGAAGTTCTTTCATCGCCTCAGGGAATTCTTCTGCACTAGCGCTCCTAGTCGCAGTTTGTTCTGAATCCCTCAATTCAGAAATCCCCCTCGGCTGTGTGCCATAAACAATCTGGAATGGACTTTGTCCTGTACTCCTATTCATTGAGTCGTTATACGCAAACTCTGCCTGCGACAATATGTTGTCCCATTGGCTGTGGTGTTCTGTCACCAAGATTCTCAACAAATATCCTAGACTTATGTTTACCACTTCTGTCTGTCCATCCATCTACGGATGATACGCTGAACTAAAAAACAAGTTAGTTCCCAGCTTCTTCCATAAGGTTCTCCAGAAATTCCCTATGAACTTTGTCTCTCGATCTAAAACAATACTCTTTGGTAAGCCGTGAAGTCGAATGACTTCTTTGAAAAACAGGTCCGCGTTATGAGTCGCGTCACTGGTTTTCTGACATGGGATAAAATGTGCCATCTTGGAAAATCTATCCACCACCAAAAATATTGAATCACAACCTCTTTGTGTCCTTGGAAACCCCAACACAAAATCCATGCTAATTTCATCCCACGGCCTCTCTGGTATGGGAAATGGTTGATAAAAACCCGCATTCTGCTTCCTCCCCTTCGAATCTTGGCAAATTCTACATCTGTCTACAAATATCTTGACCTCTAATCGCATCCCTAGCCAAAAGTATGACTCGTTCAATTTTACGAACGTCTTTTCATGACCAAAGTGCCCTGCCAATCCTCCACTGTGTTTCTCCTTTAACAGATTCTCCCTCATGGAGCATTTCGGAATACAAAGTTGATTGACTCTAAACAGTAACCCTTCCTGGATCATGTACTTGGCCCACTGGCTTCTATCTTTGAGAAATGGATTCTTAGTTGCCTCATACGCCTCTTCAAAATCCTAATCATCTACGTACATGTCCCTGAGATCATCAAAACCCAATGTTTTGACTCAGAACTCCTGCAACAACAAACACTTCCTACTAAAAGCATCAACAAATTTGTTAGCAGTACCAGAAATATGTTTAATCACAAATGTGAAATTCTGCATATACTCAACCCATTTGACATGTTTCTGATTCAACTTCTCTTGTTGAGTCACAAACTGCAGTGCATGATTATCACTGTACAAAACAAACTCTTTCGGGATCAAGTAATGCCTCCATTTCTTCAATGCATGTATGACATCATAAAATTCCTTATCATATGTGGAGTACTTCAATTTTGCCTCATTCAGATTCTCGCTGAAATATGCTATCGACCTGTCTTCTTGACTCAAGACTGCCCCGATTGCAAATCCGCTTGCATCGCATTTCACTTGAAATGTTTTTCGGAAATCCGGTAACACCAGAATTGGTTGTTCCGTACTTTTCCTTTTCAATAGATTAAAACTCTTCTCAGCCTCTTCTGTCCAGTGAAAATATTTGTGTCTTTTCTTCACTGTATCCATCATTACTACGCTAATTCTACTGAAATTCCTAATGAACTTTCAGTAGAAACTAGCTAATCTGTGAAAACTTCTCACCTCAAATATGTTCTTCGGTGATGGTCAATTCTTTATTACCTCCACCTTATCTGGATCCATCCTCAACTCATTTGTCGTAATAACAAATCCCAAGTAAATGAGCTCTGTCTTCATGAACGAGGATTTCTTCATATTTATCAACAACTTCTCCTGCTGAAATTTCTGCATCACTGTAGCCAAATGCTTCAGATGCTTCGCTGTTGTTTTACTGTAAACCAGTATGTCATCCAAATACACAATGGCAAATTTCCTGATGAACTCCTTCAGGACTTCATTCATCAACCTCATAAAGGTACTTGGCACATTTGTTAAGCCAAACGGCATAACAAGCCATTCATACAACCCTTCATTTGTTTTGAATGATGTCTTCCACTCATCGCCTTCTCTCATGCGAATCTGGTGATATCCGCTTTTCAAATCAATCTTTGAAAAAGATTTTGCTCCACTCAAGCAATCCATTAGATCATCCATCCTCGACAATGGAAATCTGTACCTGATGGTTATCTTATTAATCACCCTTGAATCAATGCACATCCTCCAACCTCCGTCTTTCTTCGGACTGAGTACTGTTGGAACAACACATGGACTCAAGCTTTCCCTGACTAACCCTTTGTCCAACAAATCATGGACTTGCCTCTTAACTTCTTCATTCTCCTGCGGCGTCAGTCTGTACGCGGCTTTGTTTGGAAAATTGGCTCCTGGTATGAGATCAATGTGATGACTCACACTCCTGATTGGTGGCAACGAATGAGGTAATTCGTCTACTATAATGTCAGCGAACTCTTCCAGCAGTTCCTAAACCTCCTCTGGAAAATCATCCATTCTTGTGCTAGTCAGAACAATCCTCGGCTTTCTGACCACAATGCGCTGTGGATCCTCCTTCTTCTTAACCTCGGTAAGAAGTTCCTTCCCACTCATGAGAAGTACAGTGTTACTTACTTCTGGCTTCACCTCCTTATCCTTTATCGGAAGCAACATGTGTGTCCTCCCATTCTTCTCCAGGGTATATGTGTTCATCCTCCCATCATGAATCACATTTTTTTCATATTTCCATGGTCTACCCAGCAATAAATGACAAACATCCATAGGAATGACATCACATAAGATCTTATCATTGTATCCTCCTATCTTGAATTCAACCAAGCATTGTTTAGTGACAGTTACCTAGTGTCCTTTCTGTAGCCACAAAACTCTATATGGGCTTGGATGATCATTCGTCTCCAGCTCCAGCTTCTCTACCATCTCTGTAGAAATGATATTGTCTGTGCTACCACTGTCCACAATGACCTTGCATACCCTATCCTTGGTCTTGAAAGCAGTCCTAAAAAGTCTGGTCCTTTGGACTGAACTTTCCACCTCCTTCTCAGGCATCAAAAGGACTTTTCGCATCATCAGCGATCTTCCGCCTTTAGCGTCTTCTGCTTCAACATCTCGCCTCTGCGCCTCGGTGACATGAGCTTCTCCAATGTCCTTATTTTTCTCTGGACACTCATAAGAGTTATGCCCATTCTTTCCACATGTGAAGCATGTGATTACTCCACCTCTTCCTCTTCCTCTACCTCTGGTACGAGGAAACCTATTATTATCAGCATATCCTCCTCTCTTCTCAGTATGATGTTCTATTTTCTCTGTGTATTGCCCTTGTTGTGAACTTCCACCTCTCTCTGTCTGAGTCTGAGGTTTCTTCCATTCCTCTTTGGGCTTCTAGTTTCTTTCCTGGGCAACTGACTTGCCTCTGGGCTAGCTCCTGCCTCGGCCCCTCTAACCCTACTTTCGACTCAGCTTCTCTTTTGCTTTCAAAGCCATATGATAAGAATACTCCACTGTTCGGATGGTTACCATGCTCATTTCATCCTGAATCTCATATCTCAGGCCATTCATATACCTGGCAAATTTTTCATCATCGCTTTCCCGATGACCTGCTCTGATGTTCATTTTATAGAATTCCTCAGTGTATTCCTTCACTGTCATCAGCTTCTATCTCAGGTTCTGCATTCTCATGAACAGAGAAATTTGATAGTCCCTCGGGATGAATTTCGCCTTCATCTTCGCAATCATTTTGTCCTAGCTCTTGATCTTCTGCTTGCCCTTGTAGCGTCTGTCAGCTTGTATTTCATTCCACCACAATGCTGCATGTCCTTTCAACCGTGTGACAACATGCTTGACTTTCTTATCCTCTTCGACATCTTCATAGTCAAAGTATGTGTCGAGAGCTCTGATCCAGTCTAGAAGCTCCTCTGCATCCAAGTTTCCCTCGTAAACTGGAATGTCCATCTTTTCCCTTGCACCCATCCTGGAAATAGCTCTGACCAAATGCTCATTTGATGCATCTTCGGCTGCAACTTCCTCTTCGCGTTCAGCCTCAACTTCACTCTCGGAATCACTCAGATCCCCTACACTGGCTGTGCATCTTTGCGCTGTGTCCATGTCTTCGATTCTAGCTCGAAGATCACAAATTTGTCTCTCTATGGCTGGATCTGCCATCGTTCGACCTCTTCTTCGCGACATCTCCCTATCCTCTGGATCGGGTGACTGTCTATCTCTTCTCGGCGGCATGGTGAATTCTCCTCTTCTTTGCTATAGAAAGAAAAGAACCTTTCTGTGCTCTGTACCACTTTGACGTAGGCGCGCTCGCAAGCACGTCCTCTCATAGGATCTCCTCTCTGTCCTCGGTCTGAAGAACACTAACCTGTCCTTCTATTTCCCTATCAGAAAATATACACCCACATAACTCTTTGTGCGATCCCCCTCTTACCTCATTGGGATTTTGGACTTCGCGGGATCGCAAATCCTGATGTCAATGTTTCGGGACTTTACCTTCCCTGGACTTCGATACGGTGTATCACCTATCCACGTCACCGACTCCGTTGTGGCCCCCCCCCACACTCTCCTTCTACTCGTCGGGATTTCGCGTATCGCAATATCGTGACTCCCGTTGCAATATTTCAAAGTTTTGATCCACAAAACCCTGAGACACGATTTACGTATAGGTCCAACGGATATTTTTCTTCTCGCTCCTCGCATCTTCGCGATTTGGATTACCCAATGTTTGGGCTCTCACCCTGCGAACTTCCGAGTTCGCGAGATCTCTCGATCTCTGCCACCTGTCCTCCTCAGATGGATGGCTCCTGGCCTTCTCGCTACTTCGCCGCTCTCTCGTGTCCTCGTGCTTCGCGACCCTTGACACCAAGTTCTCAGCCCTTCTACTCACGAACTCCCAACATGCAATGTGCCACCTTTCCGATTGTCGATTCCTGTGGCCCCACACCATTCTCGTAGTCGTTAGGATATCACGTATCGTGATTTCGCGATCTCTATGGCAGGTTTACGGAGTTTCAACCCACGAAACCCTGATATGCAAATCCACGCATAGATCTAACAGTCCACGGATTTTCACGAATCCTCCTCGTAGAATTCCAACCATCTGTTTCCTCTTTACTGACTTCTGGAAATTAAACCCAGTCTTCCTCCGTGAAACTGGTTCGTTTGCGTGCAAACTGGCAACACCTACTTGAATACTTCACGCACCAACTCCCTGCACTGTCTTTCAACAAATTCCAGGGGCCTTCTTCCTCCTGATCTTTTTTTTCAACTCTGCACCTTGGAAAAGACTTTTTCGTGCACTCTGTGCGGTGACCTTCAACCATGTCTAAGTGTTGAAATCACCCGACTCTGTGCACACCTGCAACAGTAGTCCTTCAATTCTCACTCATGTTCACACCCCTGAACTTCACTCGGCCTGCGCACTCCTTGCATGGCTCATGTGCCCAACTGCACTTTGAGTGAATGAGGACAAAAGCTATCTCTATCTGAACCCATTTTTCAACGCACTCCTTGCGGACACTTCAACTGCACTCCTTGCAGGAATCCTCTGACTCAAATAGAGAAACAATTGAAACTCATTCCTTCTTCCCTTTAGATTTCAACCTCAACCATGAAATCATATACACAACATATAAAAGCAAATGTGTGGCAGGAAGAAAACATTCATGAGCATAATATCAATACACAGAGAACAAGACAAACCATGCATTTGAATCAAAGCTTTCTTCTATTAATCCAAATATCTGTACATGGGTGTCCTTACACATCTTCTCTGCGTGCTCTTCTTCCTCCTCTGATTTCAATAATAATGTTACAAATTCACAATGAGGGTGTCTATATCACGTTTCCCTCTTACGCTCTAAAGATGTCTAATCTAGAATTAAATTTCTGTCTACCAGCATTAACTACTTTAAATGTCGTCTACCTACTAAGGACGAGAGCTAAAGGCTCAAGGTCCCTTTACATTTACAAGTGTGTCTCGTCTTAATGGTTTCATTTAAGATGGCGCAACAATATAAGGGAATTTTCAAAATTTGTGCTGGTGTGTGTCCAGCTGTCTTTTACCTTCCATGCTGGCTCGCTTGACGTGAGAGATGCTCCTGCATCAGAAAATATTTTGGTTATTTTTTGGATGGTGTGTGATTGTATATCAATATTCTCTATTTTTGCATGTTATCTATTTCTTGTATAAACAAAAAATCAATAACTAAATATTCTGGAATCTAAAGGAATTTAACCTTCATAGTGTAGATTTCAGTTTTATTTATCAGATATGTTGTGATGAACTATTCTAGTGGAATGTCCATAGAATTTTACAGATCATATTGGTACCAAAGCAACTTTTCTTGGGGTATTTTTGGAAAGTTGCAGGGATCCAAAAAATAGTTTAAGAAGAAAGTTGTAGAACCCTAGCCATCGCAGACGAGTTTTTTTATAACAACTCTTGAGATATAGAAGAAGAGAAATTTGAGAGGTTTGAAGCACAGGTCAACGATATCAACCGCAATATGAACCTCTTCATGGCAGATTTAGAAATAAATCTCAAACCTTTCAGAGATGATAGAGGCTAAAACTTAGAGATCATATCGGAGGGGAAATTTTAAGATCAAGAAGACCCTGGAAAGGAGTCGCAGAAAGAACCCAAGAAAGATCAGTCGAGTTCAAGTTTCATTAAAATTTCATAGAACCTATTCAAGATGGAAGAGAAAGTGGACATAAAGCCATACTAAGGTGATATCAATGCATTAACAATGAATCATTGGTTGCAACAACTAGAAGTTTATTTTAGTTTTTACCATATAGATAAAGAGAAAAATATTTCATTTGATAGATTGAAGTTAGAGGGCCATGATTTAACTTGGTGGGGAATCCATACAAAAACACTTAGGCTATGGGGTGATCCATAATTAACTAGGTGGGAGGAATTCAAAACCCCCATAAAGTCCCAATTCTACCCTATCGGGTATGTATAGGACCAATGGATCCAGTGGCACTACTTCAGGTAGTAGTAGCGTGCACCACTAAGTTTAGAAAGATAGCCATCATGCTAGGCATCTCTCCCAAGAACCCAGATGCACTCCTCGAGTATCTACGGGGTTTACACAATCATCTATGAAAGTAGGCAATGCTCTTAAATCCAAGGAAAATAGATGAGGCATGTGTACAAGCACAATATATGGAAAACATAGGCCACAAGAAAGGGCAATGAAGTGGTTCCAAGAAAAGATAGCACCAAGAAACTTCCAGGGAGGTGAAGAAGAAGTGGAAAGGGGGGAAGGATAAGAAGAAAATAGTCATTGCACATCAATGAAAATATCCTAATAGCCATTGCACTCATTTCAATATTTATGGTCACACATTGAGGAAAAGTGTCGGAAACTACATCCATAGTTGAACCTGAAGAACTGGGAGAAGGATGAAAAGAAAAAGAAACTTTGAGCCACAGATTCAAGCAATCAGGTTGAAAGTAGCTCTGTTGTGGATGAAAATATTGTCAGCACATCTGTGTAGAAGGAGGTGAATCTAAGTATCCATCATCATCGAGAAGAGAAGGAGATGACCAATCTCTTCCACATCAAGATTCAGGTCAAAGAGACCAATATAGATGTTCTTTTCGACTCTGGTGCACAAGATAATCTCATAGCAACGGATTTGGTCAAAAATATTAGATTGGAGGTTCACAATCATCCTAGCCCCTATCCATTGGTTTAGGTAAACAAGGATGAAAATATCAAGGTAACAAAGAAGTGCAAGATTAAATTTGTGGTAAGTATTGATTTTATAGATGAAGTAGAATTGGATGTAGTACCTCTGGATGTATGCAGAGTAGTGTTTTGAAGCCCCTACATGATCCAGATGATTTTCAACACAAAATGAGAAAAGAGATATAATAACGAAATGTACAGATATATATCATATATCCAATAATATAACAAATATTTATCAGAGATATAACCATAAACAAAGAGATACAATAATACACAATTTCTATTAATGAGCGAAATGTACAAGACTGTAAAAATACAGAGTGAAAGACTTGCTAGAATGGTGGTAGCTTATCTCTGAGAAGAGATGTGAAAGATACTAAAATTCACAAGAATATGATTACAATGAGGCTCTAAAGGATTTTATAATATAAATAAAATCCAAAACCCTAACCCCAGAAGATGAAAATCCAAAAGTTTTGTGGATCATGTTTTGGGTAGTTTGGTGTATCAACATCCCAGGGGCATAACTTTGGAATACGATATCCGTTTGGGGCACACGGTAGCTCGTTGGAAGGGTATCATCGAGGATATTCTTTTGGGGGGCTCAGTTAGATCCCTCAGCTATGATTGAGGTGTTTGATCCAGAAAAAACTTTATTTAGACCCTCAAAATGGCCCCGGAAGTTTAGGAACTGAAAAATTGCTAAAAATAGTAAATTGACAGAAGATTGTTTTCGGCCAGTTGGAATAGGTGGGTAGCCACTGATATCCAGCTGGATTAATCCTCCCTCCTTAGGAAGAAATGGCATCCATTGCATTGAGTTCCCAGGGGAGAGGGAAAATCATTTGTCGAATCTGCATCTTGATGAGTTGTTTTCCTTGCTGTAGAAGTTGCATTGCTTAGCTTGTTGAAGGTTGTCACGAACCTGTGGTTGAAAGGGTTGGACCTTTTGAAATAGTTTGGCAACATGAGATCACTATGTGCATAAGGAATCCTTGCAACTTGCTTCAATCCTGTTGATCTGCTTCTATTGAACAAAAGGTTCTTGGATTGAGGTTACAGTGGTTGCGGTGTTCTTTTGTTCACCTTTTGAACATACTGTGAAGAAGCTGAATTTTGTAGTATGAGATACTACCTTGCAACATTGTTTAGGTGGGATAGTAGTCGAAACTACCTATGGTATCCTATAGAGATGATCCCCCAGAGTAATAATGACACTACGGGGTAAAGAATCATAGATAACATGGTGCTTCCACATATGCGGTTGGCCCAAGAAAACATCACATACATCCAGTGTGGCAACATCACATAATACCTCATCCTTGAAGGGATGGATGTCATATGAAAATTGATATTGTTGGCTGACACAAATATATCGTTCTTGTCAAAGCCACTCGATGTTGTATGGTTGTGGGTGTGGTGTTATCGACAATCCCAACTGTTTGACAACCTCTACTGATATGAGGTTCTTCTGGCTTCAACTATCAACAATAAAATGTAGTGGCGTCCCCTTCACCCACATCTGTGAATGAAAAATGCACTTACCATCTCCAAGATCAGTTGGTTCTTTTGATTGAATTATTGTGGTCATGACGGTAACAGTGGGGTTTGCGTCAATGATATTTCTTCTACCAGTATTTTCTTAATCAAATTAAGAATTAGGGTTCGACTCCTTGTCTTTGATCTCAGTCACCAATGATTTTTTTGAGCGACAATCATCAGTATTGTGCCAAGGGATTTTGCGGAAATCACACCACTTTCCAGTGTCCTTTTTCATATTCCTGTGATTCTTCTTTTCCTGTGTCTTAGACTGGTTTCTGGGAGGTTGTTTGTTAGGGCCTTCTTTATCATACTTTGGTTGTTGTGGATTTGTAGACCCAAACTCCCATTTGTTCTGGTGCCTAAATTTATGCTCGATTTTGACAACATATCGATAGGCAGCTCCCATCGATGAGATGTCCAGAAAATCCATTTCAGTTTGGATATACTTGTGTAGAGCCCCACTGATCTAAATGGATCCAAGAAGGCCTAAAAATAAAATTTCTCAGAATCGGACGAAACCATCGCCATTGCGTCGAGCTCTTTGCTGTGATTCTGACCATATATTATTTTTCGAAAATGGACATCGTATGCGAAAGTTATCACGTTCCAATCGATTTCCCAAACATGCAAAAAAAGTCAAAGTCAATAGGTCAGATTCATCGGATGACGTCAGTAGTACAATATATGATGTCAGCAGTATGATATATGATGTCAATGGTACGATGTGGCAGGTGATGTCAGTAGGGTGATGTGGCAACACTAGAGGCTGACACGTGGCAAGCATATTTGGCATTTTCAAGCTGATTTGGACCAATACGGAAGTGACACATGGAACCATACAGATGCTAACACGTGGTAGGTTGACATGATAGTATGGCTGATAATGTGGTACAATGATAGTCTGACACATGGCATATGGTCTGACTGTGCAGGATGAAAGGATAATGATGTGGCGTTGATTGAGTAGGGTGACTATGCAGTGACTAGATGGTAGGGGCCAATCCAGAAGTGACACATGGCCCAATCACAGGGTGACACGTGGCACCCATATTTGGCCAATAATGGTTGGGTCAAAAAAATTTCACCTTCGTCGGGCTCGAACCCCTGACCTCCGAACTATCCAACGATCTAAACACCAATGTTGATCGCTTGAGTTGCTTTGTTACTTGTGTATACAAGTGGCACCTTTTTTATTTGAGTTGATATGGGCTGGAAGATGGAGAGTAGTTCTCGGTTGACAGGGCTATCCCATCGACCAAGGTGCTAGACCCACGACTTAAATTGCAAGTGCCCAAATGTTATCTGCGGGGCCCTAACCACTGGACACATGGCATCCCATACGACCTAGAAAGGGGGTAGACCAGAGGAATAAGGCACCAACACTCAATTCTTGTCCATATGGCACTGCCAAATGACCAGGAGCCTGAAGGAAAGGGGCACGTGCCCAAAATTTTCCAATTTGTGGGTTTTCAACTTTATAATAAGATTTTTAATGATTTTTATGTTGATTTTGGAGGATTTTGCCCATTTTGGGGGGATCTAAAGCTCTTTTTGAGGCCATATCTTGGGGGGAAGTTGGGAGAAGAATCCCAACTCAGAGTCTATAAAAAAAAGAGGTTCTTGACAGCCCAAGGAAGTTCACAAAAAAAAATAAAAATAAATAAAAAATTGAAGATTTTGGAAGCCTAAGCCATTTTTATGCAAGGAAGCAAACTTTGGAGGCCATTTCCAGGAGCTACTCTCAACCTTTTTCAGTGTCGTCAGTCATGTTGGATTCTTAAGGTCGAGAAGAACACAACCAAAATAATTTTTAATCGATTTGAGATACTTCTAATGTAATTTTTCAGCATTGAATATTAATACGAAAGCCTCCCCCACTAAGACATAGGACCGAAGACGTAGTCAGCCATCCCGAACTTCGTTAACAATCTTGGTGTTATGGTTTGTTGTTCTTAATGTTTACTTTCTGTTCTATATTCTTTATGATGGTTGTAAGTTATTTCATTAAGATCTCCTTCCTCATTTAAGTTTTTGAATGGTAATTTAACACATGCTTAAAACTCAACCAAGTCTTTTAAAGATCATTTTCGGATCAAGTGGTATCAGAGCAAGTTGATAGTTGGTTGTTTGAGTTTGCGTGATTACCAAGGAAAATCTAAGTCATGGTGAAGGCGAGCTAGTAGAAGGGGATCCTGAGATTGGATCGAGAAAGAGGGCATCTCAAAGTGAGAAGATGGCATCTGAAGAAGGAATGTCTCAAAACGAGATAGAGTTTCAAAAGAATTTCTTCGCCATGTCAGAGATGGTAAATGTCTTATATGATGATTACTTGGAACAAAATAGAAATTTTCAAGGGGAATATTCAAAACAAGACAAAAGAGAAGAAGGAGAGGACCCTCCTAAACCTCTGCATTCACCTCCTTCATCTCCATCATCATCTTCTTCTTCAAGTACAAGTTCAACTTCTATCACAAGAAAACATTTTCATAAACATAAGCTTGATATACCATTACTTAAAATTGATGTAAAATTTGTTTTTCCTATGTATGATGGTGAATTTAATGCTGAGAAACTTGATAACTGGTTTAGACAAATGGAGGTATATTGTAATGTGCAACAAATCAAATATGAGGCAACCAATATCAGATTGGCATTGCTTCGTCTTGAAAGTACAACTCTCATCTGTTGGCAAAGTAAGATGCAACATGGAACTCAACAAGTTGGTAAGATTTTTCCATCATGACATGATTTTATTTTCGCACTTAGAAAACAGTTCTATCCATTGAGATATAAGGAAAATGATTTAATTGAATGGAAAAGTCTTGAGTTAATAAAATGACAGTCAGTGCAGGAACACATAGATGAATTTCGTAATATGGATTTGTTGTTAGATGTTCCATTAACTACACAAGAAACTCTTATGAAGTATATAGGAGGTTTTCCTACTTATATTCATAATATTCTTTTTATGTTTGGACCTACTAATCTTGATGAGGTTTATGTTCAAGCAACGTATATTGAAGCAGAGAAAACTGGAGTTAATGTATTAGGGGAATCATCTTCAAAGAAATATGGCAAAGGCAAAGGGAATGGGAATAAAGAAAATCTAGTGACAATGAAGGAAGAAAATATATCTTGCAAGCATTGCAAAAAAGAATGGCATGGTGATGACCATTTCTAGCAATTACACCTAGAGAAAATACCAAAGTGGTTCAATGAGAGGAAAAGGAGGCAAAAATTTGCAACAACAACATGACCAACAAACTTGGGGTATGATTCATGTGATGAGTCTAAAATCATAGCAGTTGGTTTGACAGGTAAAATTGGTGATGGTTATGATTCTATAAGTAAATTGTTTCATATAAGGGTCACAATGGAACATACTAAGATCGACACATTGATAGATAGTGGATCTCAATGTAACTTAATTTCACAAGAAGTGGTTAAGAAATTCTGATTAAACACTAAGATGCATCACAAACCCTATTCACTAAATTGGATAAGGAAAGATCACACATTTTCCATAACAAAGAAATGTATCATAAATTTTGCAATTACATCTAAGTATGTGGATGAAGTAACATGTGATGTGCTGCCACTAGAAACATGTGGAATGGTTATTGGAAACCCTTATTTATATGCTCGCAAAAAAATCTTCTACAAGGAACACAATCAATATCACTTAACTAAAGAAGGCAATGAATATGTTGTACATGCTCATCACATAAAAGCAAATCAATCTCTTCTAACAATGGAGCAATTAAAGAAGGCAACGTATGCAAGCAATACACCTATAATTGTGCCAAGTAAAACAATTGATCTTAATCAGGAACATGAGATGGTTGTAGAATGGAAGTTCAATCATACTTTTCTTCAAGATAAGTTAATGTTATGCAAGCACATCAAACATATTGGTTCAGTTTCAACCATATTTATGATATTATCATTGCTAATGTTATCTACATGGATGGTAGTGTTAAGTACCTGAATAGATCTGCAAATATACTTCAATAATACCAATAATAAACCAAATATATCTGAATACAATCACCACACAAGATATATGGAACAATATAGAAAACCACCACTTTATTATATCAAAACCCTTGATGTAAGGAAACACCATACAATGGATCATATCATGGAAGGGATCCTCTCCTGTTCACTTTCTTTTTTGAGTGGGCTTCCTCCTAATGAGCTATCGCTCCAATTACAATACTTCTCTTCATATCTCATTACATTGCTTGAATCCCTTTGTATAGTGCTACCATTACCTAAGAACATTCTAGAGGATGAATCTTCTAGAAGTAGAACCTTATAATAAGTCCTCTTATATTTATTATATCTAACTACCATAGTGGGTCTTATTTAATAATATAGTGGACCTAGTCCACCTTACATTGAATGACCTCCACTATTATCACTATGGGCCCTCTAGGTCACCCCACTACCTCTCTAGCTACCTAACATTCTATCCCCCTTAAGAAAGTGTTGTCCTCAACGCTTGATGTACAACCATATACCAGGGTCCCATGGATAAGTGCGGACCGTAGTGTTGAAGTAGACTAGAGAACCAGGGTCCCATTGAGAAATGGAAACCACCATTTTAAATTGTCAAACCGCCATTGTAAACCAGGGTCCCATGTCCAATTTCTCATGTGAACCCCACACAGAAGATATCGGCACCCAATAACCAACTAAAAATGATGCTCCAAACACTGACACATATCATGTGGATCCAAATAAGAATATCCATCCACATAGGGGGAGAGGATTAAAGCTAAATACGGAAGGAACAATACCATTGTAGAATATGCAGGTTGGTCGTTGGTAATTATAAATAGCTCATGATGTGGGACATTGATGTTATCTACAGAAGGTGGAGTAGAGTCATCAAATAAAATATGGAAGTGGTTGTCATCCCAGAAATGACAACTATCCATATATCAATCATCACAATCGACCTCAAAATCATACCAAGCATATATTTCTTTATTATATTCATCCCTGATGTTTTCCATAAGAAATATCTCATGCATGCTATCCAATGAATCTTGAATACTACGGAAACTGTCATTGAAACCATCTGCAAGATCATGCAATGTGCTAAACAATGTGTCATACAATTGAGATTTGAATGCTTCAATATTTTGTAGAATTTCTTTGAGGGTTTGAGAGGAAATAGCCATCTGAGCACCCTATGAAAATTTATAAACTCTACAGTCCCGCCGCTGTCACAAAAAACCCCAAAAAATAGAACAAGGGTTTAAAAATAAATTACTGCAGAAAATCGTGGCTTTTTCTAGAAAAACCCTGAAAAACTATTGAATTTAAAATTATCATAACTTTACTTCCCAGACTCTATTTCGATTGATTTGTTTTTTTCAATTTGGTATTTTTTCGAGAGAAATTCAAATATCCAATTTGGTTTTTCAAATTCATCTCATAAAACTTCATATAAGAACCTGAAGTGTGTCGTCCTCTTTTTCTTCCCTGGAATAAATTATACAAAAAGAGCAAAAAATTATTCCCTTCTTTGGCTAAGGAAAGTGCTCTGATACCAATTTTTAATAACCAAATACTTACATACAGAAATACCAAAAAGATTCAAAGAACAAATATAATCACCACAAATTCTGAATACACAATAGATCCAAATGACAATATAGAAGAAATCACATTTTATTATATCAAACCCTTGAGGTAGGGAAACACCATACAATGGATCCTATTATGGAAGGGATCCTCTCATGTTCACTTGTCTCTTCGAGGGGGCATCCTCCTATTGAGCTACCACTCCAAATACAATACTTTTCTTCATATCCCATTACATTGCTTGAACCCCTTTATATAGTGCTACCATAACCTAAGAACATTCTAGAGGAGAAATCTTCCATAAGTAGAACCTTCTAAGAAGTCCTCTTATATTTATTATATATAACTACCCATTTATTATATCTAACTATCATAGTGAGACTTATTTAATAATATAGTGGACCTAGTCCACCTTACATTGAATGGCCTCCGTTATTATCACTATGGGCCTTCTGGGCTCCCCCACTACCTCTCTAGCTACCTTATATTCCATCCTCCTTATGAAAGCGTTTCCCTCAATGCTTGATGTAAAACCATATACCAGGGTCACATGGATAAGTGTGGATCATAGTGTTGAACTAGACTAGAGAACTAGGGTCCCATTGAGAAAGGGAAGCCACCATGCTGAAGTAGTCCAACCGTCATTGTAAACCAGGGTCCCATGTCCAATTTCTCATGTGAACCCCACACAAAAGATATAGACACCCAATAACCAACTGAAAATTATGCTCCCGATACTGACACCTATCATGTGGATCCAAATAACAATATCCATCCACATAGTGGTAGAGGATCAAATTTGAATCTTTAAGGAACAATACCATTGTAGAATATGCAGGCTAGAAGTTGGTAATTATAACTGGCTCCTGATGTGGGACATTGATGTTCTCTACAGAAGGTGGAGTAGATTCATCAAATAAAATATGGAAGTGGTTGTCATCCCAGAAATGAAAACTATTCATATACCAATCATCGCAATCGACCTCCAAATCATACCAAGCATATATTTCTTGATTATATTCATCCATGATGTCTTCCATAAGAAATATATCCTGCATGCTATCCAATGAATCTTGAATAATACGAAAACTATCATTGAGGTTGTCTGTGATGCCATCTACAAAGTCATCCAATGTGTCATACAATTGAGATTTGAATGCTTCATTTATTTGTATAATTTATTTGAGGGTTTGAGAGGAAATATACATATGAGAACCCTATGGAAAGTTATGAACTCTACAATCCCACCGCCATCATGAAAAAATCCAAAAAATAGAACAATAAATTACTGCAGAAAATCACGGCTTTTTCCGGAAAAACCCTGAAAAACTGTTGAATTTAAAATGCTCATAACTTTACTTCCCTGACTCCGTTTCTGTTAATTTGTTTTTTGAAATTGGGTAGTTTTCTGAGAGGAATTCAATTACCTAATTATTTTTTCCAAATTCAACTCATAAATCTTCATATATGAACCTGAAGTGCCCCACCCTCTTTTTCTTCCCTAGAAAAATTCTGCAAAAAAAGAGAAAAAAATTATTCCCTTCTTTGGCCAAGGAAAGTTCTTTGATACCACTTGTTAAGAACAAAATACTTGCATATAGAAACTCCAAAAATATTCATAGGACAATATAGAAAACCACCAATTTAATATAAGAAAACCCTTGAGGTAGAGCAACACCATACAATGGATCTTATTGTGGAAGGGATCCTCTCATGTTCACTTGCCTCTTCGAGGGGGAAACCTCCTAATGCACTTCGGCTCCAAATACAGTATTTTTCTTCATGTCCCATTACATTTTTTGAACCCCTTTATATAGTGCTACCTTCACCTCAGAACATTCTAGAGGAGTAATCTTCTATAAGTAGAACCTTATAAGAAATCTTCTTACATTTATTATATCTAACTACCTATTTATTATATCTAACTACCATAGTGGGCCTTATTTAATAATATAGTGGACCTAGTCCACCTTACATTGAATGGCCTCCACTATTATCACTATAGGCTCTCTGGGCCCCCCAACTACCTTTCTAGATACCTAATAGGTAGTGGCTTCAGTAAGATGTGAACGAGTTCAAATGACTAACAATATTCTTTCAGTTGTCATGGTTATTATGAAATGGATTATGATGCGACTGTGCAGGCTGATAGGATGGTGACATGGCACTAACTAAGTAGGGTGACTGTGCAATGACTAGATGGTTTTATCGGACTAATCGGTAGGTGTGGACACTAACTGATCTCCCTAGATCCACCTAGATCTAGAACAAAACACACCAGAACATGGCGCTTTCCTTAAGTTTTAGATATTGAATTTACTAACTAAAGAGGGATGAGTAACATACCGTTTAAATGTCACTTCCTCTCGTCATCTCCATCCTAGCTCCGTTCCAATGCTCATACCATGTTGATCCCGTAAAAGAATGCAACCAACCAAAGTGATAGTAATAGCATAAACTCAATATAAATCTATGTATGTGATCAAGGAATCATACAATAAAACACAACAAGCTTTATAGGAAAGAATCATATTACTGTATCATATTAAATGTGAAAGAGAGATTACAACCATGGCCTTGATGACGTAAGGTCCCTTCCAACTGTCCTTTGTTCCTCAAACACTTCTTGCTCCAAGGATTCTGAGACCATGGATCCGATAACTACTCACAATCTATCTTGACAAAGAAAATCTTAAAGCCACTCCAACCAAGCTAATAATTACAAGCCAACCAAAGCTAACTTTCTCCATGAGAGCTACTCTCCTTTTATAAGTTGAAGAGGATAGGTGAGGAGGTTAGGATGATCCCACTAAATCATGAAAGCGAGTAAGATCCAAACCATTCGGATGCCACCTCACCATAGAAGTTTCTTCTTCTAGAAGATTCGAGAAAACACTTGTTTTTCCCATGTGTAGGCATTCTCGCACCCTACATATAGAGCAACCTACAAACATATCGCACCCTAGGTATGGTGCAACCTGCGAGAATCAGGCATTCTCGCACCCTACCTAAATAACAACCTGCGCACTTCCTTTTTAACAAGGTTTTTACAAGGGAAAATGCAACTTCTTTTCTCAGGAAAAGTTCTTCTCCCTTCTCTCTTCAAGAACTCGGGCCACTGACCCCTCTGAAGGAAACAAATAGGTTTACATCATTAACGGTAATAGGGATGATGAAAATAATGTGTAACAGAGAGCCCCCCAAAGTATGAAGTTAGAACAGAGTGATAGCTGAAATACTTTGTCGAGTGTGTGTAGGGAGCAAGAAACAGTCGGTGGCAAACCTGCCAACAAACAAGGAAATACAGTACAATAATATATCACCATTGAGGTAGGCATTCCCATGCTCAGAATACAAATGACTAAGAGCATAAATGCCGACATGCGAAGATCCATGTCAAGTAAGACAGGTCATGGCCACCAAACATACACTGTGGATCCATGCCAATATGACTCAAATCTGAACATAGCCACCAAAAATACACTGTGGATCTATGTGTTAAAGACTCAAATTTGAACATAGCCACCAGACATACAATGTGGATCTATGTAACAGTACACTGAATATACTCCAACGCAACCTAGATATGTCAGAAAAATATCTAGGGTCTTCATCTCTATCACTCTATAGTACGAATCTAACCATGCGAATACATGTGTTGAAGTCTAACATGGTAGAAACCACTTGATTACCGGTCATTAGTATATACCGTTAACAAGTGCGAGGGAAATCATCATTAATGTCAATGACTCCCAAGGTACACTAGTACAATCCAACAAATGTGAATTAATGAGATGAAGTCGAACACACGGTGGAATCTCTCGATCAGGGGTCAATAATGAAAGCCCACTGTCGAAAGCGAGGAAACCTGCCATTGAGGCATGCAATTTCCAAGGTACCAATTAGTTTCTAAGTCTAATTCCTGGATAATGAGTTGAAGTCAACAGGAAAAGACTCGTCACAGGAGGGCATTAATGTATCCCACATCAATGACATGAAACAAGTAACAAGATTTGATGTAGATCAGACTAACAAGTGATTCAGGACTGACTCAGGGATGGCCGACACAATAGAAGGCTTAAATACTGTAGAAATGGCCGACACAATAAAAGGCTTTCTTGGTTGAACTTATTTTTTGAACATATTGACGACACGACAACTGTCTTGGAAATACTGACTCAACAGCAAGGATCACAGACCAATTTGTAATCTTATAGAAGTATGATCAGGAGACAAGTGGATTTTCCAACCTAGACACAAGGCGAGTGAAAGGGTGTCATGTTCAAAAGTGACTCTATCATGGAATATAGGTTTAGACACAATTCTTTCCAAATTTTTCCCCCACCATTTCTGGCGAGTACCTCTTTATTTTTATGCAAGCTTGAGGAGGATAGCATATTATTGTAAATGTAAGCTCATCCTTCGGACGAGTCCCTTAGAGTATGTTTAATGAACCTTAAGAAGGAGTGGTTCGATCCCATATGGGCCTGTCAATGTTTGTTTAACGAGTCCAAAGATAGAAAACTCGAAGGTTTTTCATGATTATAGAGTCTGAAAAAACACTTAAAAGAGAACTCTCTCTGTTCATTTTTCATAAAATAGTCTGATGAGACCGAAAAAGAGATAAATTATCTCCCAACAGATGCTTTCTTCAAATATTTTAATGAGCGTGAAAATAGAAAGGTCGCTCGGCAATCTTTTCATGTTTAGAGAGTCTGAAAAGAGCTTAAAGGGAACTCCAGTGGGTTCCTTTTTCGTATAACCTTTACGAGTCTGAAAAAGTGATAAAAGTATACTCGGTTGCATTCTCATGTATTTACAAGCATGAGAAAGAACAAAGACTAATCTTGGTAACTTATTCTCATGTATTTACGAGCATGAGAAAGAACAAAGACTAAGCTCGAGATTGTTTTCATTTTTACGCAAGCTTTAAAACAAAACAAAGCTATGCTTGGAATAGATTTTAATTTTTACACAAGCTTAAAAACTAAACAAAACTATGCTTGGAATGGATTTTAATTTTTACACAAGCTTAAAAACTAAACAAAACTATGCTTAGACCTGGTTTCATTTTTACACAAGCTTGAACCAGAGGAAATTATGCTTGAGGTAAGTGGTTTCATTTTTACACAAGCTTGAACCATAGAAAACTATGCTTGAACTTCCCAACGCATTATCTACGAATTCACATGGTTGGTACT
>ML782525.1:128905-149534 GCA_009831015.1 Picea engelmannii | reverse complement strand
AAAACACAACAAGCTTTATAGGAAAGAATCATATTACTGTATCATATTAAATGTGAAAGAGAGATTACAACCATGGCCTTGATGTCATAAGGTCCCTTCCAACTGTCCTTTGTTCCTCACACACTTCTTGCTCCAAGGATTCTAAGACCATGGATCCGATAGCTACTCACAATCTATCTTGACAAAGCAAATATTAAAGCCACTCCAACCAAGCTAATAATTCCAAGCCAACCAAAGCTAACTTTCTCCATGAGAGCTCCTCTCATTTTATAAGTTGAAGAGGATAAGGTGAGGAGGTTAGGATGATCCCACTAAATCATGAAAGCGAGTAAGATCCAAACCATTCAGATGCCACCTCACCATAAAAGTTTCTCCTTCTAGAAGATTTGAGAAAACGCTTGTTTTTCCCACGTGTAGGCATTCTCGCACCCTTCCTATAGAGCAACCTGCGAACATCTCGCACCCTAGCTATGGTGCAACCTGCGAGAATCAGGCATTCTCACACCCTGCCTATATATCAACCTGCGAACTTCCTTTTTAACAGGGTTTTTACAAGGGAAAATGCAACTTCTTTTCTCAGGAAAAGTTCTTCTCCCTTCTCTCTTCAGGAACTCAGGCCACTGACCCCTCTGAAGGCAACAGATAGGTTTACATCATTAACGGTCATAGGGATGATGAAAATAATGTGTAACAGATGGTATGTGCCAATCCATAGGTGACACGTGGCCCAATCATAGGGCACCACATGGCACCTCATATTTGGTCAATAACGGTTGGGTCAAAAAAAATTCACCTCCATCAGGCTCGAACCCTCGACCTACAGACTATCCAACGGTCTAACCACCAACGTTGACCGCCTGAGTTGCTTTGTTACTTGTTCATACAAGTGTCACCTTTTCTATTTGATTTGATATGGGACAGAAGATGGGAGGTAGCGCCCGGTCAGAAGGGACAGACCACCGACCAATGTGCTAGACCCAAGACTTAAAATGCAAGCGCTCGAACGTTATCCATAGGGCCCTAACCATTAGACACATGGCATCCCATACAACCTGGAAAGGGGGATAGACTGAAGGAATAAGGTGCCAACGCTCATGGCTTGGACACATGGCATTGCCAAATGACCAAGATCCAGGAGGAAAGGGGTGTGCACCCAAAGTTTACCAATTTGTGGGTTTTCAACTTTATAATAAGTTTTTTAATGATTTTTATGTTGATTTTGGAGGATTTTTCCCATTTTGGGGGGATCTGGAGCTCTTTTTAAGGCCAGATATTCGGGGGAAGTTGGGAGGAGAACCCCAAATCATAATATATAAAAAATAGAGGTTCTTGACAGCCTAAGGAGGTTTAGAAACAACAAAACTTTGAAGCTTTTGGAAGTCTAAGTCATTTTTATGTAGGGAATCCATTGAGGAAGTGAACTTTGGAGGCCATTTGCGAGAGCTACACTCAAAATTTTTCACTGTCGTCAGTTGTGTTGGATTCTTGAGGTCGAGAAGAACACATCTAGACCATTTTTTAATCCATTTGAGATACTTATGATGTATTTTTGCATCATTGAATATCAATAAGAAAGCCTCCGCCACTGAGACATAGCCCTCGAGATGCAAGCAAACTTGTCGAAATCCGTGAACAATCTTGTTGTTATGGTTTGTTGTTCTTAATGTTTACTTTCTCTTTCATATTATTTATGATGGATGCAACATTCTTTCATTAAGATCTCCTTCCTCATTTAAGTTTTTGAATGGTAATTTAACACATGCATAAAACTCAACCAAGTCTTTTAAAAATCATTTTCGGATCACCCACGGTATTTCAGAACCAAATGTCACTCATAATATTTGATACCCAACTTGGTGCGCAAGGTATGAATGATATTATTGAAATCTAGAACTACTTGGCCCCTATATTCATGCAGTGTGGTCCATTTCATGTATTGGTTGTCATAGTTACCAACAGGGTAATACTGCTCCTTGACTGCATCCACAAAAAATTCCCAAGTGGGCTTGGACCCATATATTCTAGACTCCTATGTGGAAATTTTCTCCCAGTAAGTTTCCCACAAATGTTTGACATGGGGGAGAGCCTCAAGGAGTGCAAAGTTGATCTTTTACCTGTTGGAAAAATTGTGAACAAAGAAATAACCTTCTAGGAGATTTAACCATTTTTCTAGGGCATCTGCATCTATCTATCCTTCAAATACAGAAATATCAAAATTAACTCGTACCTTGAAAGGAGAGGTTCCTCCAAAGTGGCCACTTGATGAAGGCGGCCTGGTTTTTATTTACAGGTGTTGAAGTATGTGGGAAAAATTCTCCATTATTTTGTCCCTCTGTCACATGAGAGCTTGCTCAAGCAACAGATTAATATAATCATTTTCTTTTTCATTTTTATTTTACTCTACCATGGAGGGTTTCTTGGGCATGTGAGAGCGATTGTCCTCAAGAGAGACAAGATCAATACCCAAATTTCTATACTTGTATCTCGTCAGGGACATGCATTAAAAAGAACAATCAAGATCAGCCTGCTCTGATACCAATGATCTGGATTATTTTCAGCACAAAATGAGAGTGAAGATATAATAAATAAATGTACATAGATATATTAGATATCCAATAATATAACAGATATTTATTAGATTTGTAACCATAAATACAGAGATACAGTAATACCCAATTTCTATTATGAGAGAAATGTACAAGACTGTAAAAATATAGAGTGAAATACTCGCTAGAATGACGACAACTTATCTCTGAGAAGAGATATTACCACTACTCACATTCGCAAGAAGATGATTACAATGAGGCTCTAAAGGAATTTTTAACATAAAAAAATTACAATACCTTAACCCCGGAAGATGAAAAGCCAACATTTTTGTGGACCCCGTTTTGGGTAGTTTCGTGTATCAACTTCTCGGGGGTGTAACATTGGCATACGATCTCCGTTTGGGGCATATGATAGTTTGTTGGAAAGGTATCATCGAGTATATTATTTTGGGGGGACAAATTAGGGGCTTTCGATGTCATTGAGGTGCTCGATCCCAAAAAAACTTCATTTAGACCCTCAAAATAGCTTCGAAAGTTTAGGAACTGAAAAACTGTTAAAATAGTAAATTGCTAGAAGACTGTTTTGGGCCAATTGGAATAGGTGGGTGGCCACGGGTATCCACCTGGATCAATCCTTCCTCCCTAGAAATAAATGGTGTCCATTGTGTTTATTTCCCAGGGAGAGGGAAAAAAGTTTGTTGAATCTGCATCTTGATGATTTGTTTTCCTTGTTGGAGAAGTTGCACTGCTTAGCTTGTTGAAGGCTATCACGAACCTGTGGTTGAAAGGGTTGGAACTTTTGAAATAGTTTGGCTACATGAGATGAATATGTGTAGAGGAATCCTTGTGGTTCACTTCAATATTGTTGACCTGCTTCTATTGGAAAAAAGGTGCCTAGACTGAGGTTGCAGTGGTTGCAGTGTTCTTCTATTTACCTTTTGAACATACTGTGAAGACGCTGAGTTTTGTAGTATGAGATACTAAATTGTGACACTGTTTATGTGGGATAGTAGTCAAAAATACCTATGGTATCCTGTAGAGATGACCCCCAGGAGTAATAATGACACTACAAGGTCGAAACTCATAGATAGCATGACACTTCCACATATACGACTAACCCAAGAGAACATCATAGACATCCAACGGGGAAACATCACATAATACCTCATCCTTGAAGGGTTGGATGTCGTATGACAATTAAAATTGTTGGTTGACATGAATATGTCATCCATGGATAAGCCACCAAATGTTGTATGGCTACAGGCGTGGTGTTATCGGCAATCCAAACTGTTTGATGACCTGTGCTGAGATGAATTTCTTCTGGCTTCCGCTATCAGCAATAAAATGCAGAGGGGTCCCCTTCACCCACATTTGTGAATGAAAAATCCACTCCCCCTCTTTAGGATATGTTGGTTCTTTTAGTTGAATTGTTGTGGTCGAGACAGTAGCAGTGGGGTCTGAGTTGATGATATGTATTCTACTAGTATTTTTTGAATCAGATTCTGTATCAGGGGTCAACTCCTTATCTTTGATCTCGACCAAAAATGATTGTTTTGAGCAACATTCATCAGTGTTGTGCCAAGGGATTTTGTGGAAATAAAACAACTTTCCAGTTTCCTTCTTCGTCTTCCAGTGACCCTTTTTTTCTTGTGGATTAGACTAGTTTTTAGGAGCCTATTTGTTAGGGCCTTCTTTATCATATTTTAGTTGTTGCGGATTTGCAGACCCTAATTCCAATTTGTTTTGGTGCCTAAATTTCTGTTTGATTTTGACAGCATGTTGATAGGCATACCCCAACGATGAGATGTCCAGAAACTCCATTTCTCTTTGGATGTACTTGTGTAGATCTCCACAGTATTTCAGAACCAAATGCCGCTCAGAATCTTTGATACCCAACTTTGTGCACAATTTATGGAAGGTATTGGTGAAATTGGACACTGCTTGGCCCCTCTCTTGATGTAGCATGGTCCATATCATGTACTAGTCGTCATAGTTACCAACATGGTAATACTTCTCATTGGCCGCATCCACAAAAAAATCCCAAGTGGGCTTGACCCCATATATTTCAAACTCCTATGTGGAACTTTTATCCCAGTAATTTTCCCACTAATGTTTGACATGGGGAATATCCTTAAGGAGTGTGAAAGTGATATTTTCCCTATTGGAAAAATTGTGAACTGAGAAATAACCTTCTAGAAGATTTAACCATTTTTCTATGGCATCTGCATCTATTTGTCTTTCAAATACAGGAATATCAAAATTAACTTGTACCTTAAAAGGCGAGGTTCCTCCAAAGTGGTTGATTGATGAATACATGTCGACTGTTATCGATAGGTGTTGAAGGATGTGGGAAAAATTCTCCATCATTTTTTCCCTTTGTCACGTGAGAGCTTCCCCAAGCAACAGATTAAAAGAATCATCTTCTCTGCCATTTTTATTTTCTTCCACCATGGAGGGTTTCTTGGGCATTCGAGAGAAATTGTCCTCAAGAGAGACAATCTTGAGACCCAACTTTATATACTTGGACCTCATCGGGGAGATTCATTGAAAAAAAAGATCAAGAGAAGCCTGCTCTAATACCATTGATCCAGATTATTTTTGGCACGAAATGAGAGCAGAGATATAATAACGAAATGTACAGAGATATATCAGATATCCAATAATATAACTAAGATTTATCTGAGATATAACCATAAAAACAGAGATATAGTAATACACAATTTATATTAATGAGAGAAATGTACAAGACTGTGACCGCTACTCACATTCGCAAGAAGATGATTACAATGAGGCTCTAAAGGCCTTAAAAATAATCTGGATCAATCCAAATTATTTTCAGTCCAAAACGAAATGCACAAAGATATATAAGATATCCAATAATATAACAGATATTTATCAGAGATATAACCACAAACACGTAGATGCAATAATACACAATTTATTTTAATGAGTGAAATGTACAAGACTGTAAAAATACAGAGTGAAAGACTCGCTAGAATGGTGCCATATTATCTCTGAGAAGAGATGTGACTGCTACTGACATTCACAAGAAGATGATTAGAATGAGGTTCTAAATACATTTTTAACATAAAGAAAATCCAAAACCCTAACCCTGGAAGATGAAAATCCAACAGTTTTGTGGACCCTATTTTGGGTAGTTTGGTGTATCAACTTCTCGGGGGCATAACTTTGGCATATGATCTTCGTTTGGGGCAAACAATACCTCGTTGGAAAGGTATCATCAAGGAGATTTATTCTGGGGGATCAATCAAAGCCTTTATATATTTTTGAAGTGCTCATTCCCAAAAAAAACTTAATTTAGACCCTCAAAATGGCCCTGGAAGTTTAGGAACTGAAAAAATGCTAAAAATAGTAAATTGCCAAAAGATTGTTTTGGGCCAGTTGGAATAGGTGGGTGGCCATATATATCCACCTATATTAATCCTCCTTCCTTAGGAATTAATGTTATCCATTGCGTTGAGTTCCCGGGGGAGAGGGAAAAGCGTTGGTGGAATCTACATATTGATGAGTTGTTTGCCTTGCTGGAGAAGTTGTGATGGTTAGCTTGTTGAAGGATGTCACGAACCTATGGCTGAAAGGGTTGGACATTTTGAACCAATTTGGCTACATGAGATGACTATGTGTAGAAGGAACCCTTGCAGTTTTATTCAATCTTGTCGATATGATTATGTTGGACAGAAGGTGCTTGGATTGAGGTTGCAGTGGTTGCAATATTGTTTTGTTCACCTTTTGAACATACTATGAAGAAGCTGAATTTTGTAGTATGAGATACTACCTTGCGACACTATTTAGGTGGGAAAATAGTCTAAACTACCTGTAGTATCTTGTAGAGATGACCCCCAAGAGTAATAATGACACTATGTGGTCGAGACTCATAGATAACATGGCACTTCCACATATACAGCTGGCCCAAGAGCACATCACAAACATCTAGTGGGGAAACATCACATAATACCTCATCCTTGAAGGGTTGGATTCCATATGAGAATCAACACTGTTGGCTGACACGAAGATCTCATCCCTGGAGAAGCCACCCAATTTTTTATGGTTGTGGGTGTGGTGTTATCGACAATCCCAACTATTTGATGACCTCTGTTGAGATGAAGTTCTTCTGTCTTCTGCTATCAACAATAAAATGCAATGGGGTCCCCTTCACCCACATTTGTAAATGAAAAAGGAGCTCCCTCTCTTCAGGATCTTCTAGTTCTTTCGGTTGAATTGTTGTGGTCACAACAGTAGTAGTGGGGTCTGCGTCGATGATTTTCCTTCTACCATTATTTTCTGAATCATATTGTAAATCAATATTTATCTTCTTGTCTTTGATCTCGACCACCAATGATTGTTTTTTGTGACATTCATCAATGTTGTGCCAATTAATTTTGTGGAAATCACACCACTTCCCAGTGTCCTTCTTCATATTCCCATGACCCTTATTTTCCTATGGATTAGACTGGAATTTGGGAGGTTGTTTGTTAGGCCCTTCTTTATCATACTTTGATTGTTGCGGACTTGTATACCCGAACTCCTATTTCTTCCGGTGCCTAAATTTCTGCTCGATTTTAACAACATATCGATAGGAAGATCCCAATGATGAGATGTCCAGAAACTCCATTTCAACTTGGATGTACCTGTGTAAAGCCCCAGTATTTCAGAACCAAATGTCACTCAGAATATTTGATTCCCAGCTTGGTGTGCAAGGTATGGAAGGTATTGGTGAACTCCATCACTGCTTGGCCCCTCTCTTGACGCAGCATGGTCCATCTCATGTATTGGTCATCGTAATTACCAACAGGGTAATACTACTCCTTGACCACATCCACAAAAAAATTCCAAGTGGTATTGACCACATTTATTTTGGACTCCTCTATGGAAATTTTCTCCCAGTAAGTTTCCCACCAATGTTTGACATGAGGGGGAGTCTTAAGGAGTGCAAAGGTGATATTTTCCCTATCGAAAAAATTGTGAACAAAGAAATAACCTTCTAGTAGATTTAACCATTTATCCACATCTAATGTCCTTCAAATAGGAGAATACCAAAATTAAATTTTACCTTGATAGGTGATGTGCCTCCAAAGTGGTCGCTTGATGATGATGGGTCAGTTGTTATCGGCAGGTGTTGAATGATGTGAGAAAAATTATCCATCATTTTGTCTCTCTGTCGTGTGAGAGCTTGTTCAAGCAACATATTAATAGAATTGTTTGCTATGTCGTTTTTCTTTTCTTCCACTATGGAGGGTTTCTTGGGCTTGCGAGAGTGATTGTCCTCAATATAGACAAGCTTGAGACCCAACTTTCTATACTCGAACCTCGTCAGGGACATGCATTGAAAAAATGATCAAAAGAAGTCTGCTCTGATACCACTAATCTAGATTATTTTCAGCACGAAATGAGAGCGGAGACATAATAAAGAAATGTATCGAGATATATCAGATATCCAATAATATAAAAAATATTTATTAGAGATATAACCATAAACACACAGATATAGTAATACACAATTTCTATTACTGAGTGAAATGTACAAGGCTGCAAAAATACAGAGTGAAAGACTCACTAGAATGGTGGAAACTTATATCTGAGAAGAGATGTGACCACTACTAACATTTGCAATAATATGATTATAATGAGTCTCTAAAGGCCTTTTTAACATAAATAAAATCCAAAACCCTAACCCCAGAAGATGAAAATCCAATAGTTTTGTGCACCCCGTTTTGGGTAGTTTGGTGTATCAACTTCCCGAGGGCGTAACTTTGGCATACGATCTCCATTTGGGGAAAAATATATATCATTGGAAAGGTATCGTCGAGGAGATTAATTTTGGGGGCTCAATTAGAGTCTTTGGTTGTCATTGAGGTGCTCGATCCTGAAAAAACTTCATTTCTACCCTCAAAAAGGCCTTGTAAATTTAGGAAGTGAAAAACTGCTAAAAATAGTAAATTGCCAAAAGACTGTTTTGGGCCATATGAATAGGTGGGTGGAAACCAATATCCACCTAGATAAATCCTCCATCCTTAGGAAGAAATGGTATCCATTGTGTTGAGTTCTTGTGGGAGAGGGAAAAACGTTTGTTGAATCTGCATATTGATGAGTTGTTTGCCTTGCTAGAGAAGTTGTGTTTCTTAACTTGATGAAGGTTGTCACGAACCTGTGGTTGAAAGGGTTGGACCTTTTGAACCCATTTGGCTACATGAGTTCAATTTGTGTAGAAGGAATTCTTTTGGTTTTCTTCAATCTTTTCAACCTGCTTATGTTGGATAGAAGATGCTTGGAATGAGCCTGCAGTGGTTGCGGTGTTCTTCTGTTCACCTTTTGAACATACTGTGAAGAAATTGGATTTTTAGTATGAGATACTACCTTGTAGCACTGTTTAGGTGGGACAATAGTCGGAAATACCTTTGGTATCCTGTAGAGATGACCCCCCAGAGTAATAATGACAATACGAGGTTGAGACTCATAGATAACATGGCCCTTCCACATATACGGATGGCCCAAGAGAACATCACAGGCATCTTGTGAGGAAACATCACATAATACCTCATATTTGAAGGGATAGATGCCGTATCAAAATCGACACTATTGGTTGACACGAAGATCTCTTCCCTGGCGAAGACACTCGATGTTGTATGGTTTTGGGTGTGGTGTTATCATCAATCCAAAATATTTCACGACCTCTGATGATATGAGGTTCTTCTTCCTTTTTCTATCAGCAATAAAATGCAGCAAGGTCCCCTTCACCCACATCTATGAATGAAAAAGGTTCTCCCCCTCTTCAAAATCTACTGGTTCTTTTGGTTGAATTGTTGCGGTTGCGACAATAGTAGTGGGGTCTACGTCAATGATTTGTCTTCTACCAATATTTTTTGAATTAGATCTTGAATCAGGGTTTGGATCCTTGTATTTGATATCAACCACCAATGATTGTTTTGAGCGACACTCATCAGTGTTGTTCCAGGGGATTTTGTGGAAATCACACCACTTTCCAGTTTCCTTGTTTGTCTTCCTGTGACCCTTCTTTTCCTGTGGCTTAGACTGGTTTTCAGGAGGATGTTTGTTAGGGCCTTATTTATCATACTTTGGTTGTTGCAGATTTACAGATCCGAAATCCCATTTGTTCTGGTGCCTAAATATATGATCTATTTTGACAACATATCGATAGGAAACTCCTAGAGATGAGATGTATAGAAACTCTATTTCAGTTTGGATGTACATGTGTAGAGCCCCACAATATTTCAGAACCAAATATCGCTCATAATATTTGATACCTAGCTTGATGTGCAAGGTATGGATGGTATTTTTGAACTCTGACATTGCTTGGCCCCTCTCTTGATGTACCGTGTCCATCTCATGTATTGGTCGTCATAGTTACCAACAGGGTAATACCTCTCCTTGACCGCATCCACCAAAAAATCCCATGTGTGCTCAACCTCATATATTGTGGACTCTTCTGTGGAAATTTTATCCCAGTAAATTTCCCACCAATGTTTGACATGGGGGAGAGCATTAAGGAGTGCGAAGGTGATATTTTCCACATCGAAAAAAATGTGAACAAAGAAATAACCTTCTAGCATATTTAACCATTTTTTTATGGCATACACATCTATCTATCCTTCAAATACGAGAATATAAAAATTAAATTGTACCTTGAAAGGAGAAGTACCTTCAAAGTGGTCGCCTGATGAAGACACACCGGTTGTTATCGGTAGATATTGAAGGATGTGGGAAAAAATCTTCAACATTTCATCCCTCTGACGTGTGAGAGCTTGATCAAGCAACAAATTAAGAGAATTGTTTGCTTTGTCATTTTTATTTTCTTCCACCATGGAGTGTTTCTTGGGTGTGCGAGAGTGATTTTCCTAAAAAGAGAAAATATCGAGACCCAACTTGCTATACTCGGACCTCGTCGGGGACATACATTGAAAAAGCGATCAAGAGCAGTTTGCTCTGATACCACTGATCTGGATTATTTTCGGCATGAAATGAGAGAAGAGATATAATAGTGGAATGTATAGAGATATATAATATACCCAATAATATTATATATATATAACCATAAACACATAGATACAATAATACACAATTTCTATTAATGAGCGGAATGTACAAAACTATTAAAATACAGTGAGAAAGACTCACTAGAATGGTGGCAACTTATCTCTGAGAAGAGATGTGACCACTACTCACATTTGCAAGAAGATGATTACAATGAGACTCTAAAGGCATTTTAACAGAAATAAAATCCAAAACCTAACCCTGAAAGATGAAAAACCAATAGTTTTGTGGACCCTGTTTTGGGTAGTTTGGTGTATCAACTTCCCAGGGGCCTAACTTTGGCATACAATATTTTTTTGGGGTGCACAATAGCTCGTTGGAAAGGTATCGTCGAGGAGATTCATTTTGAGGGATCAAAGAGAGCCTTTGGATATTATTTAGGTGTTTGATCACGAAAAAAATTCATTTATGCACTCAAAATGGACCCAGAAGTTTAGGAACTGAAAAATTCCTAAAAATAGTAAATTGCCAGAAGATTGTTTTGAGCCAGTTGGAATAGGTGGGTGACAACCAATGTCCACATGGATAACTACATGTATATTATGGGTGCTATATTCATGTAGAGAGACAACGAGTACCACCTTATCAATGACAATAAATCCTTCATCATCAACACACACAAAGGTAAATAAAAAAATTCACTGGTAAGTGCCAATCAAGCTAAGAAATTGATTAGTTCTAGAAAGAAATATGTTTTACTTTTATTAAGAGAAAATATTTTTTATGATGATTCAATAATATTAAGGAATCCCTCGAGGGGTGTAATAAATAAATAAAAAACATTATTTGGAGGATTATCTATATGCATACAAAAGAGTGTTCCAGGAGCCTAAAGCAATACCACCCAAGAGGGAAATGGAGCATGAAATACTGATATATCTTGAGTCCCCATTTCTGAATATTGGGTTGTATAGATATTCTATTCTAGAAGCAAATGAAGTGAAGAAGAATATGTAACAATTATTAGAGTAGGGTATGATTCGACCAAGCACCTCACCTTGTCATTCATCTATCATAATTGTACCAATGAAGGATGGGACTTGGTGAATGTGTATTGACTACATGGCATTGAATAAGATTACATTGAAGAATATTGACCATCTTCCCAGGATTGATGATCTTTTGGACCAACAACAACATTCCCAATGCTTCACTAAGATAGATTTGAAATGAGGATATCACTAGGTACAAGTCAAAGAAGAAGATATATGGAAGACTACCTTCAAGATGAGGCAAGGTTTGCATGAGTAGTTGGTTATACCATTCGATTTATACAACGCACCAACTACATTTATGAGACTAATGAATGATGTTTTATTCCCTTATCTAGATTCATTTGTTCTTGTCTATTTGGATGATATACTAGTTTATAGAGCTATTTGGGAGGAGCACATCTCACATCATATGCAGGTGTTAGAGACCATGAAGAAGCATCACTTATTGGTCAATCTCATAAAATGTGAGTTTTCTCAGTAGTATTTGGTGTATCTAAGGTATGTGATTGGTGGATGAGAGTTCAAGAAATATCTCTACAAGATGGAGGCCATCATGAAATGGCTAGTTCCTACAAATTGCACAAAATTTAGGATGTTTGTTGGGGCATCATAGTACTTGCAGAAGTTCATAGCTTTGTTTTTCAGTAGTAGTTGCACCACTCCATGCAATAACAACATGTAGTAAGAGTTTCCAATAGGGGACAAATCAACATAATACATTTAATGAGATGAAAACAAATATTAGTCAAGCACTAGTGTTTGCGCTACCAAACTTGTAGAAGCCCTTCGAAGTGGAGACAAATGCAAGTGGGTATTCCATGGGAGAAGTCTTGATACAGGGAGGAAGGCCTTTCTGCTATCATTTTTAAGTATTTCATGGTGTGGTCCTCAACTACCCTACCTACGACAACAAGCTCTATGCCTTGGTACAAACTGTCAAAATTAGAAGCACTATTTGACGAGAAAAGACATCATCATCCACACATATCACCAGTCAATCTAGTATTTACAAGCCCAGAGTAAGTTACAACAAACAAGACACTACAAATAGATGGGGTTATTACAAAAAATTCATTTGGCCATAAATTATAAGAATGGTAGTGCATACAGACATGCATACATAGAAGATGAGGACTTCAAGGAGGTGTTTCAATAGCTACATGGGAAAATTCGTATAGAATAAGGTGACAACAAGGTTGAATATCATTTCCAAAATGGTCTACTCTACAAGCTCGACAAACTTTGTGTTCCTAAAGGTGAACAATTGTAGCTTATCAGAAAGGCTCATGCCTCCAAGGTTGCAGGACATTTTGGTGTTGGGAAGAAAATTGCCAACTTATAAAGGTGTGTGTATTGGCCCAAGATGCAATAATATGTAGCATAGTATATTAGAGGATGTATAATTTGTTGTAACAACAAGCCAAATAACAAGAAGCAAGGTCTATACCATCCATTACCTATACCCACTCGACCTTGGGAAAATATTTCCATATATTTTGTGGGAGGTTTAACAACAACTAGTAAGAGACATGACTATCTATTTGTGGTAGTTGACAGGTTTATAAAAATGTGCATTCTCATGCCTTGTAAAAACACCATCAAGAGACATGAAGCATCAAACTTGTTCTTTGAATAGGTCTGAATGCACTTTGGGATACCAAGGAGCATCATCTTAGATAGGGACACAATATTTCTCAGTGCCTTCTGGACTACATTGTGGGAGAAGATGAACACTAAGCTCAAGAGGTCTACAACATTTCATCCACAAAAAAATGGATAGATAGAAGTAGTCAAAAATACTTTGGTGAAACTTTTGAGGTGTTACAATCATGGATGATTTTAGGGGCTAATTTTCCATGGTTTTTCCAAAAAGAAAATTCACTATTTTAAAAATGATTCACCCAAATTTTATAGGATAAAATTATTTTACCTTAAAAATCATCAAAATATTATAAAAGCTATATAAAATCCTTAGAAATTTGAATATTTTTACAAAAGTATCACCAAACATTTATAGTTGGCATATGAAGGAACAGTAAGATTCACTAAGGTTTCTACATTTTAAAATAAATTTCCATCCTTAAAATCATCCCTGGTTACAATCAGAAGCGTCAGAAGACCTGTGATGGAAATATGATCTATATACAACACTCTTATAACAGAGCAATCCACACTTATACTATTAAGTCACATTTTGAAACTTTCTTCAGATATTTTCAACCTTCACCTTTATATGTTGTATATGGAAAACAAGGAGGAGTGAGGAAGGACCTCATAGGAGATGCATTAAAAGAAGAAAAAAATTGTTTAGAAGATTAGACAGATCCATTTGCAAGTACATGAGACACTGAAGAAGTCACGGGAAAAGTACAAGGTTATACATGAACATAACATAACATAGAGAACATTTAGAGTGGGAGAAAAAGTATGGTTACAACTGAGTAAGGAAAGACTACAGGGTCTTGGTAATAAGATCAAATATCTACAATATGGTTCTTTTGAGGTATTGGAAAAAGTGGGAGATAATGCCTACATACTCAGTCTACCCACATACATGCACATTTAATCAATAGTGAATGTGGAGAATCTCAAACTCTATGAGCCCTCCATGTTGGATCAGGAGGAGAGTAGGTCCTACCTTCTGTAGAGGATTTTTCACTAGATGCTCAAAAAGAGTTGGTAGAGGATACGATTTTGCTAGAGCGGTACATAACTACAAGGGGAAACATGACCTTTGGCAGGTTGGGTTGAAAAGACAAATTCCAGGAAAACAAAGCAGTACTCCAGGGAGAAGGTAAAGGAAAAATTTCCTCACCTCATTCAGTGTTGATTAAGGTTGGTTGTCATTGATGTCAACCCTTGAAGAAATTCTGGTAGAAAATTCCAGTAGCACAAAGGTTTGGGTAATGGATCCAAGGTTGATTCATGTATAATGGTATGAATTTTAATATATTTGAAGATAATACTATTCTATATGGATAGTACATTTCATGCCATTTATGGGGGTATGTGGAACGTCACATAACTCCTCACAGTTTGAGAGTTATAGCATTACGAAGTTGGAGGACCTTCATATGTTGGCTTGAAGCCCCAAAAGGTCAAAAAAGTAAAAGAGCTTGCAAAGGAAAAAATATTGTTTAAATGATAAAGTAAAGTGAAAAAGTCAAGAAGGATTATTTAAATAATAAAGTGAAGTGACAAAATCAAAGAAAATCATTTAAATGATAAAGTGAGATGACAAAGTCAAGGAGGAATATTTAAATGATAAAGTAATGGAGAAATTTTTAATTATGGAAAGTACTTAACCCTAAAAATGAGTAAAATGGCTTAAGTGATCTAGAAATAGGTTAAGTGGCCTAGAAATAGGTTAAGTGGCCTAGAAATAGGTTAAGTGACCTAGAAGATGGAGAGTATAAATAAGAGGCAAGGCTCTCTCATTTTACATCACACTTGAGAATATTGAATATCTATAGGTGAATGAGGTAACCAAAGGATATATACGCCAAATTTAAGAGGGAAGGTGAAGAAAAGAAGGTCAGAATTCAAGGGAGGATAAATTCTTTTGATGATGTTTTCTAAGGTATGTTGTTTACGGGTTATCTCCCCATTTTCGCAATAGATTTTTTTCTAGAATGATTCAGAACATGAAATTGTAATTCCATTGAAGAAACATACCCAAGTATATGTGGTAAAAAATTCAACTTATGGTTCGTTGTATTTTTTGAGTTACACTCCATGGAAAATAGGGTTTGTGGCTAGTCTTGAAACTAGTCTAAAACAGGTGTTTCGGGTAAAAACGTCATAAATTATTCATAACAGATCCAAATGTGTTGGTTAGAGGACAGTATCTAGTATGCTTTGTAAAATTTTCATATCGATTCAATAAATATTCTGTGCAGAGCACACTCTACAAGGTAGCTCTCTAGAATAAGCTAGAATTTAGCAAGGTATGCCATTTTTGCTATAACTCTTTTTCTGAGAGGTTCCTAGTAGTGACACCTGGAGGAATTGCATAAATACACTGAAGAAAATTTATATCATTTTCAGATCTTTATTCATTACAGTTACATAGTTATGATTATTTCAAGTTAGGGTTGTTGACTAATCCAAAACTAGTCATGTGAGACTAAAGAAAAGTTTGATGAAAATGCTAGTCTCGTGTTGTTAAAGTTAAGGAAGGTTTGCAGGTATGTGATCATATACACCAACTCTATTAAAGAGTTACAAATCATATTTGGATGATGATATTGATGAGGGATTTTGGTTGAGGTACATGTTGGGTACATGGTTGAGACAAGTAGGTGATGAGTTGGCACATACATGAGGTGTATAGTTGATGATTCTAGTACATATTGATGAGTCATAGTTGATGAGCATTTGACACATGATTGGTACATACTTGGTACATGGTTGGATGAACTTGTTTATGGTACGGGTTGATTACAGATTGTTTGGTATAGGTTGGTGCTTAGTTGATGCACTTGTTTATGGTATAGGTTGATTACAAACAGAGGTACAGGTTGATGCATGGTTGATGCATGGTTCAAGTTTATTGGTACATGTTTACAATGGTTTGTCTCATAGTAATAGTGTGAAAGTGGTTCCATCATTCTACTTCTACTTCAAGGCAGTTGGACGAGGAAAGGACAGGTGGTTGTAACCACCTTCCAGTTGTAGCCGAAGAACATAGGGGGTTGTAGCCTCCTTTTCGTTGTAGCCAGAGAATAGGGAAGTTGGAGCTTCCTTGAGGTTATAGCCTGAGAAACAAGGGGGTTGAATCCTCCTTCCAATTGCAAGTGGAAAAAAAAGAAAGTTGGTGCTTCCAATTACTGTAATTCTTCAAGACATATAAGAAAAAAGATTATGTGGTTTTATCCCACTTTGGGTTTCCACGTAAAACACCAGTGTATTGTGTATGTGTATGATTGTTCATTTTTTCATTGCTTATTTACTCTGCAGTTATCGGATGATAATGCTACATTTATATAACACTTGAATTATATGGTTAAAAATTATTAAATTGCTTTATTACTTATTCACCCCCCTCTCAGTAATCCAACTATTGGTATCAGAGCAAGTTCCTTCAGAAATCAGTTTAACCACTGAAAGGTAGATCATGGAGATAAACAACTTGTATAAAAATGGAATACCACAGTTCAATGGACAGAAGTATGCATTTTGGACCATAAGGATGAAAACATATATACAGGCACAAGGATTTTAAATTTGACAATCAATTGTAGATGGATACACAACACCAGCAGTTCCGCTAACAAATGACAAAGCAGTGAAACTCAGTCAAAATAATTGCAAAGCCAAAAATTCAATTATGAATGGCCTTAGTGAAATGGTATTCACCAAAGTTGCACATTGTAAATCCACTAAAGAGATTTGGGACAAACTTCAAAATATTTATGAAGGAGATTCAAAAGTCAAAGCAACAAAGCTTCAAACTTACACAGGTCAGTTCGAACAACTTAAGATGAAGGAAGATGAGAATATTGCAGCTTACTTTTTACGAGTTGATGAAACAGTAAATGAAATCATAGGATTGGGATAAGAAATAAAAGAAATTGTAATTGTTAAAAAAAGTACTAAGATCTCTTCCTATGAGATTTGACCCTAAGATATCAGCACTAGAAGAAATATCGGATCTAAACTCAATAAGAATGGATAAATTACATGGAATCTTCACAGCATATGAAATGAGAACTGAACAGGAAAATCCAGATATAAAAGAAGCAACCTTAAAAGCATCCAAAAATTCAAAGCAAAAGGGAAGGAAAAAAGAAGAACATAGCAGCAACAGTGACGTCTCGGAAGATGATGAAGAAGTGACCAACTTTGTCAAAATACTAAACAAGGGAACCGACGATAGGTATAGAGGTAAGCTTCCTTTAATTTGTTTTAATTGTGATGGTATTGGTCATTTTTCTAACAAATTTCCTTATACGAAAAAGAGAAATGATGACGGTTACTCAAAAGGAAAACAAACATATAAAGGCAAAAGAACCAGAAAGAAAGTTTTCAAGAAAAACTTATGCACCAAAGAAGACATCTCATCATTAGATGAAGATGAAGTCAGTGACAGTGAGACAGAAAGAGTTATATTCATGGAAGTAGAAGACTCTCATAAAGAAGACTCTGAAGAAGAATATGAAGAAGCTGAAGAAGAATATGAAGAAGTCGAAGAAGAAATTAAAGAGGTAGAAGTTGACTACCGAGAGGAATTAATGTGTGCCATAGAATTTATCAGAAGAGAAAAGAAGAAAAACAAGAAACTACAAGAAGAACTAGAACAAATGATCACAAATTTGAAGGTTCAAATAGAAGAAGATAAAAGAATTGAAGAAGCACTCAAAGAACAACTAGAAGAAAAAGACAAGATCATTGGAAATTTGGAAGAAAACATTGTCACGTTAAGAAAGGATCTTCAAAAGAAAAATATGCAGAACAACTCAAAAGTTTTGGATGACATTATCAATAGTAAAAAATCACATCATGACAAGTCCAGATTTGGATACAATCAGACAGAAAAATGATCAAGCTCCAAAACAACAGAGCAAGAAACATATCCAAAACGCTATGCAGAAACAATCAAGGGGGGATAGGAATATCTACAAGAAATATTACAGGGACACTCCTCCACTGAGAAGATTCAGATTTCAGAATCAACAACCAACAGATAGGCCTCTGGAAGAAGAAGAATTTATAAGAGTACCTCCTTTCAAAATATCTTCAACTCCCAGGTATCAAACTATTTTTTTTGGTTTATATTATGCATGTAATAATTTTGGACATAAAGATGTGAATTGTGGAGCTAACAACAAAAACAAAAACAACTTTGAAAGTCATACACAAAGCGGTTATCCAAGAAGACCTAGTGAAACACGGAGAAAAAGTTACAACAGTTTTGAATCTTTTGTTGGCAAATGCTTAACAGATAGCGTATGCTTGTCATTGATGGAAAGTACAATAGTGAAGATGGCAGGATCAGAGTGTGCATCGATAGACAAACAGGAACAACGTAGGCTCAGGAGGAATTAGCGCAGAGTCGAAATTCTTCCAAGTAAGAAGGATGTGTAAGCTTGGAGGAGAAGCATTGTTGATCGTTGGATCCCATCCAAAATTATCAACAGTATGAGGGCCATCAGATCTGAATAAAGAGAAGAAGTGCATGCACTGAAGAGGATGATATATCTCAGGCGTTAGATCTGAGCACAGGATCCGACCACCGTTGGATCGAGGAAAACCTGCACAGTGTTTAAAGTGCAAGGAGAAAATGGGCTCACAAAATCCTGAAAGCAGGAGGACCGTCCATCTCAAGGGGTTATGTGGATCATTGATCCGACTCCACTTCGGAGTTTCGCAACTCGCGACATGGAAAGGCCAAAAATATAACTATCAAAATCGTGATTTAATCGTAGCCATCAGATCAAAGTTTTGTTCTGGACCGTTGATCTAGCTTCATCTAGGAGTTTCACGAATCGCGACATGGAGAGGCAAGAAATATAACTATCAAAATCGCGATATGCAAAATCGCGATTTAATCGCAGCCGTCAAATCAAAGTTTTGTTCTGGACCGTTGATCCAGCTTCATCTCGGAGTTTTGCGACTCGCGACATGGAGAGGCAAGAAACATAACTATCGAACTCGCAAGATGCGAAATTGCGATTTAATCGCAACCGTCAGATCAAGGTGTGATCTGAACCGTTGATCCGGCTTCATCTCGAAGCTTCGCCTATCGCGACTTGGAAAGGCAAGAAACATAACCACCAAACTCGTGAGATGCGAGATCACGATAATATCTAGACCGTCGGATCTATGGAGATTTCAAACATCGATCAGACTCAATGAAGTTTATAAACTTACGAAATATAAAGTGCCTTTTTGGCACAGCCTATGGTCACCGACGGTGGTCATGAGAAGGGGAGTCAGTTTAGATAAGCTCCATTTCGGGGTTTCGGGGATCGCAATTTGGAGAGTCGAGATGCCTCATCTCCAGACTCACGAAATGTGAATTCACGAAAGGAACTTTTTGCATAAGCACTTGGTCATGGCCATGGTCATATAGAGGAAGGAGCTAGCGCAGAAAAGCTTTGTTTCGGAGTTACGGAACTCATGACATAGAGACTCAAGATTTCTCATCGCAGAATCTCCGAATTGCGAAAGTGCAAAATGGGTAAATAACATAAGAACCCATTAGAGTTAATCCAATGATGCATGTGAATCTAAGTATAATCGGAGGGCTACCATTGCACGTCACAGTGTAACTGCCAGAAACCACTGATGGTTTCTGCCAAAGGACTCGAAGACACTTTAGGGTGATTGATAGAGGAAATGAAGAGTCTCTGGGAATCTTCAAGAGGGATGAAGATACTCATGGAGGTGATTGACAGCTGGATGAGCATTGAAGCTTGTAATTGGAACAGAGAAGGTGAGCTCGACTGTCCAGAGAAGACGAAGATTCACAACTACCAGAGAGGTTGAGGAATCTCGGCATAACATACAGTGATGTTGAACGAGTGGAAAAACGGCCAGAGAAGCTGAAGAGTCACGATGATGATCAGACAGAGCACTCGAGTTGTGGAGGATATAGGCGCGGTGTGAATATACAAAGGCATTGAGTGCATTGCATGCACATGGTGCACAAAAGCTATAAATACGCAGTACAGAGAAGAGTTGGATGTTGTTGTGATTGTTGTTGGTGGAGGTGATTCATGTGTGAAGAAGGAGGAGAGTGCAGCAGCTGAAGAGCACAGAAGAGGAATTGTACAGTGAATGAACATGGCGCACAGAGCATAAAAAGCGGAAGAACAGACAACGCAAGTGATGTCTGTAGAAAGGAAATGAGGTAGACAGAGCAACGAAATAAAACAGAACAGTGATGAGTCTGGTAAGCCATTGTTGAACATCATATCACTGTAATAAGTTTCAGTAGCAAATATTTATATTTCAGGGTGGTTGGGAGGAGCTAGGGAGGACTTGTGTCCTCAAAGGTTCAAGTGGGTGCTTGAA
>ML782525.1:92883-111482 GCA_009831015.1 Picea engelmannii | reverse complement strand
GCAAAAATTGCCTTGTAAAAGTATATTGTAATTTCATTGTAAATCTGGACCATTCATTATAAGGTCGCAGATCTAACGATAGAGATTATGTTAGGGTTTTTTGCCCTAGAAGGCAACCCTCTTTTATGAGGGAAATGTATTGTAGCTAAGTATGTTGGCGAGTATTGTATTCTGAGAGAGGAGACTGTGAGAGAAAGAAGAGGAAGTTACAGTAGGTTTTTCTGTAGGTTGTATCCCTTCATTTTGTTGGATAATAATAAAGAAAGGACCTGGCAATTTCTCTGGTGGACGTAGCCCACACTGGGTGAACCACATAAATCTGTCTCTCTTGTATTGTGTATCTTCTATGTTTTGTTTCCGCATTTGTTTTATTTTATTGCTTCGCGGTCCTATTTTTCTAACAGCCTACACAGATGCATATTGGGTAGGTTGTATTGATGATCAATGAAGCACCACTCGAGAAACGTTCTACTTGCGTGAGTGTTTAGTATCATGGATAAGCAAGAAACAATCATCAGTATCTCTATCTACAGTCAGGGCAGAGTATATTGCAGCAGCAACATGTTGTACATAGGTTCTTTGAATGAAACAAACTCTGACATATATACAGGTTGAGTATGATGATCCCCTTCCAATATATTGTGATAATACAAGCACAATCAGTATCTTAAAGAACCCGGTGATGCACTCCAAAATGAAGAATATTCCAATCAAGTATCACTTTCTATGGGAAAAGGTTGCAGAAAAGAACATCGGAGTTGAGTATGTGGGCACAAAAGAACAAGTGGCAGACATATTTACAAAACCACTTCTATGGGAAGCATTTGAGTATATTCTCCAGAGACTCAGAGTTATTTCTACTCCAATATGAATGTTTTTGAATTCTTATCTTATATGTCTTAGATGTACATGAGGAAGCACCATAAAGAGGACAAATGCATGATTCCAGGGGGAGAAATGGTCACAGATATGCAGAGGATAGAGACATGGTTCCAGGGGGAGCATGAGTGATATGACTTTAGTATTGCATGAAATGATTTCAGTATTGCATCAGAGTGTTGCCATCAATGCCAACAGGGGATATTGTTGATTAAGGTTGGTTATCATTAATGTCAACCCTTGAAGAAAGTCTGGTATCGAATTCAAGTAGCACAAAGGTTTGGGTAATGGACCCAAGGTTGTTTCATGTATAATGGTATGAGTTTTAATATATTTGATGGTAATACTATTCTATATGGTTAGTACATGTCATGCCATTTCTGGGGGTATGTGGAACATCACATAAATCCTCACGGTTTGAGAGTTATGGCCTTACGAAGTTGGAGGACCCTCATATGTTGGCTTGAAGCCCCAAAAAATCAAAGTAAAAGAGTTTGCAAAGAAGAAATTATTATTTAAATGATAAAGTAAAGTGACAAAATCAAGAAGGATTATTTAAATAATAAAGTGAAGTGACAAAATCAAAGAAGATTATTTAAATGATAAAGTGAGATGAAAAAGTCAAGGAGGAATATTCAAATGATAAAGTAATGGAGAACTTTCTAATTATGGAAAGTGATTAACTCTAAAAATGAGGAAAATAGGTTAAGTGACCTAGAAATGGGTTAAGTGACCTAGAAGATGGAAAGTATAAATAAGAGGCAAGGCTCTCTCATTTTACATCACACTTGAGCATATTGAATATCTATAGGTGACTGAGGTAACCAAAGGATATCTAAGCTGAATTTCAGAGGGAAGGTGAAGAAAAGAAGGCCGGAATTCAAGGGAGGATAAATTCTTTTGATGATTCTTTCTAAGGTATGTTATTTACAGGTCATCTCGCCATTTTCGCAATAACTATTTTTATAGAATAATTAAAACCATGAAATTGCTATGCCATTGAGGAAACATATCCAAGTATTTGTGGTAAAACATTTAGCTTGTGGGTCATTTTATTTTTGGAGTTACACTCTACGGAAAATAGGGTTTGTGGCTAGTCCTGAAACTAGTCTAAAACAAGTGTTTCGGGTAAAAATGTCATAACTTCTTCATAACATATCCAAATTTAGTAAGACCAAATGTGTTGGTTAGAATACAGTCTGTAGTATGTTGTGTAACATTTTCAAATTGATTCAACAAATATTCCGTGGAGGGAACGCTCTACAAGGTAGATCTCTAGAATAATCTAGAATTCAACAAGGTATGCCATTTTAGTTATAACTCCTTTTCTGAGAGGTTCCAAGTAGTGAAACTTGGAGGAATTGCAGAAAACACATTGAAGAAAATTGCGTATCATTTTTAGATCTTTATTCATTACAATGACATAGTTATGATTATTTCAAGTTAGGGTTGTTGACTAATCCAAAACTAGTCATGTGAGACTAAAGAAAAGTTTGATGAAAATGTTAGTCTCTTATTATTAAAATTAAGGAAGGTTTGCAGGTATGTGATCATATATACCAGGTCTATTATAGGATTACAAATCATATTTGGATGATGATATTGATGAGGGATTTTGGTTGAGGTACATGTTGGCTACATGGTTGAGACAAGTAGTTGATGAGTTGGCACATACATGAGGTGTATAGTTGATGATGTCAGTACATATTGATGAGTCATAGTTGATAAGTAGTTGACACATTATTGGTACATACTTGGTACATGGTTGGATGCACTTTTTTATGGTATAGGTTGATTACAGGTTGTTTGGTATAGGTTGGTGCATGGTTGATGCACTTGTTTATGGTACATGTTGATTATAGGTTGAGGTACAGGTTGATGAATTGTTGATGCATGGTTCAAGTTTATTGGTACAAGTTTACAATAGTGTATCTCACAGTGATAGTGTGACAGTGGTTCCATCATTCTACTTTTATTTCAGGGCAGTTGGACAGGGCAAGGACAGGTGGTTGTAGCCACCTTCCGGCTGTAGCCGGAGAACATAGGGGGTTGTAGCCTCCTTCTGGTTGTAGCCAGAGAATAGGGGAGTTAGAGCTTCCTTCAGGTTGTAGCCTGAGAAAAAAGGGGGTTGGAACCTCCTTCTAGTTGCAACTGGAAAACAAAGGAAGTTGGTGCTTCCAATGAATGTAATTCTTCAAGACATATAAGAAAAAACATTATGTGGTTTTCTCCCACTTTGGATTTCCACGTAAAAAACTGGTGTACTGTGTATGTGTATGATTGTTCATTTTTTAATTGCTTATTTACTCTGCAGTTATTGGATGATAATGCTACATTGATAAAATACTTGGATTATATGGTTAAAAATGATTAAATTGCTCTATTAACGATTCACCCCCCTCTCAGTAATCCAACATTCAGTAAATATTTTGGGGACAAAAATCCTACCTAAATGGGGAGGTATGACTCAAATTGGATCGCTATATTATTTTTCATCTATCTCTATGCTTTATGGTTGAAAAATTTTGAGGAATCAACTTGTAGAACCATTTTAGACACTGGTTCGAATTTGGAAATTTGGGTCCAAAAAACTGTCTAAAATATTTTGGAGCCATTTTGAGGCATCAAAAAACACTTTTTGATGGTCCAAAAATTACTATGGAGCTACCGTTTATATTCTACACATCGAGACATTTCCAACGGTGCAAGAATTTACTTAATTAGAGTTCGTATGTGAAAGTTATGTCTCCCACAATTTGATCTATCGGATTGATCACTATGGTGTGAGTGGATGCCATGTCAATCTCCATTACTTAAACATGTGGGGTTAGCAATGGAGTTTATTTTCTAAGAAAATTCTAGAAGTTCCAAAACCTTATCGCAATTGAGGGTTGAGGAAGTCAAAACCCTACCCCTAGATGTCTATCAAGCTATGTTAAATACTGAGCCACTAAGAGGATAAGGGGTTGCATTCTATGTTATTGTATTTTGTTCCATAACAGAGTAGAACAATTGGGAGTGGGAAATTAGAGAGCATAATAAAGGGGGTTAATGTTCTGTAGTAGCCTAACAGGACACGGGTCTTAGGTAACTCCATAGAGAATGTCTTCTCCTTTGTACTTGCATTATTTCTATACCAAAGAAAATAGAGCAAAACAACGTCATCTTCTACATGGGTTTTCTCTTGTAAGGGTTCCCCAAAGAAAATATTTGTGTTATGGTGCATGTTTGAATTTTATTGTTCCTTATTTTCCACATTTTATCTATTTCATGCATAAGCAAAAAATCAATAACTAAACATTCTGGAATCTAAAGGAATTTAACCTTCATAGTGTATATTTCAGTTTTATTTATGAGATATATTGTGTCAAATTATTCCAGCGGAATATTTACATCATTTTATAGATCAACATATAGTGACAAGAGCATGATATTATACAAAATTGCAACACCAAGTACAAACAATGAAACTATCAATATCAAGTTCCGTAAAATTTTTAGGTTGGTGACAATTTTTTTCTTATTATTATTGTATGGAAACTATTCCTTTGTAGATGTTCCAAGGGGGGGTCCATGCTCTAGGGAGTACTTATCTCTTCTTTCAACATTATAAGAAAATTCTTATGTTAGAAGGTAGGGAATGGTACCAGGGTTTGTTTTACAAAGAATGGATATGAAAATACTTGAATATAAGATTCCAGGGGTATTTAAATAGGTATTACTTTATCAAAATTTCAATGCCAGGCATACATGTCAATACCCCTTGTTCACCCTTCTTTGGACCAACATTGGTTCGATTGAAGACCTCAAATTAGATGAGGTGACTACTGAATAATGGAAGGCTTACAAGGGGCAACTTATAAACTTTGGTATACAACTTGTGAATGAGGAAGACAACATCTCAGTCCTCATACAAAGATATACTCAATTAATTTCCATGATAAAAGGCTTCTCAACCTAGTTGATGTTGATTCATTAAAATGGTGATGAAAATGGTTGAAGAAGGTGATCCATAAACGGTAGGCCTATGGCCTGTCCATTTCACCAACACAAATACTTCTGCAGAATAAAACAATTATAACCTTAGCTCTTTGGATTACGATAAATTCTTGACCAATAAAGCCACAAGTCGAGTTGGAAAAAAATGAGTCAGAAACATGCAACAAGTCGGACCAAAGGTAATGCAAGTTGACCAAGTCGAATTGATCCAAGTTGGATTCATCTAAGTTGATTTTTTTCCAAGTCAGATGTATCCAAGTCAAGTTTATCCAAGGCGAGTTGACCAAGGGATGTATGTTGGTCGAATAAGGAAGGAAACTCGACCAAAGGGGAAGCCAAGTCGAAGTGAATCAACCCGTGGGAAAAACAAATAGATACAAGTCAGATTCGACACCCAAATGTGAAGAAAAAACTTGGGAAAGTCGAATTTAGTGACCAATAGCTGAAAGGAAATTATGCAGGGTGAATTTGATGACCAACTGTAACGTCCCCCAGGCCATCATCCCATTGGCCGGGCAAATGCTATTGTGCGGAACAACATCATTCTCATACTTAATTAATAACCTTCATGTAAATCAAATTAAACACATTTAACTTAGAGTAAGCACAAGATTACCGCTAACATAAATAATCCCTAGCATTAACAATAATTCATATGCACAACAAAATACATGATACATATAAGCATCACAAGCATGCAAAACATAATATTAAGCATAAGATGATACTTACCTTTAAAACCGTGGTAATTCCACCAACTACATGCAGGCCTTCCATGAACCTTCCAGCCTTAGACCATGTTGCTCATCATGCTCAGCAATGGGTCACCCCCGAGCTGGGACTAAGCTCCACCCAAGGTAAGGAATCCTAGTCTAGGCTGAGGTTACAGGGAAAATTGCACAGAATAACCGGAAGGATTCTTCCCAGGATGCCTTCTTACGCCCACTACTCACGGACTCTCATTCCCCACATTCCTATTCCACCTGGGAGTATAAAACTTCACAAGCACAGTCCATCAATGCTTCACCTCCCTCTCTGGGTCTTGGCAACAGGTCAGATCAGGAAGTCTTAGAGCTCCGTAGCTGGTGTTGGACTCTCTCTAGAAGAATACCACTTCCCAGCAGACTCCTTCACCTAGAAATAGCTTCTCACAATCCCGACAAACTGCCTCTTCCACCGCAACCACCTCCCTCACTTGGAGAGAGTGTTACACATAGGCCAGACAACCTTTTTCCTTCAACTCAATTTCCAACACAGTCGGGCAACCACGAGGCTCCACATGAACATATAATGGTCCGCAAGCCACACGCAGTCAAGCACTATGTGACCACAACAGTCCACTGGAAACACAGACATGGGCTTCCCAAAACTGGTGACAGACAGATGCTATAGCATAACAAGGCTCAACAATTACATGACATTCGGTTTTCCCCAAAAAATAATACAAGACAGACTCACGACTCAGGTTTCGGGGATGCGTGAGGGTGTACAGAGATCCCACGTAGAGACTTAATGGTTCAAGTAAGGATTCCCTAGAACAAACACTAAAACAGAGGTCAATCATCGACACCCGCGAGTTCAGACGGAGGATGGAGAATGGTAGGTCGAACCCTCAACATTGCTCATTTCCTGGGTTAAATTGCATGTGCTTGGGCTGACACATGTCATCCATGAAGCACACTCCTCCCCCTTGGAGTCACCTATCCTTCCGAGGACTTAGGATAAAACATAAATTTCACATGGATTTTGGAATAATATTAAAATATTATTCCCAAGGACTTAAGCCCCTAGGCTCCACACTTAGCCTCTCTTTCCAACCTTCCATCCCCCAATCCCTTACCCATTCTATGGAATATTAGTCCCCCATCACTCATTCATCGTGGTCAGTCTGCACGCAGCGGTGTTTATATTTTTATTAATGTTTTGCATGATTACGCCCGCATAGCGTCCTCATGCTCCCATGTCACGTCCTCAGGACCGTACCAGGTCCACTAGACCTTTACAAGCTCAATAGCTTGGTTCCGGAGATGTTTTATTTTCCTGTCCAATATGCGCACAGGATGCACTTGCAGGACACCTTGTTGCTCCACTTGAATCACATTTCAATCGATTACATGATTAGCATCAGGTATATATATTTCTTAAGTAATGAAATATGAGACACATTATGTACAGTCATTGATGCGGTAATGCAAGCATATATGGAATTTATATATATGTATATACAGACAATTTGAATAACTTTATAACTATATACAACATACACAACATACAATAAATAGAGAATTGTACTTATCTTTTGATTGAGAATACCTTCCACCACTGAGCAGGACTATGACTCCATCGAGGCAATGGCTTCCCAAGATAACCATGGTCCACAATCCTTATCCGCATGGTCTAGGACAAGGTACCAGACCTCAGCAGCACTCCAACCATTCAAACCTCAGCAACACTCCAACCAACAGTCTCTCATTCCCCACATGCATGTCCCACCCGGGAGTATACACCTTCATAAGCACAGTCCATCGGTGCTACACCTCCCTTTCCTTGGGCTTCAGCAACAATCCAGACTGGAAGTCTTAGAGCACCGTGGCTCGAGGAGCTCCAACTGCCCTCACAGGTTTCCAAGCAGCATCTTCCCGAGATACTCTTTGTAGTCAACATTTTAACTTTTATCAACATCATCTCATCTGCATCAACCACATGCAGTTATGATGAGAGAACATAAAATAATTCATTTAAGAACTCCAATTAGTTCGAAAGGAAATTCAACTTTTATCCCCAAAACATGACATTCTATTTCATGATTCATCTTGGTTGTTGCCATATTATGAATGCAACCATCCTTGTGATTTTCCACAGGCACCAAACTGCATACCATTTTCCTGCAAGACTTCATCTTGCATACTGCCAACAAATTGTCAGTATTTTCTGTACATCATAATTCAACATGTACAACATCTTATGCAATGATCTTAGAATTGCCTACACCTAGCAATTCAAGCACAATTACCAAACAACTTGACCAGATAGAATGACTCGTCATTCTATGCATATGCATGTTCATAACTAACAACAATAAGTTTATTATTGCAATTTTCTGAACACAAAATTTTATGTAGTCTCTATTCCTGTGACTACTTGGCTTGTAACCTTCCTGTTGCAATGTTTAACAGTTCCTGAAATGTTCTCAACTTCATGGGTTAGCAACATTTCAGCCATTAGTATAATTATTTCCATGCAATAATATATATGCATGTACTTACAAAACATATTCAACCATTGCATTTAGTATACAATTCTATCACTGATTATGCATGAGTGCAATTCTCAATGCATTCTTATTCAGTGCACCTTGCATTGAATTACATAATACTCTTTATCTCAGTCATGTATCTCACCATCCATAAGTTGGAATTCTAGCCAATGTGTTGACACATTCTCCACACACTTCCTATTGTCTTCCCAATTAATTGGATGCCTTCCTTTATGACCCGAACACTACACAAGAATATAATTCTGTGGTGATCATTGGTGTTAGCAAAAAGGTTGCAGCCCAAGTTTAATTTAAAAGTAGGAAGCTTTTAGTACCTGTGTGGCTCATAACCTTTCCATATCCATACCTTTCCATATCCAACCAAGTCCTAGTCTCATACATGAGTAGCTTACTGGCATTTATTCCTATAACTAGTTTTTATCTTTATTCTTTGGTTATTACCCCATAACCAAATTAACATGACATTCTACTATGTCAGTGTGCGCATTCAGAAGCTAAAAAGCTTTGAATTAATACAGGCCTCCAACCTTTACCACATCCAGTGGTATTCATTCAGTAATATAATCATGTGATTTTATAAAATGACTCTGGATGAGGAAATTCTTACCTAAATTTCCTTTCAACAATTATGCAAAAAGAGTAATAAAACTCATACTTGCATGACAACCATTAATAAATTTTATACTACTTGAAAGTCTGATAACAGTAAAAGATTTCATGCTTCTTTTATCAAACTTATAACCAACACTTCATCTCTCAGTTGCTTCCTTCCTTATGCAACAACATCTCCAACAACACTTGCAAACATGCAAGCATTCTTTCCTTTGGCTGACCCAATCAAGCCATAACATACTTGCTGCCACAGAAATTGCAGCAACTTCTTTGTCCCTATAAAAATTTTCCTTGTTGATCCTAGAAGTCTACAATTTTTCATGAATTCCTGAATCTTCTTGTGCTCTCCACTGTAATCATTGTGCATGATTATTTCTACCCTGAGCACTTTCCACGCAGTTCCCCCATCTCAGCAAGGTTTGTTGACCTCCTAGTCAATGGATCTTCAACTCTTGGAGCTAGAGCATCTCTTTGGGTCCCTACTAGAACCTCCATGAAACAAATCCACAGACCTTGCACAAAAACTTACCCACGCGAACTAGTGGCAGGCACAAGCTTCCTCTAGGTTACCACCGGCTATGATCGCGCGCCTATCCAAAAGGCGTTAGGGATTTCGCGTACCGGGTGTTTCAATATGAGTCACCCTCGAATCTCTCTATCCCCGAAATCCAAAATAAGAGTCTAGTGTGTTCTAGCTCTTCTCTTAACTTCCACTGGCGTGACCTCTAACTATGACCTGGGGCCCATCTTCCGAGGTCCGAACTCACGAACCCCGTTCGCCTCAGATCAATGGTCCACAACCTTCCGGGTTCGATGGTCCAAATCAATTCCTCACAAATAGACAATTCATGTTTCAGGGTCTTGAAAAGAAGTTCCCCTCTTTTCTTCCGATCTCTAGTTTTCCGAAATCCATGTGAGTCAGATCCAACGACTCATAGCTCCTCGTAATCCAACCGTGTAGATCCTTTTTCGTGAATCGGGACTTTGCGGTTCACGAAATCAAAAAACAGTTCTCTTCCCCTTTCCAACTTCTGACTTCATGAAATTCAAGTGCGTCAGATCAACGACTCACACTTGCCATGATTCAATGGTCTACATCTCTCCTCGCGAATCAGATGTTCACGCTTCGGGATTTTCGAGAGCAACTTCCTCCGTTCTCCCAACTCCCAATTTTCGATTTCCCGATGAAAAGAATCAGCGGTTTGATCTTCCTTGAGATCGATGGTTCTCTACCTCTCCTGAGTTTTCGAGTGTTGAATGACTCTCATCGTTATCCTCCTCGCAGTTTATTTTGATCTAATGGCGCACAGCTATCAACGCTTCTCCCTCCAAGGATTCCTACTGTCTGTTCAGGTTCTCAATGACTTCTTGCCAAATATCTTGGTGTCAATTCTTCTGAACTTGACTTCCTCCCTAACTTGAAGGATTTCGAATATTTTAGAGGCTTCGACGGTGTTTTCCCTCCCGAGCTTCTGTTAATGAAATTTTAACTTCACCCTGGCACACACTTGTGCTCTACATGCGAACTTGCATTGTTTCTCCCTGAGATTTAGCTTACTCAGTCTAAAAGGGACTCGACCCTTCTATGTTTTCCAAAAGACTTGTTGGTGCCCTCCTGGCACACTCTACACTCATCTCCTTGAGTCCTTCGAACTTAAAACAAGTTCCCTCTGAATGCACTCATTGCGCTTGATATGCACACTCTACATACAAAAGTTCTACACTATCTCTTCTGAGCTTCGTTTTCTGAACTGGAAGCATCATGTGTCTCTTCTATTTCTTTGCACTTTGTGGCAATTCAAATCAGTTCTAGCACTTTTCAACCTTCTGCAATCACAACGTGCAGACAACCAGAATTTGTCAGGCCATCTCTTCTTAACAAATTCCACACATTCAAAACCAATCCGATTTAAGAAAATGTTTTGATTTCACGAATTTTTCGAGCTCTACTCGGCTCTGTAACTTTCGAATGATATCCCCCTCTTTCTTAGTCCCTCACACATGCAATCACGGGTTGTGACCAAATGCTAGACCACTAGGTGCTACCCAGATTTTCGGCCTTCCAAGAGTTTAAGGCACACACAACTATCTCCTGGAGTTCCGATTTTCCAAATTCGGGTAAATCGGGTGGATCGACGGTATACGTTTACCCAACGTCCAATGTTTAAAATCCGTTGCGGTTCTTCCATCTTTGAAGATTTTGGGACTTTGGGACTTCGGGTTTAGGTCCTTGAGGTTTTCAGACTTGCTTTCCTTTCCAACCCCTGATTTTCCAAAATCTCGATTTACTTTACCCTCTGGGCCCACATAGCACACTTTTTTCCCACAACCACGGTGGCACGTGGCACGTTCAAGAGGGTCCACGTCACCTTCAACGACGTCATCAGGTCCCACCATGCTCACTTTTATTTTTGACCCACTGGCATGTGGTACACACCCATGTGTCCATGTCCATTCCAATTGAAATTCAATGGTTAGACCTCTCTCAGATCTACGACGCAGATCCTTTCGGCATTTCGGGGTTTCAAGGTTTCAAGGTTCTGTGCCTAAGCTCACTCTATTTTTCCCCGATAGCCAAAATTGTGTAATTGTGACTTACCTTCTACTTGATCTAATGGTCAAGCCTTATACTATCAATCTATGGTGTAGATCATTTTGGAAATTTTGGGGTTTCGGGTTTTGGTTCTAGAGGTTCTCGCACTCGCTTCCCTCTCCAACTCCCGACTCTTGAACTTCTGACCTCTCTCACCTTGGTCCCACAACACAGCGTTCACCCACCAAGGTAGTGACACATGGTGTCCTTAAGAAGGTCCACCTCACTCCCAGTGACGTCATAGGGCCCCACTACTTTCACTTTTTGTTTCGGAGTTTCGGGCATCAGGAGTTCATGCATCTACACATCTCGAACTTCTGTTTGCCGAAATTCTGAAATTATGGTCTATTAATGTACTTGATCCAACGGTCCTGATTCGCCACAATCTGATGAATCAGATCTCGTCGGCATTTCATGTATCAGGATTTCGTGTGTCACGAGGTCAAAAGATTTTCCACCTTCATCCTCCCTATTCCCGAAATGTCAATTTCTTCCTGGACAATTAGCAGTCCAGATCTCTCTTAGATCGACGGTTGTGATCCAATCGTGAATTCTCACAAACTCACCCTTTGACCATTTCAAGTTACGAGTCAGTGAAATTTTGATCGCTCTCCACGCGTCCTTTCTGATGGACGGTCCTGACGAATTTGAGATTTTGTGTATCGCGATTTCCACACTCTTGTGAAACTCCAATGGGTTTTAAGCCTTGTGCACATTCTCCAGATATGATGGTCGTGAGAGTTCTCCTTTCCTCCCACACATATCCTATGGCTCCAACACTTCAGGTGTGGAGTTCTCTCTCTCCCTGTGGCCATATACCACACCGGCTGCAGTTTTATAATACCGCTACACCTCCTGAGCTTTGTAACATGGTCAAGTAGCCCGTTGACACTCAAAAACATTCTGAGGTCTGAAAAATATCTATGCTATAGTCTTCATTATCTTCCATATCGTCGAATCAATATCTATCTCCTTCAATATAGTCATTTGCTGGCTAGTCCTCCATACACAATTTCTTCTCAAAACCTCGGTCCAAAGACCACTTATCCGGCCCATCTAGGCTCAGCGTTGAAACTATGCTTTGATACGATACTGTAACATCCCCTGGGTCGTCATCCCACTGGCCGGGAAAACTCTACTGTGCGGAACAACATCATTCTCATACTTAATTAATAACATGCGTTTAAATCAAAGTAAACACATTTAACTCAGAGTAAGCACAAGTTTACTGCTAACATAAATAATCCTTGACATTAATAATAATTCATATGCACAACAGAATACATGATACATATAAGCATCACAAGCATGCAAAACATAATATTAAGCATAAGCTGATACTTATCTTTGAAACCATGGTAATTCCACCAACTATGTGTAGGCCTTCCACGAACCTCCCAGCCTTAGACCATGCTGCTTATCATGCTTAGTAGTGGGTCACCCCCGAGCTGGGACTGAGCTCCACCCAAAGCAAGGAATCCTTGTCTAGGTTGAGGTTACAGGGAAAACTACACAGAATAACCAAAAGGATTCTTCCTAGGATGCCTTCTTACACCCACTACTCATGGACTCTCATTCCCCACATGCCTGTTCTGCACAGGAGTATACACCTTCACAAGCACAGTCCATCAATGCTTCACCTCCCTCTCTGGGTCTTGGCAACAGGCCGGATCAGGAAGTCTTAGAGCTCCGTAGTTGGTGCTGGACTCTCTCTAAAAGAATACCACTTCCTAGCAAACTCCTTCACCTAGAAATAGCTTCTCACAGGCCTGACAGATTGCCTCTTCCATCGCATCCACCTCCCTCACCTGGAGAGAGTGTTACACACAAACCAGACAACCTGTTTCCTTCAACTCGATTTCCAAAACAGTTGTGCAACCATGAGGCTCCACACGAACATACAATGGTCCGCAAGACACACGCAGTCAAGCACTGTGCGACCACAATAGTCCACTGGAAACACAGACACAGGCTTCCCAAAACTGGTGACAGACATATGCTACAGCATAAGAAGGCTCAGCAATTACGGGACATTCGATTTTCCCCAACCAACAATACAAGACAGACTCACGGCTCAGTTTTCGGGGATGCGTGAGGGTGTACAGAGATCCCACGCAGAGACTTAACGGTTCAGGTAAGGATTCCCTAGAACAAACACCGAAACAGAGGTTGATCATCAACACCCGCGAGTTCAGACGGAGGATGGAGAATGGGAGGTCGAACCCTCAACATTGCTCATTTCCTGGGTTAAATTGCATGTGCTTGGGTTGACACATGTCATCCATGAAGCACGCTCCTCCCCCTTGGAGTCACCTGTCCTTCCAAGGACTTAGGATAAAACATAAATTTCACATGGATTTTGGAATAATATTAAAATAGTATTCCCAAGGACTTAAGCCCCTAGGCTCCACACTTAGCCTCTCTTTCCAACCTTCCAGCCCCCAATCCCTTACCCATTATGTGGGAGCCTAGTCCCCCGTCACTCATTCATCATGGTTGGTCTGCACGCAGTGGTGTTTATATTTTTATTAATGTTCTGCATGATTACATATACAAAAGCATGCTTCCATGCCTTAACACTTAGGCTCTTCGGCCTAATAACACATAAGCCCACCAGCTTATATAAATTTGGCTCACCAGCCTATAAATCAGAATTACAATTCATAATGGAATCAGGGCAAGTCCTTGGGGTATTACACCGACAACATGTAAAAACGTTTAAAGAATGACTTCGGCAACCCACGATGAATAGAAAACATCCAAGGGAGATTTTGACAACCTGGAGAAAAAAAACATATGGAAGTCGATTTTTCACATTCATTGATAGAAAAAAACCTATAGAAGTCAACTTGAGAATTCTCGGACAAAGAAAAACACATAGAAGGAGAAATTGGTAGCAAGCGAATTGTCAAAATGTGTATATGGTCTGTGGATAGCTAACAAATGCCCCGACAACCCCAAACTTCAAGATATAATACATCTATGATTTATGGGAAATGTAAAAATGCCTCGGCAAGTCGAAAATGTGCCCAACAATAATAAACTATATGCGTAGGTGCTATAGGTTGAAAATTTACTTCAAGGAAGTATGCATAGAGCACTGCAACTCATAAAAAAAGTACCCAAAGAACAAAATACATTAACTCACATATATCAACATTTAAATGGGATTATTTGATTATGCTCAGGAGAAAATTGCAAATGGGTGAGCTATACACTAAATCTATGTATTGTTACTCATGGTAAAGAACAAGATCACATATGTCATGGCTCATTTCACCTTCCCATCATGCCATAAGACCAAAATAAATGAAATAAAAAAAAAACATGTTTATTTACAACATTTACAAACATTTTCCAAGATCCAATTCAGATCACACCTCCCCATTTTAAGGCTTTTGGTCCCCAAAAGTTGGACCCTTAAGGAGATAGAAACACAAGGCATCCATTTTCCTCTACATATCCTCAATTCCATTGCCGACGAAGATGGCTTGTTTCCTACTTTTCTGACCTTGTTTCACTACTAGAAGAGTTGTGCTCTCTCTATATTGATGTACTTTGATGAGGTATGCCTTACCACCCTTTACCAAATGATATTTGTTTTATCTCATGTAGAAGGTAGCATCCCTATCCGACAAGCAGGGGCTGCCCAGCATCACTTTGTAGACGTTTAATGGTGCAACTTCACACTCTACCTCATCAACATAACTAGCACTAATGGAAAACTTCGTTTTACTTCTTCGAGTGATTCTCATAACAGTTTTTCCTTGCAACCATGCTAGTGAAATTGGATGTACTAGATCGTAGGTTTCTAGACCAAGTTCATAAACTAATGTTTTGGAAACCATATTATATTGAGAACCACTATCGAACAAGGAATTTACCTTCCTATTCTTCACTTGAACTTTGATTCGGAATAGTGGATGTTTATCCCCACTCGCCTTTGGCTACTGCAATGTGGTGCAAACTATGACTTTGTCTAGATAAGAGGTGCTTTCTATTGCTTCTTATTCTTGGTATTTTCTTTTTCATTCCCCTTGGACTTTATCCATTTGGGATGAAATTCTGGATGAAATTTCCAACACTTCTCTTCTATGTGTCCATCTACATTGCAATGTTTGCAATGTATATTAGGATCCTTCTTTTTCTCGACCGTGGCTGCTATCTTATTGTCTCTTTTATTGTTGGTTTCTTCTTGGCCCATGTGGTGCAGTCTTTTATTGGAGTCAAACTCAAGGTAGAGAGCCTTCTTGCTCACCTCATCTATGCTTTTCACACCATGAAGTTACAACTGTCTTAAGATATGGCTGAAAATTCCTCCATGGTACTTCATCACCACCCTTGGTTCTTCGATAGAAATACCTAACTTGATGACCTGCCTTCTTAACTCAGAAGTGTATTCTTGCACTCTTTGTCCCCGTTCTTGCCAAAGGTACTGTCACTTCATGAGTTGTTCCTCTTTGTAGTCTATGGGATAGAATTGTGACTTGAGTAATTCCTTGAAGTCCTCCCATTTCATCACCATGGACTTCTTTCCTATCCTCAATGCATCCACATAACTCTCCCACCACAATAGAGCATGTATAGTCATCTTCAAACGAGAAAATGAGATCTGTTGTGTTTCTTAAATTTGATAAAGACCAAATTAAACTTCCAATTGTTTCAACAAACTATCCAAGACTTCAACATTAGTTTGTCCATTAAACATGGGTATTTAAAGCTTCGCTTCAACTTTGAAAGGAACAATGGAAGATGAATAAAAGTTGTTGTCATTACCTTAGTTTCCAAGCATCTCACCTTTGGAACCTTTCGAGCTAGCTTTCTCTTCTTCATGCTCAGTCTTTGCTGAGTGTGCTTCCTTACCCTTCATTACTATAATTTGTGTCATCAACTATGTTAATATAGCAATGCTTTGCTCCAACCGAGCCAATTTGACCTCTGGGTCTTCCCTGTCATCTTCTTCACGATGATGCCCCATCATTGAAGGTGTTTTTCTTCATTGTTCGCTTGGCAACAATGTGTGTCCACTGTTTTGGTACTCGTTGCGAGTGTTTACCATGCAAGTGTTCTCCAAGTATTTAGAACCTGCTCTGATACCATTTGATCCGTAAACGGTAGGCCTATGGCATGTCCGTCTCACAAATACAAATACTTCTGCGGAATAAACGATTATAACCTTATCTCTTTGGATTACGAGAAATTCTCGATTAATCAGGACACAATTCGATTTGGAAACAAATGAGTCAGAAAGATGTGGCAAGTCAGGTCGAAGGTAATGCAAGTTCACCAAGTCGAATTGATCCATGTTGAATTTACCCAAATTGGATTTATCCAAGTCGATTTTTTTGCAAGTTGGGTTTATCCTAATTGAGTTTATCCAAGGCAATTCGACCAAAGGATGTATGTTGGTCGAATGAGAAAGGAAACATGACCAAAGGGGAAGCCAAGTCGAAGTGAATCGACCCGTGGGAAAAATAAATAAAAAAGAGTCGGATTCAGTGTCCAAATTTGAAGGGAAAACTTGAGAAAGTTGAATTTAGTGACCAGCCGCTGAAAGGAAATTATGCAGGGTGAATGTGATGACCAACGACATGTAAAAACATTTAAAGAGTCATTTCAATGACCCACGGTGAATAGAAAACATCTAAGGGAGATTTTGGCAACCCAGAGCAACCAAAAACGTATGGAAGTCAATTTTTAACATTCACTGCTAAACGCCCCGACAACCCCATACTTCAAGATATACTACATCTATGATTTATGGGCAAAGGAAAAACACCCAACAAGTCGAAAACGTGTCCAACAATAATAAACTTTATGCTTAGGTGCTACAGGCTGAAAATTTAATTTACTTCAACAAAAGTATGCATAGAGCACTGCAATTCATAACAAAAGTATCCAAAAAACAAAAAACAGTAACTCATAGATATCAACATTTAAATGGGATTATTTTATTATGCTCAAGAAAAAATTACAGATGGGTGAGCTGTACACCTTAGCTTAAAGTCAGCAGGTACATTAACTCCTTTATCCACTCAACATCAAGCACGTTGCCTTTTTCAAGCTTCTATTTCTGTTATTGTTCTTCCCTCTTTCTCCTTGCCTCTCCATTCTATGTCCTCTTCACTACTACTGTTCACATTGTTTTTAATGGGTTTCTCTTGAAAAACCAATAGCCACCACCTTTCCATCATACCAGAAAACCAAAATAAAATAAAATATATTTATTTACAACACTTACAAACATTTGCCAAGATCCAATTTGAATCAGATAGCGGTATTAACAAGATCTTGTCCTGGGACAATCTTGAGAGATCAGGGTGGAAAGGCCTATAAAATGCCTTATTTACATGGATTTGTTTTAAGAATCTCAATATTGAAATTTTTATGGATGTAAGTTTTGGTTTTTTTCTAAGAGATATTATTTGTTTAATTTTGTACAAAATTTGATGAGAGATTATTGGATTTGCAGATTTCATTTATTTCTATGTAATTCAAACCTTTATCTATCTTCCTCGGACCTTCTTGGCTACTAGAAATGTACTCGGTTAATAGCGTGCTCTGGTATCTCACTTACAATATTGTCTCACCAATCCATATTCTTCTTCCTGCAATATATCATCCAAACACTGGCTACCCTTTCTACTCGCTAGAACACCGTGAGGTCTGTCTGCAACACTGGACATTCATTCGACTCTCCCCGTGGCATCACAAACTCTTTGTTAAAAAAAAGGCAAGAAGACGACAACAAATTTCTCAGTTATCTGATTGGAACCTGCAACTACGTCCGTATTGGGAGAGTGTGGAGTTGAATGTCAAAAAACCGACTGGAAATCTTCATGATTTCTTTCCAGACTTTTTACCGTTTATTAAACGTTTATATTAATAGGGAATTTGAGTTCAATACCTGTGGTTTTCTCTGTAACACATTAAACTATAAAAACGCTTTTTTTCACTTTTAGAAGAATTCCTATCGGAGATCTAGAAGGATTCCATTGCATGTGATGAGTGGTTGTGCATAATCAATGCCAGATTATGTGTCCACTATTTATTGATTGCTTGCGTGCGTGAACATCTTTCCATGAAAGTGAGTGAGTGACAAATTTGAAATAGACAGGTTATCTTTTTCTTCGAAAATACCTCACACAGGTTAAATTTGAAATTTGAAATAGACAGGTTATCTTTTTCTTCGAAATTTGACATTTACTCATGATCCACTTGCACTTGCTTACTAGTTTT
>ML782525.1:5861-17547 GCA_009831015.1 Picea engelmannii | reverse complement strand
CCAAATAGACAAGAACAAATGAATCTAGATAAGGGAATAAAACATCATTCATTAGTCTCATAAATGTAGTTGGTGCGTTGTATAAATCGAATGGTATAACCAACTACTCATGCAAACCTTGCCTCATCTTGAAGGTAGTCTTCCATATATCTTCTTCTTTGACTTGTACCTAGTGATATCCTCATTTCAAATCTATCTTAGTGAAGCATTGGGAATGTTGTTGTTGGTCCAAAAGATCATCAATCCTGGGAAGATGGTCAATATTCTTCAATGTAATCTTATTCAATGCCATGTAGTCAATACACATTCACCAAGTCCCATCCTTCATTGGTACAATTATGATAGATGAATGACAAGGTGAGGTGCTTGGTCGAATCATACCCTACTCTAATAATTGTTACATATTCTTCTTCACTTCATTTGCTTCTAGAATAGAATATCTATACAACCCAATATTCAGAAATGGGGACTCAAGATATATCAGTATTTCATGCTCCATTTCCCTCTTGGGTGGTATTGCTTTAGGCTCCTGGAACACTCTTTTGTATGCATATAGATAATCCTCCAAATAATGTTTTTTATTTATTTATTACACCCCTCGAGGGATTCCTTAATATTATTGAATCATCATAAAAAATATTTTCTCTTAATAAAAGTAAAACATATTTCTTTCTAGAACTAATCAATTTCTTAGCTTGATTGGCACTTACCAGTGAATTTTTTTATTTACCTTTGTGTGTGTTGATGATGAAGGATTTATTGTCATTGATAAGGTGGTACTCGTTGTCTCTCTACATGAATATAGCACCCATAATATACATGTAGTTATCCATGTGGACATTGGTTGTCACCCACCTATTCCAACTGGCTCAAAACAATCTTCTGGCAATTTACTATTTTTAGGAATTTTTCAGTTCCTAAACTTCTGGGTCCATTTTGAGTGCATAAATGAATTTTTTTCGTGATCAAACACCTAAATAATATCCAAAGGCTCTCTTTGATCCCTCAAAATGAATCTCCTCGACGATACCTTTCCAACGAGCTATTGTGCACCCCAAAAAAATATTGTATGCCAAAGTTAGGCCCCTGGGAAGTTGATACACCAAACTACCCAAAACAGGGTCCACAAAACTATTGGTTTTTCATCTTTCAGGGTTAGGTTTTGGATTTTATTTCTGTTAAAATGCCTTTAGAGTCTCATTGTAATCATCTTCTTGCAAATGTGAGTAGTGGTCACATCTCTTCTCAGAGATAAGTTGCCACCATTCTAGTGAGTCTTTCTCACTGTATTTTAATAGTTTTGTACATTCCGCTCATTAATAGAAATTGTGTATTATTGTATCTATGTGTTTATGGTTATATATATATAATATTATTGGGTATATTATATATCTCTATACATTCCACTATTATATCTCTTCTCTCATTTCATGCCGAAAATAATCCAGATCAGTGGTATCAGAGCAAACTGCTCTTGATCGCTTTTTCAATGTATGTCCCCGACGAGGTCCGAGTATAGCAAGTTGGGTCTCGATATTTTCTCTTTTTAGGAAAATCACTCTCGCACACCCAAGAAACACTCCATGGTGGAAGAAAATAAAAATGACAAAGCAAACAATTCTCTTAATTTGTTGCTTGATCAAGCTCTCACACGTCAGAGGGATGAAATGTTGAAGATTTTTTCCCACATCCTTCAATATCTACCGATAACAACCGGTGTGTCTTCATCAGGCGACCACTTTGAAGGTACTTCTCCTTTCAAGGTACAATTTAATTTTTATATTCTCGTATTTGAAGGATAGATAGATGTGTATGCCATAAAAAAATGGTTAAATATGCTAGAAGGTTATTTCTTTGTTCACATTTTTTTCGATGTGGAAAATATCACCTTCGCACTCCTTAATGCTCTCCCCCATGTCAAACATTGGTGGGAAATTTACTGGGATAAAATTTCCACAGAAGAGTCCACAATATATGAGGTTGAGCACACATGGGATTTTTTGGTGGATGCGGTCAAGGAGAGGTATTACCCTGTTGGTAACTATGACGACCAATACATGAGATGGACACGGTACATCAAGAGAGGGGCCAAGCAATGTCAGAGTTCAAAAATACCATCCATACCTTGCACATCAAGCTAGGTATCAAATATTATGAGCGATATTTGGTTCTGAAATATTGTGGGGCTCTACACATGTACATCCAAACTGAAATAGAGTTTCTATACATCTCATCTCTAGGAGTTTCCTATCGATATGTTGTCAAAATAGATCATATATTTAGGCACCAGAACAAATGGGATTTCGGATCTGTAAATCTGCAACAACCAAAGTATGATAAATAAGGCCCTAACAAACATCCTCCTGAAAACCAGTCTAAGCCACAGGAAAAGAAGGGTCACAGGAAGACAAACAAGGAAACTGGAAAGTGGTGTGATTTCCACAAAATCCCCTGGAACAACACTGATGAGTGTCGCTCAAAACAATCATTGGTGGTTGATATCAAATACAAGGATCCAAACCCTGATTCAAGATCTAATTCAAAAAATATTGGTAGAAGACAAATCATTGACGTAGACCCCACTACTATTGTCGCAACCGCAACAATTCAACCAAAAGAACCAGTAGATTTTGAAGAGGGGGAGAACCTTTTTCATTCATAGATGTGGGTGAAGGGGACCTTGCTGCATTTTATTGCTGATAGAAAAAGGAAGAAGAACCTCATATCATCAGAGGTCGTGAAATATTTTGGATTGATGATAACACCACACCCAAAACCATACAACATCGAGTGTCTTCGCCAGGGAAGAGATCTTCGTGTCAACCAATAGTGTCGATTTTGATACGGCATCTATCCCTTCAAATATGAGGTATTATGTGATGTTTCCTCACAAGATGCCTGTGATGTTCTCTTGGGCCATCCGTATATGTGGAAGGGCCATGTTATCTATGAGTCTCAACCTCGTATTGTCATTATTACTCTGGGGGGTCATCTCTACAGGATACCAAAGGTATTTCCGACTATTGTCCCACCTAAACAGTGCTACAAGGTAGTATCTCATACTAAAAATCCAATTTCTTCACAGTATGTTCAAAAGGTGAACAGAAGAACACCGCAACCACTGCAGGCTCATTCCAAGCATCTTCTATCCAACATAAGCAGGTTGAAAAGATTGAAGAAAACCAAAAGAATTCCTTCTACACAAATTGAACTCATGTAGCCAAATGGGTTCAAAAGGTCCAACCCTTTCAACCACAGGTTCGTGACAACCTTCATCAAGTTAAGAAACACAACTTCTCTAGCAAGGCAAACAACTCATCAATATGCAGATTCAACAAACGTTTTTCCCTCTCCCACAAGAACTCAACACAATGGATACCATTTCTTCCTAAGGATGGAGGATTTATCTAGGTGGATATTGGTTTCCACCCACCTATTCATATGGCCCAAAACAGTCTTTTGGCAATTTACTATTTTTAGCAGTTTTTCACTTCCTAAATTTACAAGGCCTTTTTGAGGGTAGAAATGAAGTTTTTTCAGGATCGAGCACCTCAATGACAACCAAAGACTCTAATTGAGCCCCCAAAATTAATCTCCTCGACGATACCTTTCCAATGATATATATTTTTCCCCAAATGGAGATCGTATGCCAAAGTTACGCCCTCGGGAAGTTGATACACCAAACTACCCAAAACGGGGTGCACAAAACTATTGGATTTTCATCTTCTGGGGTTAGGGTTTTGGATTTTATTTATGTTAAAAAGGCCTTTAGAGACTCATTATAATCATATTATTGCAAATGTTAGTAGTGGTCACATCTCTTCTCAGATATAAGTTTCCACCATTCTAGTGAGTCTTTCACTCTGTATTTTTGCAGCCTTGTACATTTCACTCAGTAATAGAAATTGTGTATTACTATATCTGTGTGTTTATGGTTATATCTCTAATAAATATTTTTTATATTATTGGATATCTGATATATCTCGATACATTTCTTTATTATGTCTCCGCTCTCATTTCGTGCTGAAAATAATCTAGATTAGTGGTATCAGAGCAGACTTCTTTTGATCATTTTTTCAATGCATGTCCCTGACGAGGTTCGAGTATAGAAAGTTGGGTCTCAAGCTTGTCTATATTGAGGACAATCACTCTCGCAAGCCCAAGAAACCCTCCATAGTGGAAGAAAAGAAAAACGACATAGCAAACAATTCTATTAATATGTTGCTTGAACAAGCTCTCACACGACAGAGAGACAAAATGATGGATAATTTTTCTCACATCATTCAACACCTGCCGATAACAACTGACCCATCATCATCAAGCGACCACTTTGGAGGCACATCACCTATCAAGGTAAAATTTAATTTTGGTATTCTCCTATTTGAAGGACATTAGATGTGGATAAATGGTTAAATCTACTAGAAGGTTATTTCTTTGTTCACAATTTTTTCGATAGGGAAAATATCACCTTTGCACTCCTTAAGACTCCCCCTCATGTCAAACATTGGTGGGAAACTTACTGGGAGAAAATTTCCATAGAGGAGTCCAAAATAAATGTGGTCAATACCACTTGGAATTTTTTTGTGGATGTGGTCAAGGAGTAGTATTACCCTGTTGGTAATTACGATGACCAATACATGAGATGGACCATGCTGCGTCAAGAGAGGGGCCAAGCAGTGATGGAGTTCACCAATACCTTCCATACCTTGCACACCAAGCTGGGAATCAAATATTCTGAGTGACATTTGGTTCTGAAATACTGGGGCTTTACACAGGTACATCCAAGTTGAAATGGAGTTTCTGGACATCTCATCATTGGGATCTTCCTATCGATATGTTGTTAAAATCGAGCAGAAATTTAGGCACCGGAAGAAATAGGAGTTCGGGTATACAAGTCCGCAACAATCAAAGTATGATAAAGAAGGGCCTAACAAACAACCTCCCAAATTCCAGTCTAATCCATAGGAAAATAAGGGTCATGGGAATATGAAGAAGGACACTGGGAAGTGGTGTGATTTCCACAAAATTAATTGGCACAACATTGATGAATGTCACAAAAAACAATCATTGGTGGTCGAGATCAAAGACAAGAAGATAAATATTGATTTACAATATGATTCAGAAAATAATGGTAGAAGGAAAATCATCGACGCAGACCCCACTACTACTGTTGTGACCACAACAATTCAACCGAAAGAACTAGAAGATCCTGAAGAGAGGGAGCTCCTTTTTCATTTACAAATGTGGGTGAAGGGGACCCCATTGCATTTTATTGTTGATAGCAGAAGACAGAAGAACTTCATCTCAACAGAGGTCATCAAATAGTTGGGATTGTCGATAACACCACACCCACAACCATAAAAAATTGGGTGGCTTCTCCAGGGATGAGATCTTCGTGTCAGCCAACAGTGTTGATTCTCATATGGAATCCAACCCTTCAAGGATGAGGTATTATGTGATGTTTCCCCACTAGATGTTTGTGATGTGCTCTTGGGCCAGCTGTATATGTGGAAGTGCCATGTTATCTATGAGTCTCGACCACATAGTGTCATTATTACTCTTGGGGGTCATCTCTACAAGATACTACAGGTAGTTTAGACTATTTTCCCACCTAAATAGTGTCGCAAGGTAGTATCTCATACTACAAAATTCAGCTTCTTCATAGTATGTTCAAAAGGTGAACAAAACAATATTGCAACCACTGCAACCTCAATCCAAGCACCTTCTGTCCAACATAATCATATCGACAAGATTGAATAAAACTGCAAGGGTTCCTTCTACACATAGTCATCTCATGTAGCCAAATTGGTTCAAAATGTCCAACCCTTTCAGCCATAGGTTCGTGACATCCTTCAACAAGCTAACCATCACAACTTCTCCAGCAAGGCAAACAACTCATCAATATGTAGATTCCACCAACGCTTTTCCCTCTCCCCCGGGAACTCAACGCAATGGATAACATTAATTCCTAAGGAAGGAGGATTAATATAGGTGGATATATATGGCCACCCACCTATTCCAACTGGCCCAAAACAATCTTTTGGCAATTTACTATTTTTAGCATTTTTTCAGTTCCTAAACTTCCAGGGCCATTTTGAGGGTCTAAATTAAGTTTTTTTTGGGAATGAGCACTTCAAAAATATATAAAGGCTTTGATTGATCCCCCAGAATAAATCTCCTTGATGATACCTTTCCAACGAGGTATTGTTTGCCCCAAACGAAGATCATATGCCAAAGTTATGCCCCCGAGAAGTTGATACACCAAACTACCCAAAATAGGGTCCACAAAACTGTTGGATTTTCATCTTCCAGGGTTAGGGTTTTGGATTTTCTTTATGTTAAAAATGTATTTAGAACCTCATTCTAATCATCTTCTTGTGAATGTCAGTAGCAGTCACATCTCTTCTCAGAGATAATATGGCACCATTCTAGCGAGTCTTTCACTCTGTATTTTTACAGTCTTGTACATTTCACTCATTAAAATAAATTGTGTATTATTGCATCTACGTGTTTGTGGTTATATCTCTGATAAATATCTGTTATATTATTGGATATCTTATATATCTTTGTGCATTTCGTTTTGGACTGAAAATAATTTGGATTGATCCAGATTATTTTTAAGGCCTTTAGAGCCTCATTGTAATCATCTTCTTGCGAATGTGAGTAGCGGTCACAGTCTTGTACATTTCTCTCATTAATATAAATTGTGTATTACTATATCTCTGTTTTTATGGTTATATCTCAGATAAATCTTAGTTATATTATTGGATATCTGATATATCTCTGTACATTTCGTTATTATATCTCTGCTCTCATTTCGTGCCAAAAATAATCTGGATCAATGGTATTAGAGCAGGCTTCTCTTGATCTTTTTTTTCAATGAATCTCCCCGATGAGGTCCAAGTATATAAAGTTGGGTCTCAAGATTGTCTCTCTTGAGGACAATTTCTCTCGAATGCCCAAGAAACCCTCCATGGTGGAAGAAAATAAAAATGGCAGAGAAGATGATTCTTTTAATCTGTTGCTTGGGGAAGCTCTCACGTGACAAAGGGAAAAAATGATGGAGAATTTTTCCCACATCCTTCAACACCTATCGATAACAGTCGACATGTATTCATCAATCAACCACTTTGGAGGAACCTCGCCTTTTAAGGTACAAGTTAATTTTGATATTCCTGTATTTGAAAGACAAATAGATGCAGATGCCATAGAAAAATGGTTAAATCTTCTAGAAGGTTATTTCTCAGTTCACAATTTTTCCAATAGGGAAAATATCACTTTCACACTCCTTAAGGATATTCCCCATGTCAAACATTAGTGGGAAAATTACTGGGATAAAAGTTCCACATAGGAGTTTGAAATATATGGGGTCAAGCCCACTTGGGATTTTTTTGTGGATGCGGCCAATGAGAAGTATTACCATGTTGGTAACTATGACGACTAGTACATGATATGGACCATGCTACATCAAGAGAGGGGCCAAGCAGTGTCCAATTTCACCAATACCTTCCATAAATTGTGCACAAAGTTGGGTATCAAAGATTCTGAGCGGCATTTGGTTCTGAAATACTGTGGAGATCTACACAAGTACATCCAAAGAGAAATGGAGTTTCTGGACATCTCATCGTTGGGGTATGCCTATCAACATGCTGTCAAAATCAAACAGAAATTTAGGCACCAAAACAAATTGGAATTAGGGTCTGCAAATCCGCAACAACTAAAATATGATAAAGAAGGCCCTAACAAATAGGCTCCTAAAAACTAGTCTAATCCACAAGAAAAAAAGGGTCACTGGAAGACGAAGAAGGAAACTGGAAAGTTGTTTTATTTCCACAAAATCCCTTGGCACAACACTGATGAATGTTGCTCAAAACAATCATTTTTGGTCGAGATCAAAGATAAGGAGTTGACCCCTGATACAGAATCTGATTCAAAAAATACTAGTAGAATACATATCATCAACTCAGACCCCACTGCTACTGTCTCGACCACAACAATTCAACTAAAAGAACCAACATATCCTAAAGAGGGGGAGTGGATTTTTCATTCACAAATGTGGGTGAAGGGGACCCCTCTGCATTTTATTGCTGATAGCGGAAGCCAGAAGAAATTCATCTCAGCACAGGTCATCAAACAGTTTGGATTGCCGATAACACCACGCCTGTAGCCATACAACATTTGGTGGCTTATCCATGGATGACATATTCATGTCAACCAACAATTTTAATTGTCATACGACATCCAACCCTTCAAGGATGAGGTATTATGTGATGTTTCCCCGTTGGATGTCTATGATGTTCTCTTGGGTTAGTCGTATATGTGGAAGTGTCATGCTATCTATGAGTTTCGACCTTGTAGTGTCATTATTACTCCTGGGGGTCATCTCTACAGGATACCATAGGTATTTTTGACTACTATCCCACATAAACAGTGTCACAATTTAGTATCTCATACTACAAAACTCAGCGTCTTCACAGTATGTTCAAAAGGTAAATAGAAGAACACTGCAACCACTGCAACCTCAGTCTAGGCACCTTTTTTCCAATAGAAGCAGGTCAACAATATTGAAGTGAACCACAAGGATTCCTCTACACATATTCATCTCATGTAGCCAAACTATTTCAAAAGTTCCAACCCTTTCAACCACAGGTTCGTGATAGCCTTCAACAAGCTAAGCAGTGCAACTTCTCCAACAAGGAAAACAAATCATCAAGATGCAGATTCAACAAACTTTTTTCCCTCTCCCTGGGAAATAAACACAATGGACACCATTTATTTCTAGGGAGGAAGGATTGATCCAGGTGGATACCCGTGGCCACCCACCTATTCCAATTGGCCCAAAACAGTCTTCTAGCAATTTACTATTTTAACAGTTTTTCAGTTCCTAAACTTTCGAAGCTATTTTGAGGGTCTAAATGAAGTTTTTTTGGGATCGAGCACCTCAATGACATCGAAAGCCCCTAATTTGTCCCCCCAAAATAATATACTCGATGATACCTTTCCAACAAACTATCATATGCCCCAAACGGAGATCGTATGCCAATGTTACACCCCCGAGAAGTTGATACACGAAACTACCCAAAACGGGGTCCACAAAAATGTTGGCTTTTCATCTTCCGGGGTTAAGGTATTGTAATTTTTTTATGTTAAAAATTCCTTTAGAGCCTCATTGTAATCATCTTCTTGCGAATGTGAGTAGTGGTAATATCTCTTCTCAGAGATAAGTTGTCGTCATTCTAGCGAGTATTTCACTCTATATTTTTACAGTCTTGTACATTTCTCTCATAATAGAAATTGGGTATTACTGTATCTCTGTATTTATGGTTACAAATCTAATAAATATCTGTTATATTATTGGATATCTAATATATCTATGTACATTTATTTATTATATCTTCACTCTCATTTTGTGCTGAAAATAATCCAGATCATTGGTATCAGAGCAGGCTGATCTTGATTGTTCTTTTTAATGCATGTCCCTGACGAGATACAAGTATAGAAATTTGGGTATTGATCTTGTCTCTCTTGAGGACAATCGCTCTCACATGCCCAAGAAACCCTCCATGGTAGAGTAAAATAAAAATGAAAAAGAAAATGATTATATTAATCTGTTGCTTGAGCAAGCTCTCATGTGACAGAGGGACAAAATAATGGAGAATTTTTCCCACATACTTCAACACCTGTAAATAAAAACCAGGCCGCCTTCATCAAGTGGCCACTTTGGAGGAACCTCTCCTTTCAAGGTACGAGTTAATTTTGATATTTCTGTATTTGAAGGATAGATAGATGCAGATGCCCTAGAAAAATGGTTAAATCTCCTAGAAGGTTATTTCTTTGTTCACAATTTTTCCAACAGGTAAAAGATCAACTTTGCACTCCTTGAGGCTCTCCCCCATGTCAAACATTTGTGGGAAACTTACTGGGAGAAAATTTCCACATAGGAGTCTAGAATATATGGGTCCAAGCCCACTTGGGAATTTTTTGTGGATGCAGTCAAGGAGCAGTATTACCCTGTTGGTAACTATGACAACCAATACATGAAATGGACCACACTGCATGAATATAGGGGCCAAGTAGTTCTAGATTTCAATAATATCATTCATACCTTGCGCACCAAGTTGGGTATCAAATATTATGAGTGACATTTGGTTCTGAAATACCGTGGGTGATCCGAAAATGATTTTTAAAAGACTTGGTTGAGTTTTATGCATGTGTTAAATTACCATTCAAAAACTTAAATGAGGAAGGAGATCTTAATGAAAGAATGTTGCATCCATCATAAATAATATGAAAGAGAAAGTAAACATTAAGAACAACAAACCATAACAACAAGATTGTTCACGGATTTCGACAAGTTTGCTTGCATCTCGAGGGCTATGTCTCAGTGGCGGAGGCTTTCTTATTGATATTCAATGATGCAAAAATACATCATAAGTATCTCAAATGGATTAAAAAATGGTCTAGATGTGTTCTTCTCGACCTCAAGAATCCAACACAACTGACGACAGTGAAAAATTTTGAGTGTAGCTCTCGCAAATGGCCTCCAAAGTTCACTTCCTCAATGGATTCCCTACATAAAAATGACTTAGACTTCCAAAAGCTTCAAAGTTTTGTTGTTTCTAAACCTCCTTAGGCTGTCAAGAACCTCTATTTTTTATATATTATGATTTGGGGTTCTCCTCCCAACTTCCCCCGAATATCTGGCCTTAAAAAGAGCTCCAGATCCCCCCAAAATGGGAAAAATCCTCCAAAATCAACATAAAAATCATTAAAAAACTTATTATAAAGTTGAAAACCCACAAATTGGTAAACTTTGGGTGCACACCCCTTTCCTCCTGGATCTTGGTCATTTGGCAATGCCATGTGTCCAAGCCATGAGCGTTGGCACCTTATTCCTTCAGTCTATCCCCCTTTCCAGGTTGTATGGGATGCCATGTGTCTAATGGTTAGGGCCCTATGGATAACGTTCGAGCGCTTGCATTTTAAGTCTTGGGTCTAGCACATTGGTCGGTGGTCTGTCCCTTCTGACCGGGCGCTACCTCCCATCTTCTGTCCCATATCAAATCAAATAGAAAAGGTGACACTTGTATGAACAAGTAACAAAGCAACTCAGGCGGTCAACGTTGGTGGTTAGACCGTTGGATAGTCTGTAGGTCGAGGGTTCGAGCCTGATGGAGGTGAATTTTTTTTGACCCAACCGTTATTGACCAAATATGAGGTGCCATGTGGTGCCCTATGATTGGGCCACGTGTCACCTATGGATTGGCACATACCATCTGTTACACATTATTTTCATCATCCCTATGACCGTTAATGATGTAAACCTATCTGTTGCCTTCAGAGGGGTCAGTGGCCTGAGTTCCTGAAGAGAGAAGGGAGAAGAACTTTTCCTGAGAAAAGAAGTTGCATTTTCCCTTGTAAAAACCCTGTTAAAAAGGAAGTTCGCAGGTTGATATATAGGCAGGGTGTGAGAATGCCTGATTCTCGCAGGTTGCACCATAGCTAGGGTGCGAGATGTTCGCAGGTTGCTCTATAGGAAGGGTGCGAGAATGCCTACACGTGGGAAAAACAAGCGTTTTCTCAAATCTTCTAGAAGGAGAAACTTTTATGGTGAGGTGGCATCTGAATGGTTTGGATCTTACTCGCTTTCATGATTTAGTGGGATCATCCTAACCTCCTCACCTTA
>ML782524.1:438139-449031 GCA_009831015.1 Picea engelmannii | reverse complement strand
ATGGAAAGACATGGTATGGAAAGAAAAGACATGGCAAGTGAAGGAAAGGCAAGGCATGTACATGCATACCATATTGTTGCACCTCTTTTGTCACCTAAATGAGAAAAATAAGGGTGCTTACAAGCCTAGTTGGGTTAGCTAGGCAAGACAACAGTAAAGGAAAGAGTTAGAAGTATAAAGCATAAAGGATAAGCAAAGAACTAAATTAAGAACATTGAAAGAAAATAAACTAGAGTGCATAAGGACATTAGAACAAGAAACAAACAACATTCATGCCACCAATGGAAAGAATTGTATTAGTGGAAAGAAAACACCAAAGAGAAAGGGAGACTTCGGGTCCCCTCTTCCTCCAAGGGAGGTCTCTTGGACCCCCAAATATTGAGCTCTTCTTACAAGTAACGAACTAGAATGAAATGGTGAAGAGAATCCAAAGCACATTCACTTAAGAGGTGATATGAATGGATAAATGAAATGGTGCTAGTATGCTCTTGATGAGGAAATAGGATCCTTCAAGAGAATATCAACATCATAACAATACAAATGAATTCCTTGAAAATATAGTGCACCCATGGCTTCCTTTTATAGAATAGCTTTGAGGTATTATGCAACCAGTTCTTAGTGTAAATAAGGGGCCCTTTAGGTCTTTGACCAGGCCCCCAGTTGGATTCAACTGAGATTTGGATGTCAAATTGAATTGGAAGTTGAACCAGAAGTGGGTGGAAGGCCGACCAATATCATAAATGCGTTGTTTTGAGGTGTGCACGACTTTTTGCATCCACAGTTGTGCATCGGGTGCATGTGCTCTTTTTCGACATTATCTGACTGTCACATGTGCATGCGCACCTTGTGTATTTTTAGCGCACGCTGATTTTATTGTTGTTTGTATAGTTTTGGACCTTTTGGAGATGCATTTTTGGTCCATGAGTGAACTAATGAGTGTTTTGAAGATGCTGGATTCCTGTAACCATTTGCGGATGAAATTCCGATGATAATAGATGCCCCTTTATGTGTGAGGTTAGGAGCATATGTATATCCAAAATACATCAATGTTTCTTCTGTTGAGAGTACCTGTATAATAAAGAGCGTTGTAGGGAGTGTCAAGAGTGACCCATTGGAAGGAGAGGGGAAAATATAGGACCCAAACCTTTCCCAAGGTGTGGAAAAAATAAAATTGTGTACAAACGAGGCGGACATGCCCCATGCTCATGTCATGTAACTCAAAAAGATGTAATACAATAACTGAAGCTGTGTCTGGATGTAGATCATTGCAGCGCCCTCCAGGGTGGTTTGATTATAACAGAGGACAATTCTTATGGTGAACAAACTCTGAAAAAGGTAAGGACACCTGTGAGAAGTGTCCATAATGTGAAGACATTGATAGTCTATCAAATTTCAGAGGTCTTCGACTATGATAAAACAACTGCAATAGTCGCAAAGTAAGACTCACCATAACATGAGATAGTGTTGAAGTCGAATGTTATGGGGGTCAACAACATCAGAGAACAATGGTGGTTTTCCCTATGCCGTTTGAGACTCCTCATTTTAAAGGTAATGAGAGTCAATATATTGTGTCCCTTCTAGAAACTATGTTGATGTCAATAGAAAGGGAGACACAACTCCAAGAAGCAAAGGGATTCCTGAAATCTAGTGGATGAGATCAGGAACTAATGAGGTACATGGACGAAGTCAATATGCAGTGAGACTCAAGGCTTCCCTTGGTTGGGGAGATATGCAAAGTGGCAACAACCGTAAAATTGAATCTAGCGTTAGGGGGATGACTAGACGAGGGTGAGTTGTGCCAGAGGCACGACAAAATGGACAAACACAGAGATCAAAAAGGTGTATGGACTATAAGATACTCGGGGTTTATGGATAATGTCATTGATGAGAGGAAGTGAAAAATTCCCCAAACAAGGGCCATAAGGGTTGCTTTTCTGGAAAAAAAAGGAAGGTCGCTAAAGGCGACAACAAAAATCTATGTAAATGTGGGGAAAAATGTTTTGTACAATTACTGAAAGAATAAAGAATGAGTTGAGATGACTATGCGGATACAGAAATGAGTGCCCCAATGTAATATGGCTTGGCCAATGATGGCACAAGTTGTTTGGGAAATGAGTGGAGGGTGAGGACCCCATAGGTGGGTTTCTGTATTGAGGGAAATGTACGGAGGACAATCTGTAGATGGGAAAACTGATGGTGGTTGAAAATGGATGGTTAATGAGACTACAGGGATGCAGTTAAAATAGAACCATGATGAAGTAACCTGGGATTCCATTGGGTAGGATATCATAATGAGGAGAAGGAGCATGTGGCTGGTTCTCGATGATGCGTAAGACTATCAGGACTCCCATCTTAGGGGTGAAAACAACATGAGCGTCAAAGTGTCAAGGGGGACTATGAATGGGACAAATCATGTGGGGGAGGGTGCTACTGGGTGACAGTACTGAAATGTAGCGAAGGTGACAGTACTGCAGAGCCAGACGTGGGGATCCTAGAGGCAAAAATCAGTGGGTGTCACTGGGAGATGCAATTTTAGATTCAGAGGGAATGACTACATGCCAGTGTCTATGATATACCTGAAGGGATACTGTTGACATATGATGATCAAGTACCTACACACATAAAAACTGAATACCCAACATGAACAATATCTGAAGAGAAAGATCATATAACAATTATTCAATAATATGTGAATGTAATCATGCGTACCTGAGTGTCAGATGAGAAAAATGTCCCCTGGGGGCTGAGGATGGAAAGTGGCCTGGGGAATGGAATTATGTAGGTAACAGGGTCCTGATTACGAATATGTCGATGATCGTCTTGGGAGAGGTGGTTTCCGAATTTATTTGTTCGGAGGTAGATGAGAATATCGTCGTACCAAGGGTCGTCCAAGGGGAGGTAAAAGAGATGTTCATCAGGGAAGTTGGTATTGACAGGGGTACTGGTAGTATCAGAGGGGACTGTCCTAATGAGTTCGGCGAGGATGAGGGATTTCTTGCTCTTGGGTGTTGAAAATTCAAGGTCGTACTCCTGAAGGAGGACGATCCATTGGGCAAATTTTCCATTAATTTGTCGGCGACTGAGCAAGTAGTGCATTAGGTTGGAATCTGTGATGACTTTGGTAGTTCGAAGCAAGATGTAATGGTGCAATTTCTGGACTGCGAGGACAACTGCAAGGGCCAGTTTCTCTTCATGATTGTTTTTCAAGGGTGTTCCTGAAATATTTTTACTAATGTAGTAAATGACATGCTCATGATCATCATCCCCTAGTTGGATGAGAACTCCTACTACTGAGATGGCTGAGGATGAGATATAGAGGATGTAGTCGTGGTTATAGTCGGGTGGACTAATCAAAGGGGCATTGGAGAGAGCCATTTTGAGATCATCAAAAGAGTTTTGGGCATGTTCGTCCCAGTGGAATGGGATATCATGACGTAAGAGGCAAAGGAAACCATGTGCCCGAGTGGCGTAATCAGGGACAAAGCAGCATAAGAAGTTTTCTTTGCCTTGTAGGCTCTGCAGTTGGCATAAATTCCATGGTGGGGGAATCTTCGTGATGGCTTGGACCTTAAGGGGGTCAACTGTAATGCCACATTGGGAAATGATAAAACCAGGGAGGCGCCCAACAGTGATGCAGAACACACACTTGAGGGGATTCAAGAGGATGTTGTATTGACGACACCGTTGGAAGATGATTCATAAATCATTGAGATGCTGAGTGCATTTTTTGGAGCGAGCGGTGATATCGTCCAAGTAGGCGAGAATGTTTTGATCCAAATCATGAAAAATGTATGTCATGGCGCATTGGAAAGTGGCTCCTACATTCTTGAGGCCGAAGGGCATGAAACAATACGCAAAAGTTCCCCAGGGGGTAGTGAATGCGGTTTTGTACTGATCGACTGGGTGAATTTGAATTTGGTTGTAGCAAGAGAAATCATCCATTAAAGACAGAGCCTCATGACCGGTGCAATCATTGATAATTTGGTCGATAAAGGGTGTTGGAAATTTGTCTTTGGGACGGGCATGATTGAGATCGCGAAAGTCTGTATAGACGCGTATAGTGCCATGTTTTTTGTTGACAGGGACGGGGTTGGAGACCCATGACATAGATGCGATGGGGTATATGAACCCTGCAACACGTAATTTGTGAATTTCAACCTTGATGGTTGCTACTTTGGATGGGTGTAGCGGATGTTGTTTTTGATGGACATGTGTGATATTAGGCCAGATGTCTATATGATGTTCGATAATAGAGGGATCAAGGCCATGCATCTCTATGTATGACCAGGAAAAAATGTCCCGGTATTCCTGGAAGAGGGCTTTGTAGGCGGTGATTTATTCAGGATAGCATCCGACACCAATGGTGATTTCCTCTACAACTCTGGATATGATGGAAATATCGATTTTGATGGTGGGGGAAATATTGGCCATATTTCCTTCTTCAAAAGCTTCGGGGTTAGGGATAGGGTTATTGAACCAATCTATATGCCTCGATGGGAGAAAATATTTGGTTTCGACTATGTATATGGGGTTTTGGTTAGGAAGTGCGAAGACTTCCTGTGAAGGAAAAAGCGCTCTATGGTGAGGCGCATCCCATGGGCAATCGAGTTTAGTTAACTCCTCAAGGATGTCTTCGTCGCAGTGAAACTGTCAAAAATATAGGGGATCGAGAGGAGTAACTGTGGTGACAGTCACCGTGGGGTTGTTTTCTGGTGGTGATGATGTAGAGGGGGTATCGCAAGGAGGTTGTGATGGTTCGCTTGACATAAACCAAATATCGAGATATTGTGGTTGAAAATGGTAGTCGGGCATATAATTTCCATGGGGAAATGAATTGGAGAATTGGGGAGATTTGGGGGAAAATCCTCATATAAATCATCTAGGAACCATGGGGGAGTAGGGAGTGCCTCAGGTTCCGGTGGGAAGATATGAACCGCATCAAGTGATGGGGTAGGGGTACTCACTGGTCCTGCTAGAGGGGGGGGTGTATGGTTTTGAATAAGGGCCAGTTGGCGATGCTTGTATTCAATGATCATAGGACATTGATATGTGAAATGATCAAGTGATTTGCATAGACAACAAGGACATCTCATAAATTCATTGACTGAGGTCGCGACATAATGGATGTCAGTGACATGTGTTAGGGTGGGTTCTTGTTGAAAGCTCTAGCATACGGCTATTAGTGTCTGTCGGAATTGAGGTAACGCTGGACAATAGTGTGTATAATGGCCATATTCTGAATAGATGTCGCATGTGAATTTGGTTCACAGTCCTTTGATACTTCTTTTCGGGGAGGTAGCGACAGTACTAGATGAAGTGACTAGCAGTGGTGGTGCTCGAGGGAGTTGAATTAGATTGCATAGCTCGAGGAGAGATGGGCACTTGTTGGTGGGGTGTTCGTATTTCTCACATAGTGTGCAAGGAGGTTGGACACATGGGGGAACTGGAGTGGTGGGCTCTTTCTTTCTCCATCTCCCCCAACTGTAGTAGGGGTGCTAGTGAGTGGGAGTGTGGGTGGGATGGTGGGGGTAAGTATGGGAATCTGCATTGAGATTCCTTATGTTTGGGGAGGGAGGGATGGTTGAGGGACCATATCAAGAGGATGCAGATACCAGACTAGGATTTCCAGCACCATATTAGGAAGGGTGAGCATTGCGGCTACCTAGAAATATTGTACACCCGTAGGGGATAAAAGAAAGGGATTTGGGTAATGGCTTGGGGGACTATTTCCCAAACCTGGATATGGCCTTGGGGGAGGGGAAGATCAAGAATAGGTAGAGTTGAACAAGTTCTAGGAGATTCCTGAGGGAGGAGTTTTGCGACTAGTGGGACGTCAGGGATGAAAGAGGCCTCTGTGGCAGGGAGAGTATCTTCAATTGTCATTCCATTGGTCGAGACTGTTGGAGGCGCCTTTTATAAATGGTTAAAATATAATTCTTGCAATAAAATTTTTTACCCCGACAATAGTCCTAAATCATCATAGTCCTAACCACTAAGCAAGTCTATCACTTTTCTTTACCTCGTGCTTTCACGCTTCAGGAGTTACAAGTTGCAAGGTTTCCAAACTTTGATACGCGAAGTCGCGAGACAGTTCCAAAAGTCACCCGGGTTAGTGCCAGGGGTAAGTCTTTTAAACCATAGTCAAACACTGTCGGGGTTTTGCGACTCAACAATCAGTCTTCCAAAGAACTATACCTTCGTAGCCCCGAGTCACGAATTCATGATATTCTTTAAACATGGATTAATTAAGCACTTAATGTAGATTATGTTTTTCAAACTAAAGAACATCATCGCGATTTAGGGTTTTGGGGGCTCAAAGGGAATGGGTGTTTTCTCCCAATACGGTGAATGCCAAAAAAGGATATTAAAGACTAAAACAAGACTAATTAAAGGATCTAAGATGAATCAATAAATGCATTAATACATTTTAATGCGCACCGTCTATGAGGTAAATTTAAATGTTTTTGCATTGATTTGTGCTAGGACCCGCCATAAAATTATGGCATTTATTTGAAATACGACGAAGTGACAGGTAAGGATATTGCTTTTACTGCTAAATATTTCTTTAAAAATGATTCTATCAAGACTGAGTTATGAATTTGTTTCCTCTGTTATCTTATATTCAATTTCATTTCTCATGTATATGTCTGATGAATGCTTCACTGCAATTTAGTATAACCTCTACCATGGTGATCAACTTTTAAATGTCTAATCGTTTGCAATTTTTCCTCTGTATCGACTATCAGCAGGTACAAGACCTGTGAATTTTTTAGATCTTTATATTTTATGCTTCGTCAGATTTCTTCTTGTCTTTTTCTTCTTCTGTTTACAAGGTGAGATTCTCCCTTGATAGGGACCTCACATTATAGACAACTTAATGTTTTCTCACATTTTTCACATGATTTATTAAAAATTAACTCAGTTACGGGAAAAGACCTTTGGTTTGCATTCTATTTGTGATTTCGGATTCGAGAGTACTCTTTTACAATCCAAAATTTGAGGCAACATCCTAAACCTCGAACTTTCCTTTAACTTTCCCAGTTCCTCTATGACTGTTCCCGTTGCTAGACAACCCAATATTGAACCCAGCTTGTTGGATCAAACCACCATTACTCTGAACCTTTTCGACACCATACTTAAAATAGCCACCACCCGGGTAGAACTAGAACGTTCATGGGCCGCCATTGAATGGTCTATAAGAATCCAGGAAATTTTGGAAGCGAGACAAAGGCAACATAGTAATCAACATTAGATTCCTTTCCCGAGGGTTGATCCTCCCCCTTTTTATCTTTCACACCACTTTCGGATGCCTAGACCCTATACTTTATAGCCTTAAGTACAGACTCTGGAACAACATCATTATGGCGTTGTTGTCGGGGACCGAAATTACAAAACCTTTTCCTTGGGAGAACGACATTCTTAGTTCCTACCCTTTGATAGTGAACAAAGGGTGAACACCTTGTTAAGGCGAAACTTTCATCATTCACTTGGTGACTCCACATTTAAGTAAGCTGGCTTCCAGGCGAAGGAACACCAGACAAAATCCGGATGGTAAACAGACCACACCCATTTCCGATCCTGAAAAGATGCTGAAAACAAAAGGTTCCCTTAAGCCGACCACTGTCGTCTACCAACTTAAGTACCCACAGGCCAAGGATAAGAGTTCTTTTGAACCTTCAACTTCGCACAATTTCCCCCCTGAAACCATCAACCCAACTTTAGCTCTCCTTGAAGTTAAAAGTGAAATCCATCTGACAACCTCTAACATACATAAAGTTGAAAATCCCGCAGTAAATTTATCAGCGATCGATATCCCGCCAACCCTTCAGTTAGATTTCACGACCCCACCTAGTCTCGAAAAGTATACCATATACTTAGATTCCATGCCCGTGGGTTCCCCTAATTACATCTCTTGCAAATCCGAGGAACCAAACCCTCCCATCCCTTTTCATCTTTCTTCAGTTTTCTTGTCTCTCGAAGAAGCTAAGGATTCGCTTTTAACGTTCCAGAACCCTCTTTATAACGCACCGTTTTCCTATCCTGTAGTACTGATGGCGGCTTCCAGAGGAGGAGGTGGAGAGGTTTTAGGAGGGGGAGGCGGAGGGGCTCCAAGAGGAGGAGTGGGGGGCCAAGGGCCACCCCCAACTCCTAGAGTTTTTTCAAAAGTAGTTGCAAGATATGCGCCTCTGGTCCTGCCTGTCCCTCTTCATGACCTTCCTGAAAACTACATGAAAAACTTACCTAAATTTACAGGGAAAGGGGACTTGACCGCGACCAAACATATAAATTTCTTTGATCAATTCACAGATATCCTAGGTCTCGAACACGAATATGTATACTCAAGGTTGTTCATCCAGACTTTTGAAGGAAAGGTACGAACCTGGTTTCGAAGTCTACCCACAAGTTCGATATTATCTTATGATGCCCTAGAGGACTCTTTTCTTAGACAATAGGGTGAAAGGAAAGACCATTTGTATTATTTGACCGAGTTTGGGTCTTTAAAAAAAATAAAATCGGAAACCGTTATGGAATTCATTCAAAGATTTAACAAGTTATATAATAAGATCCCAGTCGAAGTTAAACCATCCCAACCTGCAGCCAAGGTAACCTTTGCGGGAGCCTTCAAACCTGATTTCGCACTTCTTTTGAGAGAAAGGAGAGGGGCTACCCTGACCCAAATGCAAGATGATGTCGTAGAGATCGAATCTAACATGATGGCTTCTGGCAAATTGAAAACAAAGGTAGAAATGGGAAACTGAGAAACCAAACATTTTAGGGAACAAGAAGGACCCTCAGGGCCTAGTAGATCCTCAGATGATAAAATCGATGATATGGCAAGGATAATCAAAGAGTTATCAAATAAGATTTCCAGAATGGAACTAGATCAATCCAAGGTAGATCCTTTCATGAAGAGGGAATTCAGAAGAAACCCCAATCCTCAAAATCAACAAAGACAGATTAAAAATGAAGACCAGAAAGTTCAAACTCCTTTAAAAAATGAAATTTTTTTAGGAGGAAACGACTTGCAAGATTTCGAGGACCTGGATGAAGATGTGACAAATTTGGGTGACGATTGCACACATCCTTACTTAACTAAAGAAGAGTACGAGAAGTCCTTAAACACACTGGAACCGTCAAATAAAGACGTTGACATAAACAACACTGATGTTTCTGTTGATCAAGAAATAACCGATTCTATAATGGCTGAGGTCCAATCTAGGTACATTCTGAGGCCTAAAAACAAACCCGCGTCGACTCTTCAACCCAAGAAAATTCTCCCCAGAGAAGAAATATACCAGCTCATCCCAAAAGAGACTGAGATACCTAATAGCAAAGTAAAAGATTTTGATTTGCTAAATCCCAAAGTAAAGGAGGTTGAGACCCAAGCGAAAGAAACTAAGACAACTAAAACACATATACCGGTAGATAAAATCATGGGAAATAAATCAGTACAAATAAATAAGTTAGAAAAGAAGGAGTTAGAGGTTTCAACCAGAGAAACAAACAAAGGTAGTGGAGGTTTCAGCCTTGAAAATGAGATAAATAAGATCAAAATACTGATTCCCTTGGTTGAATTAGCGAAAAATCCTGTGTATCGAAAGTAGATAACCAAAATGGTAGGTTTTTCAGATCTAGAAAGTCACTCTGACGTGATAAACTTGGAAGATGATAAGACTAATATCACTTTTGGTCCACATTTCGAGGGTGCTAGAGACAATGTTGCCCCCTTCTATATTACCCTGAATGTGCATGATCGACTGTTGCATAACTGCCTGCAAGACTCTGGGGCCTTGCATAATGTGATGCCCAAATCTATTATGAACAGACCAGGCCTCGAGATCACCAGGACTTATGGAGATCTCTACTCTTTTGATTCATGAAGAGTTAAGTGCATGGGTATGATAAAATATTTATTATTCACCCTTGCAGAAGTCCCGGTTAAAAGCGTCTTGATGGATGTAGTTATCGCCGATATACCTCCGAAGTATGGTTTACTTATATCTAGGTCGTGGGGAGCCAAACTTGGGGGGTCTCTTCAACTTGACATGGCCTACGCCACGATTCCTGTGTTTGGTGGACAATTTACACGGCTCTACAGAGAAACGAGGCTTGCATACACAGTGAGCGACCCACAGAATCCTAACAATTTTTCTGTTTATGTTGCCAATCAAGATATAGAAAATTGTATTTTGTCTTTTGATGATGGTGTAAATAGATGTATAGAAGAGAATTACATAGATGAAAATAAATCAGAAAAGATAGACGAAAATTTGTATAGCACTGGAATTTGGAAAATGGTTTTTGACGGTACCATGTCATATGAAGGAGCAGGTGCAAGAGTACTATTTGTATCACTCGAAAATGAATTTGTTACTCCTTTCTCTTACAGGCTTCAGTGGGATATAGACTGTACCAATAACATATGCGATTATAAGGCCCTAGTCTTAGGATTAGAAGCTGCCAAGAAGCTGAACATAAAGAACCTAGAAGTATACGGATATGTAGAGTTAATAGTGAAGCAGATAAACCGACAATACCAGGCCAAACACCCAAGATTGAGATCTTACAAGAATTGTGCCTGGGATTTAATGGAAAATTTCTTTTCATCGATAAATGTTCATTTCATCCTATGCGCTGAGAACCTGCAAGCCGATTCATTAGCCAAAGCAGCTTCAACTTCTGTACCCCCTACCACTTTCAAATTAAAATACCACATAGAGGTAAGGCACAAACCATCCATAACAAAAAACATACAACACTGGCAGGTCTTCTGTAGTGTCCCCAAGGCCGAGCCCCGTTACAGATCATGTCATATGCAAAAGAATTGTAAATATGTTCTATAGGCTGGTGAGCCAAGTTTTGAATAAGCTGTAGGCTTATGAGTTTTGTTA
>ML782524.1:362287-408395 GCA_009831015.1 Picea engelmannii | reverse complement strand
CTTGCCAAAATTCAATAATTCGACCTAGAGATAAAACCAACGAGACTAGTAAAGGGACAAGGTTTGGCTAAACTCTTAGTTGAATCAAATTTCAGAGCTCTCAGAATAAATGGCCTACAGGGAGGTGAAGAGTGTGTGGACATGAATGAGCACGATGAACAAATAACTGGAATCAGAATCGAAGAGAAGTTTTCTTCATTAGATTGGTACAAAGACATAGTGTCCTACCTGTTGACCTTGAAGTGCCCGAGTGACTTACCCCCATCTAAAGCCAGAACGTTGAAGCTGCATGTGGTCAAGTACTGTATATTCGAAATCCAATTGTATTGGAAGGACCCACTTGGATTGTTGTTGGTTTTTTTGGTTGAATCAGAAACAGAGAAGGTCATAAGCCAATTTCACGAAGGAGTGTGTGGAGGACATCACACCTGGAGGGAAATGGCTTATAAGATCTTGAGGGAAGGATATTATTGGCCCAAACTTTTCTCAGATGTCAACGCCAAGCTCCGAGCCTGCAACCCTTTCCAATTGTTCGCAGGCAAGCATAAACTCCCAGTGATGCCATTGGTTCCGATCAAAGAGGAAGCCCCTTTTCAGCAATGGGAATTAGATTTTATAGGCGAAATTAATCCTCATTCTAGTGCTCAACATAAATGGATCCTGACTGCTACAGATTACTTCACCAAATGGGTGGAGGCTATTCCAACTAGAAGGGCTACGGATTCAATGGTAATAGATTTCTTAGAAGAGAACATTTTGTCTAGATTCGGTTTCCCCTGAAAGATAGTCACAGATAATGCCCAGGCCTTTAAATCTATGGCTATGGTTAGTTTTTGCCAAAAGTAAAATATCGTGCTTGGTCATTCCATGAAATATTACCCCAAGGGAAATGGGTTGGCCGAGTCTTCAAACAAGATCCTAATCAATAGAATTAAGAAAGTGTTGAGCGAAAACAAAAAATCTTGGCATGTGCATTTGAAATACGTTTTGTGGGAAAATCAAATAGGCACAAAAAAGTCTATCGAAACTTCTCCTTTCTAAATGGTGTACGGGACTGATGTAGTATTACCTATAAATCTAGCGCTTCCTTAATGAAACTTTGGCAATATGAGAAAGAAGAACCAAATCATGTCACAAGAAGAATAAACCAGCTGATTGAAGTCCAACAACACAGGGCTGAAGTGGACGAAAGGTTGCAGAAATACCAGGACAACATGAAAGCGCTATTCGATCGTAAGGCCAAAGACAGAGAATTTCTCCCTGGAGATTTGGTTTTAAAATGGGATGCTAGGAAGGAAGACTCGACAAAACATGGTAAATTCGATCACATCTGGTACAAACCATTCAAGGTTACATCTTCTGAAGTAAAAAAATTGTTTATGTTAGAGAATTTGGACGGTAAAATACTCAACGCCCCTGTCAACGAGCGTTATTTAAAACACTATATGCAATAATTGGTTTCCAAAATTCCCATTGTATATACCGGTTTGTGTTTTCTTTTTTATTTTATAATTTTCTTTGGTAAGTCTACTTTCATAAAAAATAAAATAGGTCAATGTTTTTCTAGAAGTAGGGATACGAAATTTTCAATGTATTCATTTCTTTTAAATCCCTGATACTCTTTGTGTTGTTCCCTTACAGGATCCCGGCTTGCAGCCCAAACAAGTGAAAGGAGCAAACACACGGTCATATATCGGAAGATAAATTCGCCCAAAATAGGTGATAGAAAAGATTTTTTGTTATTTCACAAGAGAACGAAAATGGTAAGGGAAAGGTGCGAATTCCAAAGAAGTCTATTTTTCAAACGAAGGTCTCTAAAGTGTCGTGATGGTCTCGTAAGTGTGATATGTCATTCAAAGAATGAGTTCTTACTCCGGGTCCTATGAGTTTCACCTAGATAAAGATAAGAGGTAATTAAAATAAGAAGAGAAAGTAAAGCATCTCCGAGAAAGGGTTCCAAGAGTTGGGTTTAATCCATGAACCCTATTTTTCGATTTCCAGATATTTCTCCTTTTTACCCTCGGTTTTACCTTCTTAAAAAACCAAGCAGATTCTTTCCAAGTTTCCCACAGTGGGAGAAGAGATTACATTTTAGCTTTGGAAGCTGGAAAACAGATCTTAAAAAGTAAGCCAGTCCTCATAACTCCTCACTCTCCAACTAAACAAAGTTATGCGTAGGATGATCTTGACTCTCCTAGGTTTCTTAACAATTTTTTAAGGATTGAGGCTTGCTCGAAGGAAGGCCCCTGGAAGTAATCTTTCCCATTTTCCCTGCGTTCCAAGGTGCTTTGAAAGTTAAGAGAAGGTTGGTTTGGGGTAATCATCAAGTTGACAGACCTCCACTGTAAATATTGCACAGATATCATCCCTGGTATACTTGGTACAACTGATTGCCCCCACTTCGTGTTCAAAAGGTAAAATATAAGACAGATGGTGAAAAGAAATTCATATTTGATTGCCCCCATCTAGTCCAAGAAGATGATGAAAGGAAATTCATAAATTATTTCCCTCGTCTCAGCATTTAAATGCATAATTATGATTCGAAGTGGTGAAAGGAAATTCAGTAAAAAGGGTAGATAACTTCACCAGGGTACTGAACAGGCTCGCTGGCAGTGAAGCAATATCTGAGATATTTGTAAGGCTGTCATACAAAAGTTTCACTCTACTCTAGTTACCAGCCTTTTCAAAACTGGATCTGCATCCCAAGTTCAGACAGGGCTCCCCGATTAAAAGCATGAAATTTACTTCATTTGGTGCAAGCCAAAAGCCTCAAGATCTGTTGGATTTCCTAGGATTGTTTTTATTATCTTAAAGCAAACCTAAATTCAGTAATGAGAAGGAGAAGGTCATGAAAGGGGATGTAGCTGAGTTTACAAAGCATGTGAGTTTTCAAAATCTTTTCAGAAGTAAAGAAGATTTTTTTTTCCCTCTGTATCCCCTTCCTAAGAAGCCTATGACTCAATTTACCCAATACAGGCACGTGGTCTACTGTTCTTCCTATCTCACAGGAAGACGAGACCCCTAGTTGGAGCATATGTTGAAGCCGCCTTTTACAAATGGATGAAATATAATTCTTGCAATAAAAATTTTTACCCCGAAAATAGTCCTAAATCATCATAGTCCTAACCACTAAGCAAGTCTATCACTTTTCTTTACCTCGCGCTTTCATGCTTCAGGATTTACAAGTTGCAAGGTTTCCAAACTCCAATATGTGAAGTCATTAGACGGTTCCAAAAGTCACCCAGGTTAGTGTCAAGGGTAAGTCTTTTAAACCATAGTCAAACACTGTCGGGGTTTCGCGACTTGACAATCACTCTTCCAAAGAACTATACCTTCATAGCCCCGAGTTGTGATATTCTTTAAACACGGATTAATTAATCACTTAATGTAGATTATGTTTTTCAAACTAAATCGCATCATCATGATTTGGGGTTTTGGGGGCTCAAAGGGAAGGGGTGTTTTCTCCCGATACGACGAACGTCGAAAAATGATATTAAAGACTAAAACAAGCCTAATTAAAGGAGCTAAGATAGATCAATAAATGCATTAATACATTTTAACGTGCACCGTCTACGAGGTAAATTTAAATGTTTTTGCGTTGATTTGTGCTAGGACCCGCCATAAAATTATGGCATTTATTTGAAATACAACGAAGTGACAGGTAAGGATATTTCTTTTATTGCTAAATCTTTCTTTAAAAATGATTTGACCGTTCTGTTCACAAGGACACTGGGGTTTTAAATGGTTAAGATAAAGAGTTATTTCTTTCATTATTTCAAATTTCATTTTTGTTTTGCGTAAAGAATTTTTTTCATCAGACTAACTTCTGTCTGTATCTAAATTTTTACTACAGGAGAGCTAAGTACAGAGTCCTCTATCATGGCTCCATGAAAAGCTTCCAAGGCGATTGATGAGAGTTCAGGTCAGGGCATAGATACTGTTTCTGATACTTCACCTTGAAGTATTGATACTATCAAAACCTGGTCATACGTCTCCAACATTCTTCAGTTCGAATTGGTGGACTGCTCAGACAATTACAACGATAACGAGAAGGATGATTTGGCCACCAAATAAAAAATCATCGTTCAAGTGGAGATGCACAAAATAGCGGCAAGGGCACGACTCCTTCCCTATTATGATATGATCAGATGGGCGCTAGACCATGTGGACATCCCGACCAGGACTATTGTAAACGAGTAAAATGTGACGATTGAGACTTTTCGACCAGAACATTTGCAAGCAATGTATCAACTGTCACCCACGCCGAAATTTGCGTACAATGCTGAGTTTCTAGAAGATTTCAAGTGGAAGGAATGCCAACAATACGCCAGAAACTTGTCTGATATGATCAAGGATTGGGTCTCGCACCCCGCAAAATTCAAGGTGGATGGCAACAGAGTTTATTCAATCTCTTCCTTAAAACCACAATTCATGTATATAGCAATGATGACATGTAGGTTGTATGGGAGGGAGGACACGACACACTTTTTCCTCCCGTGGGCCCCTGATTCACACAGTCACTGAAGGTTTTTCCTTCGACTAGGCCAAACTGTTGTTAGACAGTCTAACCAGTCAGATTACTGAATATCAAGCGCAGAAGGCGAATGGGAAAGCCGCCTCATTTTTCATGTTCACCTACATCATGGATGTTTTTTGTTTCATGACGCCTTTCCCTCTAATGAGCTGGAGTTGGACTCCATCTGATGCTGAGCCTATCCATGTCTATCACTCAAAACTTTGGGAGTATAAGGCCACATAATTCATATATGCGATTTTCAATTGGGTAATGGTACTAATGAATGTCTCCATCTTCGGTAACCAACTGCCCAAGATTTCATATAGCATCACCACCAACTTGAGTAGTGTGGCTAACTAGTATGTAGAAGCATAATTTTCATACATCAGGGTTTTCAGCGCCTTTGTGCCCCCGTATGCTCTACCACTATTTATGTCGGATAGGTTGGTATGTCTTGAAATTGCCAGGCAAACCGTGATTGGTGGCATAAGGAAAGAGATTAAAGGTTTTTCAAAGAAGGTATGGCCACCCTTCCCCATTCATTTGAATACATATTATTTATTAGATTTCAAACACGCAAAAGCCGAGGCAACGACCTTAGAGGATATCAAATTGGCCCACATTGAGTTTAAGAAACACGACCCACACAAGGTCGTGGGTAATAACATGGCGAGTTGTGGCCTAAAAATATATGAACATGAGCATTCGCCTCATGATGACATCTTCTGAGGGGCGAGATATTATGCCGAGGTCCCAAGTCAGATTCAAACCCTATTGCCCAAGGAGATGGCCGATTTCTTCAAATTTCAGGAACACCAGCGAAGCTGCCTTCCCCTAGTCTTACAGGGTAAGAATCCACCGACCGTAGATGTACAACAAACGGAAGCCAAGGGATCCAAAGATTTAGGACTTGACCAGAAGGAGAATCAGGAAAAGAAAAAGAAAATTGGGGGCTCGAAACAAGAAGCCGAGACCCCCAACCCTTCAAGCAAGCAAGCCTCAGAGGTTACCCCAGGGAAATCATTCAAGCAAATCGACAGTCTCATCGTTTCTGTCACTCCCCTACAGTCCACGAAGGGGACCCCCAGTGAGGGATGGATTTTTGGTGAAGAACTAACGCCCATTACTGTAGAAGAGTTTCCTCCGAACGAATTTTTCTTCGATAAGAAGAGAAAGGCCATTGTGAAGCAAGAGATTTACCGAGAAGCGGGCACGGTAGCCAAAAAATTCAAAATTCTAGTCGATGGAAAAGCCATGAAAAAAGGGGAATTCATAACTCAGATAGTAGGCACGTTGGGGTCTTTTGCTACATCCAACCAATACTCTATCGGATCCCTATAAGAATAATTAATGCGAAAAAACCTCTTAATCAAAACTTTGGAAGCTAAGCTATCTACAGTAGAAGCTACTGTCAGAGATTAGGTGAACACAGGTCTAGAGATAGTCAGAGCAGCCGATCAAAAAGAAATTGAGCGGCTCAAATCCGATCTCAAACAAGCACAACTATCAACCCATACGAGTTAGTCACAAATAAACCAGTAAGAAGAATTGATAGGGCAGTTATATGAAAAATTAAATTTCACCCAGAGCCAGGTGATAGATATCGGGATATTCCAATCCCAAGCTATTGAAATCCAAAAAATAGTGTCAGTAGCTTAGCAAGATTTACTTTCTAAAGTGGAAACCATTCAAAACCACTGCCAAAACATTGATCAAGTACTGGAAGACATCTCTTTTAGAGAAAGAGAAGCTGGGGTGGCTCGGGTCGCTTTCCATGAGGCTGTCATAGTCACGACGACAAAGGAAATGGGCAGTAATTCCAAGCTCTCCATCCCAGAGCATACCAGAGGTAACATCTTGTTGAAGGCATGTGAGCGAAACATATCAAAGAGAACAGAACGAGCTAAAGAGGTAAGAAACTCTTGTGAATAAACCTTCAGCTTGATAGATGAAATTTTGTTGGGTATCGATAATGGAAGCATCACTGGGACACTGGGTCAAATCAATATAGACAAGCACCTGTTCAATATCAAGGAGAATGAGGAAAAAGAGCAGGCTGAAATATCACAGATCAGCCAAACTGACATAGTCCAAGTGGATAAATGGTTGATAAAACCAAGTATACGGTTATGTTCTATCACCGTTGAAGACCGACAAGTGGGTGGAAGGTTGCCACAGTTAGTGAAGGATTGTTACACTTTTGAGGCAAACCACCAAGTAGAGCCTTCCAAGTTGATAGCCCAGTTGGTAGAGAGGTACGTCACTTGCACCAAGAAGGAGAAAGGACATGTTTCCGGTACCAAATCATGACATGTGTCTACCTGTTTTATTTTTAGAACCCAAAGAGTAAAGAAAGGAAGGTGCTCCACCCACATGAAAGATGACAAAGGCAAAGAAGCGAAACACTTGAACTCCCATTTTGTAACTGAAAATTTCAGGAACGATTGAAATTCAAATGTTCATAAGTTTGTATAAAGAGGCATTTTGAAGAAAGAAAAGGGGCTGGACCTTTTTGGCTGATTGTAATAGAGACTTTTTTTTGTTTGAAAATTAATACAAAGCAATCCGAAGATTCCTGATTCTGTCAAGACTAAGTTATGAGTTTGTTTCCTCTGTTATCTTATATTCAATTTCATTTCACATGTATATGTCTGATGAATGAGTCACTGTAATTTAGTATAACCTCTACCATGGTGATCAACTTTTAGACGTCTAATCGTTTGCAGTTTTTCCTCTGTATCGACTATTGGCAGGTACAAGCCCTGTGAATTTTTTAGATCTTTATATTTTATGCTTCGTCAGATTTCTTCTTGTCTTTTTTCTTCTTCTGTTTACAGGGTGAGATTCTCCCTTGATAGGAGCCTCGCATTATAGACAAATTAATGTTTTCTCACATTTTTCACATGATTTATTAAATATTAACTCAGTTACGGGAAAATGCCTTTGGTTTTCATTCTATCTATGATTTCAGATTCGAGAGTACTCTTTTACAATCCAAAATTTGAGGCAACATCCTAAACCTTGAACTTTCCTTTAACTTTCTCATTTCCTCTATGACTGTTCCCGTTGCCAGACAACCCAATATTGAACCCGACTTGTTGGATCAAACCACCATTTCTCTGAACCTTTTCAACACCATACTTAAAACAACCACCACCCAGGTAGAACTAGAACACTCATGAGTTGCCATTGAATGGGATATAAGCATCCAAGAACTTTTGGAAGCGAGACAGAGGCAACTTAGAAATCAACATTAGCTTCCTTTCTCGAGGGTTGATCCTCCCCCTTTTTATCTTTCACACCACTTTCAGATGCCTAGACCTTGTACTTTGTAGCCTTAAGTATGGACTCTGGAACAAAAGAGATGACACATACTTGTGCTGAGGGATGGATGAGTGGTGGTGCTCCGTATGTCCCTAGCAAGGATGGGTCCTTAAAAATTCCGGGGCCCATCTCGATGAGTGGGTAGGAATCCGGATTAGTGTGGACAAAAGGGAGGATGTTGTCGATGTTGGATGAAGGGTTAAACTCATAATGTGATACTTGATCGATGGTAATGATCTTTCCGTTATGGGGAAACATCATGGTTCATAACATAGAAGAGGAGACTGCCTTCATAGCATACATGTAGCTATGACCAAACAAAATATTGTAGTCAAGCAGGGAATCGATAACCTCAATGTCAATAAGAATGGTTTTTCCCCCGAGTTTGACGGGGACATTCTGGAAGAACCCCTCGGGAGATGAGGGTCATCCATCATAAGACCTCAGAGTAATGGCAAATGGTATTATCTATGGAGAGCCAAGTTTCTGCCAAACGGTTTTGGACATGATGCATGTGGATGCACCTTCGTCAATAGTGCAGTGGTGGAATGTGATATTCCAAGTTTTAACCGGTATTTGAAAAGCGACAAGAGAGGGGAGACAGGGTTTTCCACTGTCGAGATCAAATGTGATGAGTCGAGTATCGGCAAGGTCGACTGCCCCCAGAGTGGAAAGTAATTACTTCCGTTGAGTAGGACAAGTTTGAAGAACTTCTAAGACTGACATGGCAGTGGGGATTGTGCCAAGTCATCGACCATACAATAATTGTGGACTGCCCTAGCCCGAGGTTTGTTGACACTCTTTCGTAATGGGATGCGAGGGATGAAAAGAGGTGTTTCAGTATTAGGGCGCAGAATCATCAAAGGTGGGCCAGTTGTGACTGGGGTGGACTCCGAGGTAGTGGGAGTAGGGTTAGAGGGTGCGTTGTATTGACGACTGCGCATTTATAGAAGGACTTCTTCCTCACTAGTGAGAAGTATAGTGTGATCTGTAGGAGGTCCTGGGTTGGCGAACTGTCCCATCTGTGGTGGGGCTGGATGCATCTCCTGTTGGGTGTTCATTAACCCTTTATGTGGTATGGGGTTTTGTAACACAACTGGGGGGTTGTTGTTGCACATATTGTTGTGGGACCTGTTGGGGAGCATGCAGTACTGGGGGACGTGGTCCATTTCTGGATTATTTCATCCGTTTGAAGTCCGCAATTTGGGGGAAATGGTGAGTATAATGACCATACTCACCGCAAAGGGAACAAGGGAAGTTTGTCTGAATATTGTTGGTATTTTTACATTGTTGTTTATTGTTATTTCCCCTTTCAGGGTTCTAGTTCCCCTGGTTCTAGTTTCCCCCGATAGGTTGGTTATGGTTTCCTCTTGGTCCGAGATTATTATTTTTTCATTTTTTTCCCTTCTTTCTGGCATTGTTCTACTGATGGGATGGATTATCCGTATTCATTTGTTCAAAATTTTGATACTTCTGAGTGAGAGAGGGTTGAACAAAATTAACCCCAACATGTGGTTGTCCTTGTGGTGAAGGAATGGGCTGGGGGGGACCAGGGAATGGAAAGTACAAATTATTCTTGGTTAATGATTCGTACGATGCATAGGAAGGTGTGGTGCTTTCACTAGTGCTTAGGGTGTAATCAGAGGTAGAGAGGGTACCAGAACTAGGTTGGGCTGCGAGGCGTATTGTGGGTGCTGGCAGTGGTCCACTGGTGGGTGGAGGAAAGGTCAAGGGGTATGGTTGTGGATAAGGGGGAGGATTATAATAAGGGCGTCTGCCATATGCTGGTGGATATTGAGGTGTTCCATACATAGGTGGTTGTTTGGGGTGTGAATTGTGGTGTGTAATGGTACCAATCAATCCATCTGCTGAGTGAGACATCCCAGGTTTGTTTTGGCCAAACGACAAGGCTCTCGAGGCGTCACGTAGTACTGTATACAAATATCCTGACTGTGAATAAATGAGTTCGAATTGCTGGGCCTTTGTTGATGGTTTCTTCTTCCGATTGGGGGAAGGTGGTGGCCACATCTTTGGCAAGGAGGGAAACAAGTGATTTGAGAAACCAATTAAGGCATTATTGCTTGGTGGCTTCTGCTTTACATAGACTACATCGTCTACGCCATTCATGAATGTGGTCGACGATGTGTGTAGCAGAGGTTTGTTTAAACTCTGAGAGGAGTTCAAGACCATTGTCATGATGGATTGGGAGTTGAAAGAAGGTAAAAAATTATTTGGCCAAATATTCAAAGGTCGTATGGGACCCATATTTTTCTTCTCCGTACCACTTAGCTGATGGGCGAGTGAGTGTACGTTGAAATAGTCTCAATAAGATAGAGTCGTCCATAATGCTATTGGAGGAGCACCATAAATGGAAGGTCATGATATGGTTGGTTGGCTCGTCTCCTGCTTTTCCTTCAAACTTGGGGATGTCTAAAGGTAGTTTGGTAGGCATTACAGGCCATGTGGGGTCATGCAATTTAGGATCATTAGTGAGTTTAGTCAGATCCGGTATGTTGAGGGAAGCCAAGTATGGCAACTCAGATTGTGGTGGAATATTAGTACCATCCATGGTGGGAATGTTTTGTGTGCCTGAACCTGAAAGAGGGTTTGTTCCGGCCATAGTGTGAATGTGAGGTGTACCTGACTCATGAAGGGGGCTTGATGGAGTTTTACTTCCTCCTTGAGAAAAAGTGTGCCCCCCGCTTCCATGTAAAGGAGAGTGTGGGGATTGTTGACCTTGGGAAGTGGACCCAAGCAAAGTGGAACCAAGGAAAGTTGATCCCAAGATAGTATCACTCACAGGGGTGTGCGAAAGTATGGCTGATGAGTTGGCAAGACTAGGAACTCCCCCTAGAATGGGAGGGAGATTTAGTAAGTGTCTGGAATGACAGGGATTTTGTGGGTCCCCTATGATGTCCGACTAGCAAAGTGGATGTGTTCAAATGGTGATGAGAGAAATTAATGAATAAGAGACTTTGTATAACTTGGACCTTCATAATATATCTCACAATCATATGTAATTACAAGAAAAACATACATAAATCAATTGATAAAGAAGCATACATGTGGGTAGGTGGATTTTGTCCGCATGGGAGAACAAAGAAAACAAATGCTCGTGTCATAAAAGATGTAACATCCTTTCTCTCAAACAACACTGGACCTTCCAATAGCACTCAACAGTGGGGTCTGAAGCCACCGAAAGAGGAACTAGTGAAGGATGAAGTAGTCAATTATAATGAGGGGTAGAGGGTGGATATCTCGAAAGAGTTGGCGATATTTCCCAATAGCCACACAAAATATGATCAAGGTGCAAATGCAGCCCACAATTTCCACCTGGGTAGATTTCATAAATTGTGGTCACTGTGTACCTTGGTCAAAGTGCGACATTTAGATTTTCGGCCTAAGAAATGGGTCACGGGTTGTATCCCATTCAAGAGGTGGGTGCCTCAAGGGGGGATGCACAAAGAAACCGGACCTCGGCCTTCGACCCTTTACGAGTATCTCCCTGCCTTATGGTGTTAGGAACACTTGACTTGGATGATTTTAAAGTTCCCTATTTGACAACTTCTACAGTTTTGAAGATGTGAGAACCAGATAACAGGGACTTATTTGGATGCCTATCCCCGAGATCCTACCTAGACTAAAAAATTTATTTTGGCACCTTCTGTGGAGGAAACTTAGTGAGTTTTTAGAAATTTTTTAGATGTGGTTGTTTGAGAGATTGGGGGTGTGAGCCACTCTCGTTGAAATTAAGTGGGAGTTGATAGTTTCGTCAAAAAAGGATGGGGTGTTTTGGAATCCCTTTGGAAGAAACTTACTTTAACCTCCATTGTTTGAGATGAAAACTATGTGAGTGAGTAGTGACTTTGTGTGTGAACAAGTGAAAGTGTGCCAATTTTTTTTTAATAAATTAGGTGTCACCTTGCTGCATGTGGACTTTGTGTGGTCCTTACAAGTCTTGATTACCTAATTAACTAAATTCCATTGGTACAACCTTGCGGAATTTTAAAGTCCCTAGGAAACTCGCATGTGGACATGTGGGTCCTTACTATTCCTTTAACTCCCTAGTGTGATTTAATCTAAGAAAGCTTTGAAACTATCCTAGATTGTGAATATGTGGGCATGTATGGGCCCATTACAAAACCTTTAAACTTTCCTAGTGATTTAATCTAAGAAAGTAAACTTCGATCACTATCCTATCTTTGTAGCATGTGGGCATGTATGGGCCCATTACAATCTTAAGATGTGTTTGAAAAATAAACTAAGCGGAGTCCCGAGGGGGTTGTTGTCCTCTCCTAAAGGTTTTGTCTTTTTAAGGGAGATGAAATTTTCCCTCAATATCTTTCTGATTCTCAAGATCGCTTTGGGGCACGAGAAAAGAGCATATTCAATGATTTATATCCAATTTCTGGTCCCAATGCAAGTTTATATGTGATGTAGGATGATTTCAACTTAGACTTTAATCAAAGCAAGCCATCCATGTGGCAACATGAAAGCAAAAGAGGAGAAAAATAATGATTTTAACTCCCTAAGTGCCTATGTTTTGACTAATCCCTTCATATGGAGAGGGTATCTAAGTGCGGTGCATGTTACAATCTGCAAGGAATCAATTTTAAGAAGGCTATGGGCCTTCAATAGATCACAAAAACCATTACAATATTTGATTTTTTGGACAGATCTGTGGGTCGTAGAGTAGACAGGGGCAGTGTGAGTGCCAATGTATGAACTGAATATGACTTATGGGTGCAGGTGCATAGAGAGCGCTAAGAAGTATAGTGGTTTTGGCGCACGTGCGTTGAAGACATACCTATGGGTTAAAACATGTGCGCACTGTCTGTTACACGGTCGTGAATAAAATTTCGAATGAATTTCTCTCTCCTCAGCTTTGAACTTGGCTTTTTGTAGGTCGGCTTGGGCCAATTATGGTTCTTGCAAGTTAAATAAACAAAAAGAAGAGCTAAAATAACCCAAATGGGGTAGGAAATGGATACCTTTTCCCAGTGGAGTCGCCAATCCATTGCACCTCTTTTGTCACCTAAATGAGCAAAATAAGGGTGCTTACAAGCCCAGTTGGGTTAGCTAGGCAAGACAATAGTAATTGAAATATTTATAAGTATAAAGCATAAAGGATAAGAAAAGAACTGAATTAAGAACATTAAAAGAAACTAAACTAGAGTGCATAAGTACATTAGAACAAGAAACAAACAACACTCATGCCACCAATGGAAAGGATTGTATTAGTGGAAAGAAAACATCAAAGAGAAAGGGAGACTTTGGGTCCCCTCTTCCTCCAAGGGAGGGCTCTTGGACCCCCAAATATTGAGCTCTTCTTGCAAGTAACAAACTAGAATGAAATGGTGAAGAGAATCCAAAACACATTCACTCAAGAGGTGATATGAATGTCTAAATGCAATGGTGCTAGTATGCTCTTGATGAGGAAATATGATCCTTCAAGAGAATATAAACAAAATAACAATACAAATGAATTCCTTGAAAATATAGTGCACCCATGGATTCCTTTTATAGCATAGATTTGAGGTATTATGCAATCAATTCTTAGTGTAAATAAGGGGCCCTTTAGGGCACCTTTAGGCCTTTGACTAGCCCCCCAGACAGATTCAGTGAGATTTGAATGTCAAATCGACTTGGAAGCTGAACCAGAAGTGGGTGGAAGGCGGACCAATATCATAAATGCACCATTTTGAGGTGTGCATGGATTTTTTCATCCACAGTGGTGCATCGGGCGCATGTGCGCTTTTTCGACATTATCTGACTGTCGCACGTGCGCACGCGACTTGTGTATTTTTAGTGCATGCTGATTTTATTGTTGGTTGTATAGTTTTGGACCCTTTGGAGATACATTTTTGGTAAATGTATTAACTAATGAGTGTTTTGAAGATGTTGGATTCTTGTAACCATTTGCGGACGAAATTCTGGTGATAACACATACCATACCATACCATACCATACCATTTCCATTGCCAATGCATACTATACCATACCATTTCCAATGCATACCATACAAGGCAATGGCAAGGCAATGCATACCATACCATACCATACCATGCAAGGCAATGGCAAGGAAATGCATACCATACGATGGCAAGACAATGCATACAATTTCCAATGCATTCCATTGACATTGTCAATGCATTCCATTGACATTGTCAATGCATACCATGCCATACCATTGCCATTGCCATACCATTGCATACCATACCATACCATTTCCAATGCATACCATACCATTGCTAATGTATACCATATGATGGAAAGGAAATGCATCCCATTGTCATTGCCAATGCATATCATACCATACCATTGCCAATGCATACCATACAAGGAAATGACAAGGAAATGACAAGGAAATGCATAACATACCATACCATACCATTCAAGAAAATGACAAGGCAATGCATACCAATGCATACCATACCATACCATGTTGAATTTTCAATGAGCTATGGTTCATGCTTTTACTTAATGTTTTTTTGTTTAACTCTTACTTGAACCATAACTATTGTAGCAAACCAATATCACAAGAAGAATAACCATGCACAAGAAAACAAGAAGTATCATGGGAAACACTTCTCAACAAAAGAAGAAAAACGAGCCAATCCTTTGCTATATTATTCAAGAGAAACACCTCCCACACTATCACCAAACCTAGCACACAAGAGAGTGTTGTAATTCTCATAATTTCATACCACAACTTTTGAAATCATGAGATGACACATTGATAAGTGTGTTTCCTCAATGGGGATTCACGTTTATTTATATAATACTTATCACATCAAATGATGTGTTTATTGGCACAATAGGGTCGACCTCAATAACTCAAAATATAATTAATAATTACCATATTAATTATCTTTTACATTATGGTGGGGCCGACCTATACCCTTTACATCACAAATAGGGTTACAGGTAAGTCTGAATATTGGACAATATAACAAGGGATCCCATACACCCACTAGTGCTCAGCCACTAGGGGCACATCCATCTGTGCTCATCCATTGGGATGTCTCTCTATCTCATTGTGTGTCACAAGAGAACCACACTCACTAGTGCTCATCCACTAGGATCACGTTCACTTGTGCTCATCTACATGCATGTCCAAATCAACATATCTTCTTTGTCATTGCGTTACACATGAGAGACATCTGGAGTTCATCATCTCAACTCTCTACTCAAGGGAGGTTAATACATTGTTTCATCTTTGTCTCAGAATGATGCACCCAGCTCATGGGAATTCACACGTTCACCTTGTGCTCAGCCACATGTACGTCTAACTCAACAGATCTTCTTTCTCACTATGTTACACAAAAGAATCATTGGGAGTTCTTCTCAACTCTCTGTAAGGAGGAGGCCATCACTATGTTCTAGTTTTGTCTCAGATAGGAACCACACACCCATCTTAGAGGCTCTCTCTCAGGTCTGTGTCCTGGAGGATGTCTCACGCAGTTGTAATCATCAGCACTCCCTCTCACCTAGGGAGACATTCTCCATCAGGCCAAGTCTTGCATGGAAGTACTCAAGCTTTGTCTTGGCTGTAGTCATCAACACTCCCTCTCAACTAGAGAGGTATTCTTCACCAATCCAGTTTGGTGAAGATGTTTGTAATCTGCTTGAATGTGTAGGAAGGTATTGCACGTGTACTGCTTAAATTTATGTATAAAATAATAAATACATTAATATGTTATTAAAACATAAGCTATAATGTAATGTATAAATGTAATGTATTAATTAATTAATGATAATACATTATTGCATTAGTCATTACATTATTGAAGTACTAATGAATACATGTAATTGAAATACTAATGAATACATGTAGTAGAGTATGAATACATCATTATATTAAAATAATATTTCTAGTAATAATGGATTACATTACAAAAATACATCATTACATTAAAATAATAATGATTATATGTTTAAAGTGTGAATAAATTAATAAAATATTAAAATATTATTAATTAATATATTAATAAAGCATCCATACATTAATAGAGTATTAGTAGTACATTAATATTTTTAGATAAGTACAATAAAGTATCAATACAATAAAACATTATTCATACATTAATAAAGTATTGATGCATTAAGAATATTAAAATACATTATTAATGTTATTGACATATTAAAACATTAATGAATTAATACATTGATGTGAAAATACAATAATGCACTAAAGTATTAATAGATTAATTAAATAATACAATAATAGTATATTAATTATTGTACTAATACATAAAACGTTAATGTGTTGCATGAATGTATTAAATAATTCAAAAATTCATGTAATTTATAAATTAAAGAATTTATACATTATGATGTAATGTATTAATGAAAATATTAATTAATAAATAAGTTATTAAACGAGGGTTGCACTCCTTGCCTAGTGGAAAATATATGTTGAACAATGAAACTTAATATAACTAAATGGATAGATAGTCTTTTTCAAAAGATCATTGTAAAAATAAGCCATATGCAGGAAGCAATGTACACTGTTTGGAGTAAAAACATTATTTAACTTTGTAAAAATAAACAAAAAGATAAAGTGTTCACTCTGGAGTAAAACTTAGTAAAATATGCATGTGCTTAAAAGAGTGTTTTTACGTAGATATATATATTAAAAATAAAAATTAATTATTAGTTTAATAAAAGTTAATTATACATCTTCAACATAAACATGCTTCCACACTCCACACATGTATATCCCCACACAAAAAACAATTAGTAAAAAAAATACATCTTCAACACATACAAATAGTCCACACACATATTGTAACAGCCCCACCGTTACGACAAAAAATGACGTACAACAGGTAATTTTTTTTTGCGTTAGAAAATTATACATCACAATTAATAACAACATTGACACATCATCCAATATATTAACGAAACAATATTAACACATTAACAATCAATCACGACACAAAGTTGACACATCATCACCATAAATAATGATACAAATATCGATGCATTAACACAAATAAATAACATCCCATAAGCATTGCATTCATACAATTAATAATGACACATAAACAATATGAATCATAAATCGCTCAACTCATCTCATCAAGATAATCATGAGATAATACCAGGATAACAGGAGATAACATAACAATAACTTAAGGATCATAAAGATAATCATAATAATGACATAAGATACTACCCGCCCAACTTACCTTGTAAGGTTAGGACCTCCAAGACACATAAGCAACGCTCAAGCTCAGGTTCCAATTGATTTTAACCATTTAAGGTCTCAGGGCTAGAAATTGTTCCGAGGAACAAAAAGGTGTCTACATCCCACTAACCCCATCAATCCAAGCAACTAGCTAAATCATCATCACCTACGATCATCTATTTCATAAATCCGTCAATCCTAATCATCAATTAACCATGGCGCAAGGGTAATCATTATCATTATCAACCATACGTCAACATTTAATTATTCGTTGCACGTGGGAGTAAACAATTCTAGAACAATCACCCATCAACTTAAGTAACAATGCAAGAGAGAACTAGTTGCCAATAAGTCATACATCTACATAATTTCATGATGCAAATTAGTTAACATTAAAATTCAAGGTGCAAGGAAAAATGACGAAACAATCACACACCCACTTAAATTGAAGTGTGCAAGTAAATCTCATTACTAAAATAAACATGTGTCACCCTTAATGAAGGGCGCGCAAGAGGTCCACCACACAAGTAAATGATAGAAGTAAATATACACCCGTATCCATATAAATGTGTTATGAAGGACCCAAGTCTTTTAACAACGATAAACTAATGCACTCAAGCAAACTTAAAATATGTTTAATTAAATCAGGGAACCAATCATAAATGACAATAATAAAACATGTTCTGAGGTTAAATTGACCTCCATAATAAAGAACAAAGGGGTACCCACACATCAAACGACATCCAACAAATCAGAGATTTAATGAATGAGCAGCAATGAAAATCTCGTTTGACGTAGTATAGTGCAGGAGGGTTAACGCTGAGTGTAACGACTAAAAAAAAATCAGGAGAAAAGCTCGCTAAGTGTAAAGGGGAGTAAATGTTGAGCATATAACTTAATAAATTCGTAACACAAGCAATGGTGAATAGAGAAAATAGATGTGTGTAAATAAGAGTAAATGCTGAGAATAAAACTTAGTAAATAAGCAGCACGAACAGTGGTAAAGAGAGAAAATCGCTGAGTGAAATTGAATATAAAGCTAAGAGTTGAGAGGGGGAAAATGCAGAGCCCATGCCCACCGTCCTCCTTGAGTCCAAAAATTCGCTTAGAAGAAGCATGATAAACAACAAGCCAGATCATGAAGTTTCGCCTCGAATGGTTCACAAATTTTCGTTGAGAAAGGGTGGCGAAAATCGCTAGGCATGATCACGAATTGTTGAGTAATGGAAAATCCCCGAGCATACGGACTCTTCCAAAATCCTAGGTCGACAACAAGAGCGTTGGGCCTGTCTAGCCAAAGAGAGAACGCTGATAAACACACAATTTCGCGCTAAGCTTTAGCGATTTGTTTGGCTAACAGGATGGGAAAAATTCTGAAGCAATCGTCGAGAAAGACAAGCAGATAAAACGTTGAGTAGGTTGCAGGGATACACCCAATCCGAATTCGTTGAGGTAGATATGAATTCGTTTGGTGATTTTAAATAACATGCTGAGGTGAAATGAACTGTTTACAAACTAGCAAGTGCAGGGATCACAGTGATAATCGAGTAAAGTAATGATCACAATAATAAAGCAGCGATCACAATAATAAAATGTTGAGGATATCCTCCACCAAAATCGCTGGGAAAAACAATCACTAAACACAGAGATAAGAGGTCGAAAAATGTGTGGTTATCCTCCATCCATTTGTAGGGAAATAAACAACAAAAGAAAAAATGCCGAGAAACAAAGGAATTACACCGACGGTAAAATAAATTTCATAGAGATATATTACTAACAAAGGGGGTGGGAAAAATTACAATCGTTATGTCAAAGGAGTGCGATTTCGCTTTGTAAAAACATGAAAAATCAGGTGAGAAGAATGTAAAATTGTTGGGCCATTGCATGGTTAAAACATGGAGAAAAACGTTGTGTAAGGGTTAAGGATTCATTGATCAAGGTAACTAAAATCGTTGATTTTTCTGGCAAAACCGCAGAGATGTACATCAAGTAAAAACTGGACGACAAACCAAGCCAAGCGCAGATAAAAACCACTTAAAACTTAGAGCTTGGGTTTCGCTGGGGAGATAAAATGATTCAATAAAGCAATGAGAAACCCATTAAGAATTTAGCCATGAGAAAAAAAACTGAACAATAAGACATGAGCTAAGCAGAAGGCTGGGAGAATTTTTCATGATTAAATTGTCTCCATAAAAATTTAAAACCTTGAATAAAATTTGTCAGAAATGTGTATGCAATAGAATTAAATTACCTTTAAATGAAACTTAAAGAAATCAAAGACAATTTACTTTGATATTTCACGCTTGTACTCCCTCCTCTCTCATGTGTGCTAACCGCTAAGACTTCACCGGTACCCCCATCCAACGCTAGGGGTACTCTCCTTCCCCCTTAGCCCCCCAAACTTCAAAGTGGCCACACACACAAAACCAAAGATAAATCTATCTCCCAGCTCGCCTTGCAAGGTCGAGCTACCACTTTCCTTTCGAGTTGGGTATCCCAACTCCCACAAGAAAAATCAGTCCAGAAAAATTATGGTAGCATAACTTTATTCATACCAGACATGATCCATTCCTCTTCCGAGCCATTGCTTTTATAAATTTTTTCTTAGTGACCACTTCCCATTTGCACGTTTTTAATTCACTTTATTAAAATTTAATTAGGAAATACTCTCCCTCGTACACTTGTCAGCTCATCCCTTACTCGCACCAGAAATTCACTTATTTAATTTAATTAAATGTCATGTTCCCTCGCCCATCCTAAAAGTTCTCATAAAAACACTCCTTGTTGTCCCTTTATTCCCTCTATTTCCTTTTTAATGATTCACACATTTCTAAAACTTAGTTGTGTTTCATTTAGGAAAGTTCTTTAGTTACACTAGACTAGATTCTTTTCTATATTTCTCATTCTTTTTTACAATCATTTCCCTTCTTGTCTTAGATCCAATTTAGCATGTCTTGCACAAAATCAATAATCAATTATTTAGATAAAATATTTCTCTTTTAATTCTTAATTTTTCTTCATCCCTCTTTTATTAATTGATTATTTAGTTTTTAGTCTTCTTACTCTATTTAGACCTAGGCTTAGAAATTTTAAGGGGATTTTATAATTAATAAAAATTACTCATTTAATATTTATTTTAAGGCCTACCATGTCAAAAAAATTATTGTTTTTTAGGACGCTAGGTTCATTGACTCACCTTTATTAAAATTGTGACGTGCCCTTCAAGATGCACTACGTGGTCCAAGGGTGCCACTCGCCTTTATTCATTTTTTATTTATGCAACATGCCCTTCAAGACACACTACGTGTTTCAAGGGTGCCACTCACCTTTGACTGATTTTGGTAGTTGTCCAACTTTTGGAGTTAATACTCTATCAGGCGACCTCGTGAGAGACTAAGGACCTCTAAGGAATAAGGACCCTACCTTATTGCACACCACTTAGAATATTCGTGAGTGACTATCTTAGTCTGCCGTCACGACATTGTGGATCTCTCAAACTAGGTAATCATTAACCTACAATTCCATCCATGAAGAAAGTGATAGTAGGCTGTGGCAGGGATGCTGCCACACCTTTCCCTCAATTTCTGATTGTTGTGCATGGCCCCTTTAATCCTAATGTAAGTCTGATTAGAAAACAATTATCATCCTGCATCCATCAACAAAACATGTCAACGATCCATAAAAAACATTATAATAAACCCGATCATATGTCACATATGCATAAACATAAATACCCAAACCATATACAGTCCACTCCCTGACTCAATCTGGAGTCCAAGGAGATCCACCGATGCCATCAACATCCTCAGTATGTCAAGTGTCTTGCACACTCAGTAGAAACCCATCAATGGAACTTGTCTATACATAGATATCAAATAACATATAACATCATAATCCATAAGCGTCATCATTGGAATCCATAAGTGAAACAGACAACCATAAACTAAACCGGATCACTTGCATGCAAGTGTCCTGAAAGAATGAGTCATATCATGTGTGCACAAGAGAGGGATGTTACACACACCCCCTCTTATTTTAAACTTCGTCTCGAAGTTTCATAGCATATAAGTGCAGTAAATAAGGTATCTGACAAGATCCAAATGTCTAGCTATCAAACAAAAATGAAAATTGTTGGCACATATCATATGCATCCTCCTAGGCAGTCGAGTGTGGACTATAAATATCCCACTGGATCTTGACCTGATCAACTGTTCGATGCCGTAGATTTTGAATGCGATGGTCCAGAATGCGCATCGGCTCCAGCATGAGCACGCCCTCTTCCGATACCTGCAAAGAAATCATGTCAATTACATGTGTAGGATCGTTAACATAATTTCTCAAAATAGATACCTGAAAACCAACATGCATATGCCTCAAAGAATCAGGCAAGGCGAGTCGATAGGACACATGCCCTTTCTTTTCCACAACTTCGAAATGTCCCAAAAACCTAGGAGAGAGTTTAGCACCCTTCCCAAACTTGATCAAACTCTTGTGTCGTTTCACTCGCAATAAGACTCGATTACCAACTTCATAACTACGGTCAATGCGATCCACATCGACATAACTCTTCTGTCAATCTTGGGCTTCCTTGATCCTTTGTCTTATCGTTTTCATTTTTTCTTCCATTTCTTGGATAACTTCTCATCCTACCAAGACCCTATCCTCAAGTTGATCCCATCTCAAAGGAGTTTAACATGGTCACCCATAAAGAAACTCAATTGGCATCATCTTAATGGTGCTTTGATAGATGTTATTGCATGCAAACTCTACCAATGGAAAGAACTCCTCCCAACGCTTTTGTTGGTCCATCAGGTACATACATGGCATATCTTCCAATCTTTTGTTTATTCTTTCTATCTTCCCGTCTATCTCTAGGTGATACGCGGTACTAAATTTAAGTTGGGTTCCCAAGGCCTTTTGGAAACTAGTCCAAAATTGTCTTGTAAATACCGATCCTCGATTGGATATGATCCTCTTAGGCATGCCATGCAATCTCATAATCTTGCTGATGAAAATTCTAGCTATATATGGCACTTGATACATCGTATGCACATGGATAAAGTGTGCACTATTTGTAAGAGTTTCAACTACCATGAAAATAGAGTCGTGCCTTCTTGTCGTCAATGGAAATCCCACAATAAATTCCATCGAAATGACCTCCAATTTCGATTCTGGAATAACATGTGGCTCTAGTAATCCTATCGTATGTCTATTTACATCATTCACTTGTTGACATTCTAGACATATCACCACCTAATTGACTATGTCCGCCTTCATTCCTTTCCAAAAGAATAAGGGTTTAAGGTTTTCCCTCATCTCCGTGACTCCTGGATGAGCCATGTACACTGCTCTATGAGATTCATTTAAGATCAAACCTCTCAACTTGTCATTAGGTGGTATGTAAATACGATTATTATATCTCATTAATCCATCACTGTCCACAATAAATCCCGTAAGTTTTGGTACCAACATGGTGTCTTGTCCGATATTTTCCTTAACCTATTTATACCAGTCATCATTGCGCTATTAGAATATTTTCACAAAGATTCGTCTGAATAGGTATCACCGAAAATATCTGTGGTCTTTGACTCAATGCATCTGCCACTCGGTTCACTGTTCATTTTATGTAAGTAATCTCAAAATCGTACTTGCTAAGCAGTTCTGACCAATTCCTTTGCGGTGCATTCAAGTCACTTTGCGTAAAAATGTGTTGCAAACCATAGTGGTCTATTTTCAATTCAAATTTCCATCCAATCAAGTAGTGTCTCCACACTCTCAGGGCATATAAAATGGCCAATAAATCCAAATAGTGTGTTTCATGGTTCTCCTCATGCTTTATTAACTTCCTGGAGATGTAAGCGATCACTCGACCGTATTGCATCAATACTCCGCATAAGCCTTCCTTGGATGTGTTCGTGCATACCAAGAATTCTTTGTCCATGTCAAGGACTTTTAGTATCAGCGATGTCGTCAACAAATCCTTGATCCTTCGAAATGATTCTATGCATTTCTCGATCCAAACAAACTTCTTGTTTTTATTCTTCAATTTCATGATCGGATTTGCTATTTTTGAAAAACCTTCGATGAATCATCGATAATATCCAACTAAACCCATGAAGCCATGTACTTATAGTACGTTCATCGACGTAGGCCATTCCATAATAGTCTCTACCTTTGTTGGATCTACAAAAATACCTTCATCAAAGATAACATGCCCTAAATAATGAATCCTCAATTGATAAAAAGAGCATTTCGACAATTTCCCATATAATTTTTTCTCTCGTAAGCACTGTAGTACCAAGCACACATGTTCATCATGTTCTTATGCCATATGAGAATATATCAAGATGTCATCAATGAATACTTGAACAAACTTGTCCAAGTATTCGCAGAACATCCCATTCATCAAGCTCATGAATACCCCTGGGGTGTTTGTCAATCCAAACGGTAAATTCGTAATGTCCAAACCTCATCTTGAATGTGGTCTTAGGAATTTCTTCCTGCTTGATTCTTAACTGGTGATATCCTGATCTCAATTCATCTTTGAAAAAACCGACGTGCCCTTCATTTGATCAAAGAAATCATCTATTCTTGGCAACAGATATTGGTTCTTGATCATTTCCTTGTTCAATTGACGATAGTCAATGCAGAGTCTCCATGAACCATCCTTCTTCTGTATGAAAATAACAGTCACACCCCAAGGTGACACACTTAGACGTATAATTTCTAGGTCCAACAACTATTTCAGTTGCATTTTAAACTCCTGTAGCTCAAGGATCGACATCCGATAAGGCATTCTTTCTATTGGTTCAGTTCCATGTTTTAGGTCGATGGTAAATTCCAACTCTCTTTTGGGTGGAAAACCTAGTAACTCTTCTGGGAACACGTCTGCAAACTCTCGTACTACCAGAAGCTTTTCTAATCCTTCTGCCATGCCCTTGTCCTTCAACGCTAAGATCACATATAGTTTGCATTATTTTCCCATACTCTTCCTTAGTTGTAGGGAAGAGATGAACCTTAGGGAAACTCCCTAGTTTCTTCCTACAATCACACGTCTTTGTCCCTCGTCATCGATCAAACTTAATTGTTTTGTCTTACAGTTGAGTATCACATCATGCGATTCCAACCAGTCCATACCGATCACTACGTCATAAGATCCTATGATCATGACATATAGGTTGGCCTTCATGACAAAATCTCCCAGGTTAAGGATACAATGCATAACCTTTCCTCCAACCTTCTTCATGGCTCCCGAAGCCATTTCCATGTATCTAAAATTTTTCTGTTCGACTTCCCTTACCTTAATTCTTTTTAGCACTATACCATAAACAAATTTCTCTATAGCACCTAGATCTATTAAAATAGTAAAGGTATGGTCAGCGATGGTACCTGACGTCTCGAGCATAGTAGACTAGTGCTCACCCTGGCGGTTATTCACTACCGCATGAATCCGATGGGAATTTCCCAAATCTTCTACTGTAGTGTGTCCGACTGACCCGACTTATCTGGCCCTCTTAGCCGAAAAGTCACGCTGGTAATGTGGCTCTCCACATGTCTAGCATACGGTCTTCGGTCTAGTATTCCTAGTCCCCGAAGTAGAATCTGATGGCCCACTAGCTTGGAACCTTGGTTTGTTCTGCAGAACATACATGAACTGTTGTTGCTGCAGATAATGCTACTGCTACAGACAATGTTGTTGTTGGTGTTACAGTCCTCTGTAGGGAGCCTGCTGCTGAGGAAAACGGTTTTGTGAACATGGATCCTCTCAAAGTGCCTCGATACCTCAATGGATGTCTAGATGGTGTCTGATGCTATTGTGCATGAGATGTCGCATATCCCATAGATCTCGCAGGAGTCCTTCTAGACAAAGTCTTGCAACGTCTGAGGCATTATTATCCTCACTTTTACACGAATGTTGACATTAAGGCCGAACATGAACTTGTTGACCTTATCCTTCTTGGTGTTCTGATGTTGAGCATACCTAATTAGCTCCATGAAATGAGCCTTGTACTCGATCACCATACGACCTCCCTATCGTAAGGCATTGAACTCATTGAGTTGGTGTTCAATGAATTCCTCAGACAAATACCTTTCCCGGAACCCATCCCCGGACAGTTCCCATGACACATCTTCGACGACCATGTTCAGTTGTGGTAGGAGAGTCCTCCACCATAGAAGAGTGATCCCCTTCCACTGAAATACCACCATACAGAATTTCATATTGGAGGTATAATCGTGAAGTGTGAAGCACATCGTCATGTTCTCCAACCATGCCTCAGCGGCTACGCCATCCATGGCACCCAAGAACTCAGGAAAATTCACCTTCTTGATTTCTCTATGAACATTACCAGTACTAGTTGGGGCACACTGTGGACCCTCAACGCATATAGTCTCCCTAGCCTCATATCTATCCAGATGGCTAATCAAGGGCTCTGACATCCTTTGAAAGGACCTCATCAACCCAACTACATCCCCCACAACTTTTTGTTCATGTCTGATGACTTGTTCTTATCCTTGGGGGTTATACCCCTCTGGCATGGATGCTACTGGAAGCATTGCACCTCCTCTCCTAGCACCATGTCATCTTCCTCCACAACGTCCTCTAACCATGATCACCTGCATGAATACAATTCAATTAAATTAGTGATAAATTATTAATCAAGTGTTTATACAATGGAAGGCGTAATGATCCCAGTCGCAGGGTTGAACCTCTCTCTAATACAATATGTAACTTCCCCACCGTTATGACAAAAAGCGACGTACAACAAGTAATTTTTGTTTTTTTCTTTAGGAAATTATACATCAAAATTAATAACAACATCATTGAAACATCATCCAATATATTAATGAAACAATATTAATGCATTAACAATCAATCATGACACAAAGTCAAAACATCATCACCATGAATAACGATACAAATATCGACACATTAACACAAATAAATAGCATCCCACAATCATTGCATTCATACAATTAATAATGACGCATAAACAATAAGAATCATAATTCTCTCAACTCATCTCATCGGGATAATCATCGGATAACACTAGGATAACAAGAGATAACATAATGATAAATTAAGGATAATAAAGATAATCATAATAATGACATAAAATATTACCCACCCAACCCACCCTGCAAGGTTAGGACCTCCAGGACACATAAGCAACTCTCATGCCCGGGTTCCAATTGATTTTAACCATTTAACATCTCAGGGCTCCCGACTGTTTTGAGGAACAAGGAGGTGTCTACATCCCACTAACCCCATCAATCCAAGAAACTAGCTAAATCATTATCACCTACGATAATCTATTTCATAAATCAATCAATCATAATCATAAATTAACCATGGTGCAAGGGTAATCATTATCATTATCAATCATATGTCAACATTTAATTTTTTGTTGCGCGCAAGAGTAAACAATTCTATAACAATCACCCATCAACTTAAGCAACAACGCAAGAGAGAACTAGTTTCCAATTAGTCATACATCTACCTAATTCCATGACGCAGATTAGTTAACATTAAAATTCAAGGTGCAAGGAAGAATGATGAAGCAATCACATGCCCACTTAAATTGAGGTGCGCAAGTAAATTTCATTACTAAACTAAAAAGTTTTCACCCTTAATAAAGGGCACATGAGAATTTATAATCGAGAACATTCCTTTCACTACATTTCCTTGCGAAAGAGTAAGAACATTACATATCAATCATACATCACGATGGATTCATTGCGCATGAGTAAACAGAATTATGAAAGAGTCATACATTCACCTAATTTATGGCTCATGAGTGATCCAATCATTCATTTAATCATAAATTTAACATTATTCTTAAGGTGATCGAGAAATTCAACCCATATAATAACATTTACTTCAAGGCGCCAGTGAAATCTAACTACATCGATTAACATTATTTTCGAGTGATTTAAGCCCCAACAGTCCTCCTTAGTTCAACTAAAAACATGCTAACCTACCTACACATATCTTATTAACATAATAAGAGCTGACACAACCTTCCACATCACTATTCGAGGTAAAAAATCGATCGCAAGGGAACTAGAGAAGTTCTTATTACTTACACGAACTATAAAGATGTCCACCACACAAGTAAAGGATAGAAGTAAATCTACACCTGTATCCATATAAAGGAGTTATGAAGGACCCAAGTCTTTTAACAATCATAAACCAATGCACTCAAGAAAACTTAAAATATGTTTAATTAAATTAGGAAACCAATCATAAATGATAGTAATAAACCATATTCTGAGCTTAATTTGACCTCCATAGTAAAGAAAAAAGGGGTACCCAGACATCAAATGACATCTAGCAAATCATATATTTAATGAATGAGCAACAATCAAAATCTCGTTTGACGTAGTACAATGCAGGAGGGTTAATGCTAAGTGTAACGACTAAAACAAAATCACAGCCTGAACAGTTGTAAGGAGAAAAGATCACTGAGTGTAAAGGGGAGTAAATGCTGAGCATAAAACTTAATAAATTTTCAGCATGAGCATTGGTGAATAGAGAAAATCGTTGTGTGTAAATGAGAGTAAATGCTGAGAATAAAACTTAGTAAATTCGCAGCACGAACAATGGTGAAGAGAAAAAATCATTGAGTGAAATTGAATGTAAAGTTGAGTGTTGAGAGGGGAAAAACACAGAGCATCCCAACCCATTCCCATTGGCCTCCTTGAGTCCTAAAATTTGCTGAGAAGGAGCCAGATCACGAAGTTTCGCCTGACACGGTTCACAAATTTTCATTGAGCAAGGGTCGCGAAAATCGTTGGGAATGATCAAGAATTGTTGAGTAAGGGAAAATCCCCAAGCATATGGATTCTTCCAAAAGACTAGATCGAAATCAAGAGCACTGGTCAAGTCTAGCCAAAGAGAGAACGCTAAGAAACACACAATTTCGGGCTAAGATTTAGTGATTTGTTTGGATAACAGGCTGGGCGAAATTCTAAAGCAATCGCCAAGAAGGACAAGCAGATAAAACTTTGAGCAGGTGTAGGGATACACCCAATCCGAATGCACTGAGGTAGATACTAATTCGCTGGGTGATTTTAAATAACATGCTGAGGTGAAATGAACAACTTACAAACTAGCAAGTGCAGGGATCATAGTGATAAATTGTTGGGTGATTTAAATGATAGGCAAAGGTAAAAGGTAAAGTGATAATTGAGTAAAAAACCAATCACAATAATAAAATGTTGAGGGTATCCTCCACCAAAATAGAAGGAAAAAACAAACACCAAACGTAGAGATAAGAAGTTGGAAAACGTGTGGTTATCCTCCATCCATTCACAGGAAACAAAAACAACAAAAAAAAACATCAAGAAACGAAGAAATTACATCGACGGTAAAATAAATTTCATAGAGATCTATTACTCATAAACGGGGCGGGAAAAATTACAATCATTGTGTCAAAGGAATGCAATTTCGTTGTGTAAAAACATGAAAAATCAGCTGAGAAGAATGTAAAATTGTTGGGTCATTGCATGGTTAAAACTAGAGAAAATCTATCTCCTAGCTCACCTTGCAAGGTCGAGCTACCACTCTCTTTTCAAGCTCGGTATCCCAACTCCCACAAAAAAAATCAGTCAAAGAAATTTCGACAACATAACTTTACGCATACTATGATATCCCAAAAAATAATATATTTTTGAAATTTAAATTTGCTGGAAATTTAATTCTATTTTTAGTAAATTCGAATTTGGAAAAAAAATTCCATTTATGGAAATTCCGAATTTTGAATTTTATATTTGTAATTAATTATTATGACTGTTGGGAAGAGTTTTGATTGGGACTCAACTAATTATTTGACTATGACACTTGTATAAAAACAAAAGATTTATATTAATTGCAGGAGGAAAAATGGAACAACCATGTTGAAATCAGCTGACCATGACTCCATGAGTGGGGAACAAGTTGGAACTACCTCTGTGTTGATTATTACAATTGGCAAATCAGAGATTTGGCCATTGGCAGCCCCTGAAAATCAGGGATTTAGAAAGTTGCGAAAATCCCCCCAAGGGAGGGAAAAAGACCTGGGCAAAATTGATATATAGCATATGTGAGGAGGCAGGACGCTACCAAGTATGCTTGGGAAAAATATTTTTGAGTTCTCTTGCTGTTATGAACACTACAGATTGAGTGTGAGGCAAGAGAAGTCTGCTGAAACGAAATTTCCTTGCTATTATGAACACTGTTGAGTAAGTGTGAGGCAAGAGGATAACTGCTAGAATTGAAGGACATTGCTGAGGAGTTTCCAAGTTCTCCCTCATGGATTCATGGTCAGGCTAAGGGGTGAATCGGGCGAGTGGTTTTGGATGCCCTATTCTATGGTTGGGAGGAATGTGGTTGTTCCCTTTGTCTTCTCACGATCTGGTTCAGATATGTTGCTCTACTCCTTCTCTGTCTGAATGATTTTATATCTGATGCAATGTATTTGTTAAATCGGAATTGAAATGATTTCCTTTCTCTATTCGAATGATTTGATATCTAATGTCATGTATCTATTAAATCCGAACTGAAATAATTTCCATTCTCTGGTGAATGATTCAATCACGGATGTAATACATCTACTAATTATGATAGATAATAATGCGTAGGAAAAATCAGTTCGAATTTAGGAAGCCTAAAGACTGATAGAGAACATAGGGTAAATCTAATCTTGAGTGACCCCTTTCTGAACGAATGATAGAATTGGCCTTTTATTTGTTATAATAGTTGAAAGGATTATGCATGGTCAAATTCTGGAAGAAATCTCCTCTAAATTAGATTCACTGCTATTTTCTTTCTTTAATTGTTTTCTGAGTAAAATCAATGCTGAGATTTGCATATTGGGAGTAGAGGTTATGTTGTAATTTCATTAGTCTAACTGTATGAATAATTTTGGGAACATCATTCTGAGTTTTGTAAACTATGCTACATTTTTCTTTTCCATTAAACAGACTGTGTAGAGACAGATCTGTAGCTGAGGTAAGAGGACCGACTATTATACCAATTTCCCTTATAGTTCATTAACCTAACCCGTATAAAGGTATTTCGAACAAGAGAATACAGAAACAGAAAATTATACTATATAATTTGCAATGACAGATCTATTATATGAACTACTTTAATAGTAAAGGAACCCAGATTCACCCTTTCTTATTACGAAAATTTCCTTTACCCAAGGCGGTACCAATTCGGCTATTCATATTTAGTCTTTCTTGTTTTAATAATGATGCACAAACAAAAGGAATTAAGAAGTGTCGAATCGCGAAATGCGAAAGGACTGTGGGCCCAACATTTCGAGATTTCGGGGTTCGGGATTTCGAGGATTTCAAACACCTGATGCTTAAAGAAAATGAAACAAGAAGTGTCAAATTGCGAAATGCGAAAGGACTGTGGGCCTAGCATTTCATAATTTTGGGGTTCGGGATTTCGGGGTTTTTGAACACCTGATGCATAAACAAAATGAAACAAGAAGTGTCGAATCGCGAAATGCGAAAAGATTGTGGGCCCAACATTTCAGGATTTCAGAGTTAACATTTCAGAATTTTAGGGTTTACGAACTTCTTACACACAAGCAAAATGAGATAAGAAGTGCCAAGTTGCGAAATGAGAAAATCTTGTAGGCCCAACACTTCAGAATTTCAGGATTTTGGGATTTCAGGGTTTGGGGTTCAAGATTTCAGGATTTCGGGGTTTAGTAAAGCAAAGGAACTCCGTGGATATGTAACAAGCAAGTCCCGAATGCCAAAATATCAACTTTGTATTTTATCTTCTTTTAAAATATGCTCAGTTTTTGTTTGAATGATTCGTGTATCTAATCTTATGCGTCTAATTGTGTTAAGTTGAAATAATTTCCATAGATGACATCTGTTCATTGTAAGAAGTTTATGTTCAAGGATTAAATTCTAGAAATGGTTCCTTCTAAAACAAAACGCTAGACAAAATTATCTACTTATGAATTTGAAAGAACAGATCCACCTACAAGATCATATTTAACTCTGAAATCAAAATTCTAGGTAGGATTGTCTATGTATAGATGAGATTGAAAGGTACCTATCTATTTATAGGCATATGTTTACTTATGTAATTGAAGTTCTAGCAGATCTTTCTTTGAATTGGAAGAAGCCTGTACATATAGTACTTTGGGGTTTCGGGGTTTCGCGATTCGGGATTTCGCGAATCCGACGGCAACGATTCTAGTCCCTTCGAACTCCCGAAACCTGAAATGCCGAAAATGGGCTTAACGAGTTTTGGCCTTTTCACATGGGATCAACGGTCCTGATTCTTTCAAGATTTCGCGCACCGGAAGTTTGTGATGCAACGAATCCGAAATAACGAATTTCGAGTGCGAGATCAACGACTCCTATTGCTTCTGATCCAACGGTTTCCACCCCTCCCGAGCTTCTGAATGCTAAAAGATGCTCTGTCTTATCCTCCTCATAGATTTATGAGATCCAATGGTCTATGGGATTTCGATACTTCCCCACGAAAAAATTTCACCATTCGATCACTCTGCCCAAGGATCTCTGGCCAAAATGACTTGGTGTTCTTACACCTGAACTCAACCTCTGTAAGATGATTTCGATCTATGCCTCCCTTTGAATACTTCAAAGGTGCTATCCCTTCTGAGCTTTATGTCTCTGAACATCAAAGGTTCCTTCAACCTTAGTTTAGACCTTACCTTTCAAGGGAAGTGATAGAATTATGAAAAGATTTTACTCACGTAAGCTTTTTGGTTCAAAGTAATCTAGACTGGTGTAATAATGACATTATGGACATAAATGAATCTTAACTTCTCTTAATTTCTAAGCTTAAACGAAATTGAATTATGTCATAGAGAATTTTTTTTTAATGGTGAATTTGAGGTCCATTACACATACCATACATGATCCATTCCTCTTCCTAGCCATTACTTTTATAGAGTTTTTCTTAGTGAACCCTTTCCATTTGCATGTTTTAATTCATTTTATTATAATTTAATTAGTAAATACTCTCCCCCGTACACTTGTGAGTCGATCCCTTAGTTTCACCATAAATTCACTTATTTAATTTAATTAAATGTTAATTTCTCTTTCCCATCCTACAAACATGCCTAAAAACACGCCTAAAAACACTCATTGTTATCCCTTTATTCCCTCTATTTCATTTTTAATGGCTAACAACTTTCTAAAACTTAGTTGTGTTTCATTTAGGAAAGTTCTTTAGTTAGACTAGACTATATTTCTTTCTATGTTTCTCATTCCTTTTTACATTCATTTCCCTTCTTGTCTTAGTTCCAATTTAGCATGTCTTGCACAAAATCAGTAATTAATTCTTTAACTAAAATATTTCTCTTTTAATTCTTAACTTGATTTTTCTTCATCCCCCTTTTATTAAATGATTATTTAGATTTTAGTCTTCTTGCCCTATTTATACCTAGGATTAATTTTTAACTAGGATTAGAAATTTTAAGGGGATTTAATAATTAATAAAAATTACTCATTTAATATTTATTTTAAGGCCTACCATTTCAAAAAAATTATTGTTTTCTAGGCACCTAGGTTCATTGAATCACCTTTATTAAAATTGCGACATGCCCTTCAAGATGCACTACGTGCTCCAAGGGTGCCACTCACCTTTATTCATTTTTTATTTATGCGACATGTCCTTCAAGACACACTACATGCTCCAAGGGTGACACTCTCCTTTCACTGATTTTGGTAGTTGTCCAACCCTTGGAGTCAATACTCTATCGGGTGACCTTGTGAGAAACTAAGGGCCTCTAAGGAATAAGAACCCTCCCTTATTGCATGCCCCTTAGAATCTTCGTGAACGTCTATCTGAGTCTGCCCTCACGGTATTGTGCATCTCTCAAACTAGGTAATTGTTAACCTACAATTTGAGCCATGACGTGAGTACTAGTAGGTTGTGGTAGGGATGCTGCCACACCTCTCCCTCAATTTCTGGTTGCTCTGCATGGCCCCTTTACTCCTAATGTGAGTCTGATTAAGAAGCGATCATCAACCTGCATCAATCAACGAAACATGTCAACTATCCATAAACAACATCATAATATACTCGATCATATGTCACATATGCATAAATAGAAATACCCAAACCATATACAGTCCACTCCCTGACTCAATCCATAGTCCAAGGAGGTCCATTGATGCCATCGACATCCTCATTTAATCAAGTGTCCTGCACACTCAGGAGAAACCCGTCAATAACACCCATCTCTACATAGATATAAAATAATATAACATCATAATCCATAAGCATCATCATCATAATCCATAAGTGAAAAAAACAACCATATACTAAACTAGATCACTTGCATGCAAGTGTCCTCAAAGAATAAGTCATATCATGTGTGCGCAAGAGCCGGAGTTTACACTTATAACTTCCGCACTTTTGCACAACTATATCTCCACATAGAAAACACTTAATCTAATAGTTATCAGTGTTATAAGTAATAGAATATTATTATGCATATGCATATCCTTGAGAAAATTGTTTTTTACGTATATACTTATATAAAAAATGAAAGTTAATTATTAGTTTAATAAAAGTTAATTATACATATTCAACATAGACATATTGTCCACACAAATATAGCTTCCACACCTCTGCACCGGTATATTCTCCAATGTGTTGTTACTTAGGTATGAAGACTTTTATTTTGATGATTTGTTTGCACATTCGCACAGGTATATTCCCCCATAGGTATGTGTGTTAGTTGATGTAAAAATGATATTTAAATTTTTTAATATAGTCCTATACAAATAATCAAAAAATTAATAATTATTTATTAATGTGTAATGCGCAATATAAAATATGCAATTTATTAAATAAATAATCATTTATTAATTATTCAATATTATTTTTAATTATTTAATATTAAATAATTAGTTATTTATTAATTAGTTAATATTGCAATGTGCAATGCATTATTGTTTATGTGCAGACACTTTTTCTTTGATAATCTATCTGCACCTTCTCACAGGTATATCCCCACACATGTATGTTTGTTAGTTGATGTAAAAATGATTTTTTAATTTTTTTAATATAATCTTATACATATAATTCTTTTTTACAAAAGTTGTACTATTTTATTCATTAAAAAAGTGTCGTTGAAGCCACTTAGTACAAAAACAAAATCTCAATTTCTTCCATATTTGTCTCTTCTCAGGTATCATCCCTCCATATGATCTTCCTACTCTTAATACTTAACAAATTTCTATTACTATTGAACTGAGGAATGTAAATTCAATAACAAATAAAGTTAATACATATACTTAAACAAAACATTAACGAAAATAAGTATTAGTGTGCATCTAATTTCCATGTCCATGTTGCATACCATCTTGTCCCAGTGGTTCTTGATCATTCAAAGATGCCACGAGTATGTTGAGATCTAGGATTTGAACTTCGATCAACCCTCCTTCTGTGCCCACATGTCTAGCTAGAGGAGAATACCCACGCGACTCCTCCCTTTGAGATAATTTCCACTTAAATGCTTCATTTTTTCTTCGCAATGTGTCAACTTCATCCTGCAATTTCCCTATTAATGTCTTATGATGAGCCAATGTGTCCAATGTAAACAAGATGATCGATCCGAGGGAAGAAACACAGATAAATAGTCATTATCGGTCCTCCACTTCTGCCAAGTCCATCATTGGCTTATGTTCTTTTTCTTTGTTCACGATCCAATAAAGGAGATAAACCAAGTATGCCACCCCATGCGCATTAAACCTATTCATGCTGATGAGTGCACCACTACTTGGCTTATGTCTACCACTAAATTGAAGGTGAGTCCTCACACTGTCATCAACCCAGAATAGTAACCCAATCCACAATGTTGAAACGGAGAAAAACAAACCCAAATGTCGAATGACTCTTCTTCCAAGAGATACAACAAAGAATTGACAACCAAAACTTCCATCGCGCCATCAATTAACCATGCCATCCAAAAATAATGAGAAATTGAAAAGGTATGTACCTGAATTGCATATGTGAGATTATTTCCCATGAATCCCATCTCCAACCTCGTGTATAAGCTAACTGCTCCTTCCATACTATAATTCATCCACTGTACTTGCACCGCAACCCCAGTTCTGGATATAATGACTGCAATTTCTTCCTTATGAAGATCCATTGAACCACTAATGGATGTGCACCAGCTAATTACCCACACACTCGAGTTTTGGATCTCTCGATGCTCTAGAATAATGTTCTGGAGATGCCTAATGCAACCTTGTCTTGTCCTCAGAGCCTAGATGGTATAGAGTATTAACATAGTCTTATGATCTCCACGTGGAAAGAAATACACCACGTGGAGACACTCCAAATTGTTATGCATGAGGTCACCAGGGGTTCTACATATACTCTTGAGCATCTACTCCCAAGAGTCCTTTGGATTTACCAATGGCTCGATTAGCCATTTCATCGGCTTTGACGTTATTATGCATAAGGACAAGATAGAATTGAGTTTGGAAACTTTGCAGAGAAAGTGTAATACGGTCTATAAACATCATTAATTTGATATCCTAAGGGGAAGTACGAGAAACAAGAAATATGTTGGTGTTTTTGGAGTCCCAACTATAATCAAGTTATCTTTTTTCCCTTCTTTCACCAAATGTATTCCTTGAAAGAGAGCGTAATATTCAACCTTATTATTGGTATCAATTCCTATGTTCCAAATAGCAGTCAAGTTACCTATTTCCACCACGGCCATACAACACCCCTCTAAAAATTTATTAATAAAAATTTATGTCAGTTTCATTACACACACACACACACACACTTTGAATGAATAAAAACTAGTCTAGATACATTTAACTCTAAATCTATCAAGCGTAGACATGAATCAAATCTTTGGAGGTGCAAACATTTTTTAGAGTGCAAAACTTGAGGAAAGGTAAAAATTTTGCACCTCAAGAGATTTGATCCCTCTCGGCACTTGATAGATTCAAATTTAAATGGATCTAGGTTGGTTAATGTGCAATGTGCAATTTATTAAATAATTAAACAATTATTAATTATTTAATATTATCTATTAATTTTCAATTCTTGCTAGCTAAATCGGTTAAGGTGTGGGTTTTGTTTGTTGGGTGACCTAAGGTGTGGGTTTTGTTTGTTGGGTGACCTGAGTTCAATACCCTTATGGTCTGTTTAGTTGGGCGGAGACACCCAAAAATAACATTTCTAACAAACAAACAAAAATATTATTTATTAATTATTTAATATTGCAATGTGCAATGCAGTGATGGTTATGTATAAAAATGATTTTTTATTTTTTTTAGTATATTCCTATAAAAATAATTAAAATATTAATAATTATTTATTAATGTGCAATGTGCAAGTTATTAAATAATTAATCTATTAACAATTAATAATTTATTTATTTATTTAATATAGTCATACCCATACATTGGAACTTTGAGACTCATACATGCACCCAATGCAGTAGATGTTCAATATTGCAATGTGTAATGTGTTGTTGCTTATGTGCTAAGATTTTTACCTCTAACAATTTGTCTGCACCTCCGTACATGTATATCTCCACATAGGTACTTTTGTTAGTTGGTGTAAAAACAATTTTTAATTTTTTTAAATATAGTCCTATACAAATAATTAAAAGATTAATAATTATTTATTAATGTGCAACCCACAATATGCAATGTACAATTATTAAATAATTAATTATGTATAAATTATTTAATATTAGTTATTGATTAGTTATTAATTATTAATTATTTAACATTAAATGATTAACTATTTAATATTGTAATGTGCCATGAATTGTTGTTTATGTGGAGAGACTTTTCTTTGACAATTTGTCTCCACCTTTGCACAGGTTTATACCAACACAACTATGGTTTCACACATGTACATCGTAACTTTGAGACTCGTACATGCATTTGTTTTACACCCGTACATGTACCATTCGCTATAGCTTCATAATTAAGTTGATTATTAAATTCTCATACATGCACCCATACATGCACTCACTCCAACCATCTGCTACAGGGTAAAATCATGAAGATGGGTTACACTTTTGCTTGCTTTAGGAGAAAAAAAAAACTGTATTTTCACAAGTTATTCAACTTCCAGCATATAAAAGTATTTTTTTTATTTAGAATTTCACTTTACAGTAAAAACAAAAGTTGTGAATAATTTTGTTAGCTTTCCAATGACTATTTTTCAATTATTTTTTATCACGATTTGATGTGTCAATTTGGCAGTTGTTTAACAGTATGTTCCTTAAAAATGAATGATAATGAGTAACATTTTTCTACAACAATGTATCTATTATTAAACTTATGTTTTTATGAAACGAAATATACTGCAACAATCTACAGAGACTCTATTGACTCTATTTTATTGTGAATATAATTTTGAATCTAACGGATGAATATTATAATTTCTAGAATTTTTTTAAGTTGACCAAGCTGAAAACGTTGCGGATTTTAAACACATGTTTTTCTACACCTTGTCTCTATCTTAATTTTTACTTAAAACTAAAATCTAAATATACCCTTTTGAAGAGAACAATTTAAGGATTATGAATATATTTTTTTTCTAAAATTTTCACTGTATATTTTTAGAGATACCGATATTTTATTTCATTGAATCATAATGTCAAAATATTATGCAGTGAATTTAAAAAAATAAAAAATAAAAAAAAATAAAAATAAAGAAAATGAAAACAAATTATAGGAATCGAAAGTAGATTCAATTTTGGAAATGTTGGTGTCATTTTCGAAACCAAATTCTCAGTATTTTCAGGAGTCCGCAACCTCCGAAGTTCAGGTAAGCTTGGAGCAATTCTATGGTTTTTGTTTTCAGTCCCAATTTCATATTTTTGGCCTACAACCGCATAATTAAATTACTTATTAAATTTCTGTCGACATTGCGACAATAAGATTTTGTTTTGAAGAACCAATTAGAAGCCAGGAAAAAAATTGACTCTCTTACAACAAAGTTGAATTATAGAAAAAAAACATGAAATTTATTATCAATTTCTATAATGTCAAACACAACAAGAAATATTAATACATTATTAAAATAATTATACAATAATAAAATAATACATAAATCAACACATTAATAAATGTTATATTAAATACATATATGTATTACATATAAAATATTGAAATATTATTGATTAATATATAAATAAAGAATAAATACATTACAAAAGTATGAAAGTATTAAAAGTACATTAATACATTACAATTAAAGTATTAAGAGTACATTAAAATATTAAAAATACATTAATACATTACAATTAATTTAATATATAAATAAATTAATAAAATATTATTATGAATACATTATCAATAAATTTATAAATATTAAAGCATTATTAATTTATACATTACAATTAATTTAATGTATAAATAAATTAATAAAATATTATTATGAATACATTATCAATAAATTTATAAATATTAAAGCATTATTAATTTATATACTAATAAATGAATAAAATATCAAAATATTTAAAATTCTAATAATATTTTAAAATAATAAATTATTAATAATACATTAATAAAGTAAAATATATATTACTAATACATTTATTAGATAAACAAAATCAAATATTAATACAATAAAAAATTGTTTATATATAATAAAATATTCATACAATAATAATGTGAAATTCATCAAAGTGTGATTTCAGCAAACCGGTAAGGTAAATTATGGATGATGCCTTCCCTAAGCCATTGCTTAATAGTTTGGTACCAATTAGGACTCAAACCCTATTTTTGTGATTTCAGCAAACGGGTAAGGTAAATTATGGATGATGCCTTCCCTAAGCCATTGCTTAATAGTTTGGTACGAATTAGGACTCAAATCCTATTTTTGTGGTTAGTTTGGTACTGAATTGTTCATATATAATAAAATATTAATACAATAATAATGTGAAAGAAAATACATTATTTATATTTTAGTATATTATATATAAAAATATTAATGTATTTATACACTCATATCATAATATTTTAATGTATTAATATATTAATTAAATAATAAAATATTAATATATTAATGATATATTAATTAATGTATTAAAATATAAATACATTAATATGTTAAAATATGTATTAAATAATTAAAACATTAACATGTTAAAACATGTATTAAATAATAAATATAATGTTTAAATTAAAATATTTACAATTATTATTATATAATGTATCAATCAAATGAAATATATTAATTAATATATATTAATACATTATTAAATAATACATTGTTAAAGTATTTATACAATAAAAAATAATACATTAATAAAATATTTATATATTGATAAAATAAAAAAAACATTATTAATTAATTTTTCAACTATATTTTAAAAACTAATGTAATCATTAAATTAGGAAAAGTAATTAGTGAGTGGAGATATCTTAATCCAAATTACCCAATAATAATTCAAATGTATTGTCTAACATTAATAATAATAATAATAAGTTAATATTTAAATCTAACCCAACTAAAACACCCTTTCCAAATTCTTAGTTAACATTTAGGATATCTCCTTATATTATGTTAAGGAATCATATATTAGCATTGTCAATAAATAAATAATCTAGTAAGTATAAGCTTTTCTAATACATCATTGTATGATCAATTTTTCAAATTAAGACTCAATTTAATATAGCTTAATCTTGAAAAATATTTGAACTTTAAAAAAATACCAATATACTTATTCATTATGTTCATTATAACATAAAGATGTATAATTCACCAATTATATTTTATTATGATTGGTCATGTATAATTCACCAATTATATTTTATGATGATCAGAAGTAGAAAAACATTTTCTACTTTTCCAATATAATACAGTTAACTTTAACTAAACATAGCTCAAAACATCATAACTAAAGTATTGTCTACTTTTCAATATAATAATGTTTACCTCACCCAAATAGATTTCAAGATACAAAACATTATAATTTAATTTCCTATATAACCTTTAATATTAAGAAGAGTTGACCTTACTGAAGAAAATAGCAATTTAAAAACCATTTGCTATAATGTCATGCACTACCGGAACTATTAATACATTGTTAAAATATTTATACAATAATAAAACAATACATCAATCAACACATTATTAAAATAATAACACATAACTAAAGTATTGTCTACTTTTCAATATAATAATGTTTACCTCACCCAAATAGATTTCAAGATACAAAACATTATAATTTAATTTCCTATATAACTTTTAATATTAAGAAGAGTTGACCTTACTGAAGAAAATAGCAATTTAAAAACCATTTGCTATAATGTCATGCACTACCGGAACTATTAATACATTGTTAAAATATTTATACAATAATAAAACAATACATCAATCAACACATTATTAAAATAATAACACATTAATAAATGTTATGTGAAATACATATTACATATATATGTTATATATTACATATAAAATATTGAAGTATTATTAATTAATATATAAATAAGTCATAAATACTTTATTATAAGGTATGAAAGTATTAAAAGTACATTAATATATTACAATTAAAATATTAAAAATACATTAATACATTATAATTACTTTAATGTATAAATAAATTAATAAAATATTATTATGAATACAATATCAATAAATTCATAAATATTAAAGTACTATTAATTCATACGTTAATAAAGTATCAAAATATTTAAAATTCAAATAATATTTTAAAATAATAAATTATTAATAATACATTAATAAAGTAAAATATATATTACTAATACATTATTGGATAAGCACATTAAAATATAAATACAATAAAAAAAATTCATATATAATAAAAATATTAATACAATAATAATGTGAAAGAAAATACATTATTCATATTTTAATATATGAATAAGAAGTTAGAAGAATGCTGGGAAAAAGCAAGTTATGTCGATCCTACTCTCACTGGTATAGTCATCAATCTTCTTCTTTATGCCGATGATACCATTCTTATGGCAAGGAGTCCCCATGATCTTGAAAACCAACTAAGAATCCTCAAGGATTTTTGCTCCAATATGGGTATGTCTGTTAATACTGATAAGGATAAGGTCATGATTATTAAATCCAATAAGATCCCTTATGAGACCTTTGTATATGAAAACAACAACTTGGAGAAAGTGACTTCATAAAAATATCTTGGAATTGATATTCACCACAAGCTCAATTGGAGTTATAGCATTGAGAAAAGGATTATTGGGGGATGGAAAGCTTATTATGGGCTTGAAAACAATTGTAAATCAGTTGATCTTTGGAGTTGGGATAAGAAGAAACTCCTCTTTGAGACTCTTGTTACACNTGTTATTCTTTATGGATGTGAAGTATGGGGTTGTAGTATCTCTTGTGAATCCTGGAGAAAGATAGAGAAAATACAAAAGAATTATATAACCTATAATCTCAAAATTAAAGGAAATACGCCCTATCCCATCCTCCTCGTAGAAACAATCCTCTCCCCCATTGAGAGCATGGCTATGACTAGATACCTAATGTATAAGAACAAGTTAAATAACATGGAAGACAAGAGGCTACCTAAAATTGCTTCAAAATCAAGTCATAACCACCATCGTCTCAAGCGAGGATGGCATAAAGACACCCCGTTCTTGGCTAAACTATTGGGGAATCATGGAAGAAACCATTTTGCAGAATAAAGATACTATTAAAAAAAAATGTCAAATCAAAATGTAAGGAAAAAATGTGGTGTGATAAAGAGTTAGAGGAAAAAAGAAAATTAAGGTATTATAAAGATGTAATCAACCTTAATCTAGAAAATCAAAATTATCTATCTGTTTTGCCAAGTGTAAAGAAAAAAATAAGCATGCTAAGATAAGAACAAATTCTCACGAGTTCCATAGTGAAACTGGGCATTGGTCAATTCATAAAATGCCATGGGATGAAAGAGTGTGTCACCTTTGGGACACTAAGAAGGTTGAAGATGAAAATCATTTTCTCTTAGATTTTCCAGCCTATACCTATATTTGATCTCATTTTCAAAATATTGATCACACTACCAACCTTCCTAACCTCTTAACTCAACAAAAGTATGGTGATATTGGAAAGCTTCTCTTAATGCTTTTCGAAAACAAAAACAAAATTCTAAAGGATCACAAGTAATCACTTACCCTCTTAAGATCCGATAAACCAATTAGATCTTAGTGGATGTTAATCATCATCATCATATTGATATATAAAAATAATAATATATTTATACACTCATATCATAATACATTAATGTACTAAAGTATTGATATATTAATTAAATAATAAAATATTAATATATTAATTAAATAATATATTAATGATATATTGATTAATGTATTAGAACATAAATACATTAATATGTTAAAACATATATTAAATAATTAAAACATTAATATAATCTAGTAAACTCTTCTCTTAAATTATTTTCTTTTCGTGTTTTACTTTCATTTAAGAATGTATTATTATCGCTTTTAATATAATGTATAAATTAAAATATTTGTACATTAATATATCAATGAAATGAAATATATTAATTAATATATATTAATATATTATTAAATAATACATTGTTAAAGTATTTATATAATAAAAAATAATACATTAATAAAGTTTGAAAGTATTAATATTATATCAATATATTAAAATAATAAACTATTAATATTATTTATATTATTTTATAAAATGATTAAATTAATAAAAGATTATTATGTTTAAGGTATATATAAATTAATAAAATATTATAATATTATTAATTAATATATTAATAAAATATCTATACATTGATAAAATAATAAAGTATTTATAATATATTAATAAAATTAAAAAACATTATTAATATATTTTTCAAGCCCCGGATGGGGTGACACGCTACAGTTCCTTAACACCGGGCTTAGCACTAAGCCATAGCATAAATGCTGATGGCCGCCACCCACCTGCCCTGTATTTATGATGGTAGACGACCATAACAGTAGTTATACGGTGGAGGGACACCTCCCTCCCGCGAACACTCTCGCTCACAGCGCACTCAGCATGACAGGGTTTATGGATGGCCAGGTGACTTCGGCCTTTGGCAATTTGTTTTTTCATGTGCCTGGACAGAGTGGGTCTGCTCTCACTTCGGCTCTCCTCCTCGTCTGGGAGCTCTGGTGCAGCCCCGTATCCTTCTCGTCCTGGCTTACTCCCATCTCTCTGCATCCTCACTATATCGTCATCTATTCCCTGGCAATTATGACCAGAAAGTGAGGCAGGCCTCGCCATGGCTCGGCCTGGTACACCCACAAGGCGCAGTGGAAAAGGAAGGAGAAGCTGGAGCGTGCTCTGTCGATGGTGACCTCCATTCTCCAAAAGAAGGCTCGAGTTGAACACTTGGCTCTGCATGCCATCATTGCAGAGATGGGAACCAGATGTAGCAGTGAAGCCACGACAATTAAGCCTGGAGACAGGTAGGAGGATGGTGTTGCGGGTGTGTTTCCCACCTGTTATGTGGAAGAAATTTCATTCATGGAGGACCTGGCGACCATCCCGGAATCCCAAGCCATGGAGGCAAAATACTAGGATGGAAGCGGCCCAAAAATTGCTCTGGCAGATCACATCCCTCGGTGCATTGTTGAGGAAATTCCCTGGCCGGGTGACTACAACCTCACCAGCCTTGATATGTAGGCAACGTTCGAGGAAGAAACGCGGGGTAAAACCAGAGAAGAAGAGAACGCAGACAAGAATAACTCAGCGAGGAAGGAAGAAACAGATGGGGCAGAGCTGATGGAGCTCGAAGCTGGAATTAGAGCACCCATGAAATTGAGGGATGTATCCCTCAACGACGTGGGTAATGGCTTGCATGGTTCTCTCCTCCGTGCAGAGCATCTGGCTCTGGTGTTCGAACTCCGAGGCCACATGGCAGATCTGGAGCACAGAGCCCTCCTCATGGGCCAACATCTGGACCTGCTCCTTGACGCGTACTCCAATGCTCCAGCTAAGCGGATGTGCCCTCTCTGCGCGCAGACATTTTTCATCTCGGTTGGGTCCACGTGGTAGACAAGCAAGGGCGACAGGTCACCGGGTATCTAGGTCTTCTATGCTTTTTTCTGTTTCTTAGTTTTATCATGCTATTGTTACATGTTCAGTTGGACTATAACCATCTATCCTAGTTTCCTCTGGGAAAGACAGATGCTATTTTGTTTCTTTGTTTTATCATGCTACTGTTATACGTTCTCCAAACTATGCTGGTTTCCGTTAAACGACATCATTTTTGGTGACTCAGACCTATATCTCTGTACATTTTGTCAAGGTTTCTTCGATAACTTAATATAGCAGGTTCCACCTTTTTTACTCAAAAAAAAATATATATTTTTCAACGACATTTTAAAAACTGATTTAATGCTTAAATGAGAAGAGTAATTCGTAAGTAGAGACATCATAATCCAAATTACCCAATAATAATTCAAATGTATCATCTAATAATAATTCAAATGTATCATGTAACATGGATAAAAATAAATAAATAATAATATTTAAATCTAACCCAACTAAAACACCCTTTCCTAATTATTAGTTAACATTTAGAATATCTCCTTGTATTATGTTAATGAATCATATATTAGCATTGTCAATAAATAATATAGTAAGTATAAGTTTTCAATGATCAATTTTTCAAATTAAGGCTCAATTTAATATAGCTTTACCTTGAAACTTAAATTTATAAATATTTGAAAACTTGTTTAAAAATACGAATATACTTATTCATTAAATTCATTATAACATAAATATGTATAATTCACAAATTATATTTTATTATGATTAGCCATTTATAATTCACAAATTATATTTTATGATGATCGGAAGTAGAAAAACATTGCCTACTTTTTCAATATAATACAGTTAACTTTAACCAAACATATTTCAAAACATCAGAACTAAAGTATTGTCTACGTTTCAGTATAATAAGGTTTACCTCACCCAAATAGATTTCAAGACACAAAACATTATAACTTAAGCATTCAGATTTCCTATATAACCTTCAATATTGAAAGCTAAGAAGAGTCGGCCTTACTGAAGAAAATAAAGTCAATAATTGAATAAAACCCCGTCACAATTAGCTACACTTATGTCCTTAGCAACTGTTATAACCCTATAATTATAGGATTGACTCTGATTGGAAAATTTTCACTCTAGATGTATTTTGGCTTGCAAATAATATTTCATTTCTGCAAATTATTTTCAAGGAAAGGAAAAGAAAAGAAAATTCACGATTTTTTATATTGAGTGGTGTTTCCCAATTCCATGGTGACAAAAGCAAGGGAAGCAGTGCACAAAACCCACAAAAAACACTAAACCTAAGGTTTTGCAACATTTGCGCTTGAAGAATAAAGAACGTGCTTAGATCGATGGTTGACCTAGAGGTGCGTAGATCAATGGCTAACAATGGATTCCGGACCCCCTCGACCATTCTTATTTTAATGGTTGGGGGGGGGGTCTGAATTGTAATTAACAAGTGTGCACAAATCTACATTCATCCTAACAACGCGCAAATGGACGGTCTATAAGCGATTCCAGACCCCCTCGATCGTTCTGCCTTTAACGACGGGGGAGGGGGGTCCAAAATGAGGAGGTTTTCCTAGCGGGCCCTATCCCAATGTGTTGTCAATCCATTGCATCAGACCTCCTCCACTTCAGACCACTTACTGCTTACCATCTTTCCAACTTACCACCATACTAGCAATATGATACCGCCCCTGCCTCATGACATCATCCTCCATTATCCCGACACCCATCCATGCATAAACCAAACTTAGGATAAACAAAAAGAACAATAAATTAATAAGGTTAATAAAGTTAGTGTAATTAGACCAATAAACTAAGTTAGTTTTGTTAGCAATTGATTAATTATTAATTAATTAATTAGCCAATAATTAAGTTAGTGTTTACGTTATTTTAGGTTAGTGTTAGATGTTAAAATAAAATTAATTAATACAAAACCCATTTAATAAAACATAAAACAAAACAAAAACATATAAAATAAAACAAATTAATTAAATAAAAATAAAAACAAATTACAACAAACTAACAAAAAAAAATTAAAACAAAA
>ML782524.1:341451-362179 GCA_009831015.1 Picea engelmannii | reverse complement strand
CCCCCCCCCCCCTCACGTCCCATCAACTCATGGGGGTCTGATAAGTTGTTTCCTAAAAACCACCGATAAACAGGTGTCAGCTCCACATGCCAGTGGACCCCACCTGACGTCAACGCACGCTCCCTTCACAACCCGCATGTCGAAAGGTCCACGTCAACACAAGATATTTCCTTTTTCTCTGGCCCAAAGAACTCTAAACGGCTCTTCTATTTCCCTATCGGGAAATCTACACCCACAGCAAATCCTCGTGGGATCCCCTCTTTGCACTTAGGAGATCAGATTTCGGATTTCACGAATCTGTAGGTCGAACGTTGGTCTCTTGAATCCTCGAAACCTGAAACAGTCAACGCTGACCTTTCCTCTTTCGTTTTTGGGACTTTCCCTATCGCGATTTTGGTGATCGCGATGTCGAGCAACTCGCCTCCTCGACTCCCGAATCCCGATGTACCGAAATGCTGATACGCTCATGGGGTTGACTTTTCAACGCCTTCCACTCAGTTGGGACTTTGGACTTCGTGGAATCGCAAATCCTAATGCAATGTGTTCAGAGTTTCACTCCACGAAATCCCGAAATGGTCTATGGAGTTGACCCCGTGTCGATAGTGCGCCACCTGTCCGCCTCACTGACTCCTCTGGTCCCACATCGTACTCTTAGTAATCGGGACTTTGCGTTTCATGGTATCGCAATTCCCGTTGAAAAATTATGGGACTTCGACCTACGAAACCCCGATACAGAAAGCCACGTGTAAATCCAACAGCCCTTGCTTCCTTGGATCAACGGTTCTATCCCTCTGAGCTTTAAGCCTCCAGGAATACCCGTCGTATCTTGCTTGCTCTTCCATGAGATCTAACGGCTCATAGAACTTCACGATTTCCCCTCAGAGAATTCTGACCATTCGTTCCTTCCTTGACAATTCCTGTGAAAGAACTCAATGTTCCTCCACAATGCTGTCCACCTATGGCGCAAAACTACGACGCCTCCTTGGTACCTCTAGTCACAACTTCACCTGGTTGTCCTTCAACAGTTTCGAAGGCCTTATCCTTCCTGAGCTTTTCTACGACTTTCAAGTTTTCAGAAAAAAAAACATCTTTCTCGCACTCCTTGCAGCAACCTTCAAACACTTCCCAGTATTTAATACCTTCGACCCTGCGCACTCCTACAACAGCAGTCTCTAAATTCTTCGCTGAGGTTCACAACCCTGAGACTTCACTCGGCCTACGCACTCCTTGCACGGCTCCGGTGCCCCAAATGCACTTCTGGGTGAATGAGAACAAAAGTTACCCTATCTAAACCCTTTGTCAACGCACTCCTTGCGGACAACTTCAACTGCACTCCTTGCAGGACCCCTTTCTTAGATAGAGAAACAATTGAAACTCATCCCTACTTCCTCTCAGACTTCAAGCTCAAAACATAAAATCATATACACAACATATAAAGCAAATGTATAACAGGAAGTAAACATTCATGAGCATAACATTCAACATACAAACACAGAGAACAAACACGACGCCATGAATTTGAATCAAAGTTTTTTCTATTAATTCAAATATCTGTACATGGGTGTTCTTACACAGCTCTCTGCTTCCCTCCTATGCTCCTCTTCATGTGAATGCTCATAATCTCCTTACAATACACAATGAGGGTGTCTATATCCCATTTCCCTCTTTCCTTCTAAAACTGTCTAATCTACACATTCAATTCTACCTACTTACATTTAATTTCATAAATGCCTCCATCTACTAAGGACGAGAGCGAATCGCTCAAGGTCCGTTTACATTTTACAAGTGTGGCTTCATTTAATCATCACATTTAAGGTTGGTGCATCAACTTCAAGACAATTTCAAAATTTACGCTAGGTGGTTGTCCAGCTGTCTGGTGTCTCCGCGTTGGCTCGCTTGATGTTGGAGATGCTCCTGCATCATACTCCCTCGCTTGAAAATTTTCATGGGTTCCTATCCATGAGCTCACGCACGGTCTATCCATGCTTCTGGATCTCAACTTCATTCTCCTAGCTGGCATCTTCAACTGGATGGTCTTTCCACTTGACCAAATACTCAAAGTATTCTTTCCTTCTAGTCTTCTTACCAATTCGTTTATCCAGTATGCACTCCATCTGTGGCTTTTCTGCAACTGGCATTTGCTTTCTCCACTGCACCTCTAGCTGCTCATTTTCTGCTCTTTCTTCCTCAGGTTTATATGGGTACAAATATGAGACATTGAATATTGGAGAAATTCCTATCCCATCGGGTAATTCAATCTCGTAAGCATTTGCCCCAAATTTTCTCAAGACCTTACGCGGTCTGATTTTCTTCATCTTCAATTTATTATATGTTCCTCTCGGGAACCTTTCCTTTCTCAAATGTGCCAAAATCAAATCACCAACTTCAAACTGAAGTTGTCTTCTATGATGATCTGTTCTACGCTTATATTCTTGATTTGAATTCTGCAATCGATCCTTCACCTGGCTGTGAAGTTCCTTCATCGCCTCTGCGAATTCTTCTGCACTAACGCTCCTAGTCGCAGTCTATTCTGAATCCCTTAGCTCAGAAATCCCTCTCGGTTGGATGCCATATACAATCCGAAATGGACTCTGCCATGTGTTTCTGTTTACCGAGTCATTATACGCAAACTTTGCCTGCGACAATATATTGTCCCACTGGCTGTGGTGCTCTATCACCAAGCTTATCAGCAAGTCTCCCAGACTTTTTTTTACCACTTTTGTCTGTCCATCCATCTGAGGATGATAAGCAAAACTAAACAACAAGTTAGTCCCCAGCTTCTTCCATAATTTCCTCCAGAAGTGTCCTACGAACTTCGTATCTCTATCTGAAACTATGCTCCTTGGTAAGCCATGAAGTCGAATGACTTCTTTGAAAAACAAGTTCGCAATGTGAGTTGCGTCGTTGGTTTTCTGACATGGAATGAAGTGTGCCATTTTGGAAAATCTATTCACCACCACAAAGATTGAATCAAAACCTCTTTGTGTTCTTGGCAACCCCAATATGAAATCCATGCTGATTGCATCCCACAGCCTCTCAGGTATGGGTAATGGTTGATAAAACCATGCATTCTGTCTTCTTCCCTTCGAATGCTGGCAAATTCTACATCTGTCCGCAAATCTCTTGATATCTGCTCGCATTCTTGGCCAAAAATATGATTCATTCAGCTTTGCGAATGTCTTGTCATGACCAAAGTGCCCTGCCAATCCTCCACTGTGTTTCTCCTTCAACAAATTCTCCCTCATGGAGCATTTCAGAATACACATCCGATTACCCTTAAACAATAATCCTTCCTGGATCATGTATTTGACCCATTGGCTTCTATCTCTGAGAATTGGATTCTGAGTTGCTTCATACGCCTCTTTAAAATCTAGATCATCTCTATACATGTCCCTGAAATCATCAAAACCCAATGTTTTGACATTGAACTCGTGCAATAGAAAACACTTCCTGCTCAAAGAATCAACAACGTTTTTAGCAGTACCAAAAACATGTTTAATCACAAAAGTGAAATTCTACATGTACTCAACCCATTTTACACGTCTCTGATTCAACTTCTCCTGTTGGGTCACAAACTGTAATGCATGATTGTCACTGTATAAGACAAATTCCTTCGGAATTAAGTAATGCCTCCATTTCTTCAATGCCTGAATGATAGCATAAAACTCCTTGTCATAAGTGGAGTACTTCACTTTCATTTCGTTTAGCTTCTTATTGAAGTATGCAATCGGCCTGTCTTCTTGACTCAAGACTGCCCCTATTGCAAATCCACTTGCATCGCATTTCACCTGAAATGTCTTTTGGAAATCTGGCAACACCAGAACTGGTTGTTCCGTAATCTTCCTTTTCAAGAGATTAAAACATTTTTCAGCTTCTTCAGTCCAGTGAAAAGACTTGTGTCTTTTCTTCACTGTGTCCATCATTGTTGCACTAATTCCACTGAAATTCCTAATGAATTTTCGGTAGAAACTAGCTAATCCGTGAAAACTTCTCACCTCAAAAATATTCTTCAGTGATGGCCAATTCTTGATCACTTCCACCTTATCTGGACCCATCCTCAATTTATCTACCGAAATAACAAATCCCAGATAAATGAGCTCTGTTTTCATAAATGAGGATTTCTTCATATTTATCAATAGCGTCTCCTGCTGTAATTTCCTCATCACTATAGCCAAATGCTTCAAGTGTTCTGCCACTGATTTACTAAAAATCAGTATGTCATCCAAATACACAATGACAAATTTTCCGATGAACTCCCTCAGGACTCTGTTCATCAACCTCATGAAGGTACTCGACGCATTTGTTAATCCAAATGGCATAACAAGCCATTCATACAACCCTTCGTTGGTTTTGAATGTTGCCTTCCATTCATCACCTTCTCTCATGCGAATCTAGTGATATCCGCTTTTCAAATCAATCTTTGAAAAGAATGTTGCTCCACTCAAGCAATCCATCAGATCATCCATCCTTGGAAATTGAAATCTGTACCTGATGGTTATCTTATTAATCACCCTAGAGTCAATACACATCCTCCAGCCTCCGTCTTTCTTCGGACTGAGTACTGTTGGAACAACACATGGACTCAAGCTTTCCCTGACCAAACCTTTGTCCAACAAATCCTGAACTTGTCTTTTGACCTCCTCATTCTCTTGTGGCGTCAATTTGTACGTGGCTTTGTTTGGTAAACTGGCTACTGGTATGAGATCAATATGATGACTCACACTTCTAATTGGTGGCAATGAACGAGGTAATTCATCCACTACTATGTTAGTGAACTCTTCCAGCAGTTCCTGAATCTCTTCGGGTAAATCATCTACCCTTGTGCTGGTCAAAACAATCTTCAGTTTCTTGACCACAAAGAATTGTGGTTCTTCTTTCTTCTTTACCTCTGTAAGAAGTTCCTTCCCACTTATGAGAAGTACAGTGTTGCTTACTTCAGGCTTCACTTCCTTATCCTTAATTGGAAGCAACATGTGAGTTCTCAAATTTTTCTCCAGGGTGCATGTGTTCATTCTCCCATCATGAATCACATTTATGTCATATTGCCATGGTCTACCCAGCAATAGATGAAAAACATCCATAGGAATGACATCACAGAGTATCTTATCATTATATCCTCCTATCTTAAATTCAACTAAACACTGTTTAGTGACAGTTACCTAGTGTCCTTTTTGTAGCCACGAAACTCTCTATGGGCTTGGATGATCAATCGTCTCCAGCTCCAACTTTTCTACCATCTCAGTTGAAACGAGATTATCAGTGCTTCTCTAGTGTCAAAATAGCTTTTTGCATCATCAGCGATCTTCCGCCTTGAGCATCTTCTGCCTCAACATCCCGCCTTTGTGCTTCGGCGATGTGAGCTTCTCCTCCTTCTTTCTTTTTATCTAGACACTCGTAAGACTTGTGCCCATTCTTTCCACATGTGAAGCATGTTATTACTCCACCTCTTCCTCTTCCTCTACCTCTGGTACGAGGAAAAGTACTATTATCAACATAATCTCTTCTTTGCTCCTTATGTTGTCCTCTATGTTCAGTATATTGCCCTCGTTGTGAGGTTCCACCTCGCTCAGTTCAAGTCTGAGGTTTCTTCCAATCTTCCTTGGGCTTCTGATACTTATCCTGGGCAACTGATTTTCCTCTGGGCTGACTTTTGCCTTGGCCCCTTTGACTCTGCTTTATGCTCAGCTTCTCTTCAGCTTTCAGAGTCAATTGATAAGCATCTTCCACCATTCGGATGGTCAACATGCTCATTTAATCCTGGATATCGTATCTCAAGCCATTCATGTATCTGGCAACTTTTTCATCATCGCTCTCCCGATGACCTGCCCTGATGTTCATCTTGTAGAATTCTTCAGTATATTCTTTTACCGACATCAGCTTCTATCTCAGGTTCTACATCCTGCTGAATAGAGTAATCTGGTAATCTCTGGGTATGAATTTCGCTTTCATCTTTTCGATCATTCTGTCCCAGCTTTTGATCTTCTGCTTGCCTTTGCAACATCTGTCAGCTTGTAGTTCATCCCACCACATTGCTACATGTCCCTTCAATCTTGTGACAGCATGCTTAAACTTCTTGTCCTCTTCGACATCTTCGTAGTCAAAGTATGTGTCCAGAGCTCTAATCAAGTCTAGAAGCTCCTCTGCATCCAAGTTTCCCTCGTAAATTGAAATTTCCATTTTCTCCCTTGCACCCATCCTTGCAATAGCTCTGATCAAGCGTTTGTTTGCTGCATATTCAGCTGCAACTTCTTCTTCATGCTCAGACTCAATTTCACTTTCGAAATCATTGAGATCCCTAGCACTGACTCTACGCCTTTGAGCTGTCTCCATGTCTTCGAGTCTAGCTCGTAGATCATGCATCTCTCTCTCCATGGCTGGATAAGTCATCTGCCTACCTCTTCTTCTCGGCATTTCCCTATCCTCTGGATCGGGTGATTGTCTATCTCTTCTCCTCGGTGGCATGATGAATCCTCCTCTTCTCTGCTACAGAAAGCAAAGAACCTTTCTGCGCTCTGATACCACTTTGACGTCGACGCACGCTCCCTTCACAACCCACAGGTCAGAAGGTCCACGTCAACACAAGATCTTTCCTTTTTCACTGGCTCGAAGAACTCTAAATGGCTCTTCTATTTCGCTATCAGGAAATCTACACCCACAGCAAATCCTCGTGGGATCCCCTCTTTGCACTTAGTAGATCGGATTTCGTGCTTTCGCGAATTCGTAGGTCGAACGTTGGTCTCTTGAATCCCTGAAACCCGAAACAGTCAACGCTGACCTTTCCTCTTTCATTTTCGGGACTTTCCCTATCGCGATTTTGGTGATCGCAATGTCGAGCAACTCGCCTCCTCGAATCCCGAATCCCGATTTACCAAAACACCGATACACTCGCGGGGTTGACTTTTCAACGCCTTCCACTCCATCGGGACTTTGGAATTCGCGGCATCGTGAATCCTAATGCAATGTGTTTGGAGTTTCACTCCACGAAATCCCAAAATGGTCTATGGAGTTGACCCCATGTCGATAGTGCGCCACCTGTCTGCCTCACTGACTCCTCTAGTCCCACACTGTCCTCTTAGCCGTCGAGACTTCACGTTTCGTGGTATCGCGATTCTCGTTGAAAAATTATGGGACTTCGACCTACGAAACCCCGATACAGAAAGCCACGTGTAAATCCAACGACCCTTGCTGCCTTGGATCGACGGTTTTTTCCCTCTGAGCTTAGAGCCTCCAGGAATACCCGTCGTATCTTCCTTTCTCTTCCATGATATCTAACGACTCATGGAACTTCGCAATTTCTCCTGAGAGAATTCTGACCGTCCATTCCTTCCTTGACGATTCCTGTGAAAGAACTCAGTGTTCCTCCACAATGTTGTCCACCTGCGGCATAAAACTACGATGCCTCCTTGGTACCTCCAGTCAAAAATTCACCTGGTTGTCCTTCAATAGTTTCGAAGGCCTTATCCTTCCTGAGCTTTTCTACGGCTTTCAAGTTTTCAGAAAAAAAAACCTCTTGCTCGCACTCCTTGCAGCAACCTTCAAACACTTCCCAGTATTTAATACCTTTGACCCTACGCACTCCTGCAGCAGCAGTCTCTAAATTCTTCTCTCAGGTTCGCAACCCTGAGACTTCACTCGGCCTGCGCACTCCTTGCACAGCTTCGGTGCCCCAAATGCACTTCTAGGTGAATGAGAACAAAAGTTACCCTATATGAACCCTTTGTCAACACACTCCTTGCGTACAACTTCAACTGCACTCCTTGTAGGACCCCTTGCTCAGACAGAGAAACAATTGAAACTCATCCCTACTTCCTCTCAGAATTCAAGCTCAAAACATGAAATCATATACACAGCATATAAAGCAAATGTATAACAGGAAGTAAACATTCATGAGCATAACATTCAACATACAAACGTAGACAACAAACACGATGCCATGAATTTGAATCAAATATTTTTCTATTAATTCAAATATCTGTACATGGGTGTTCTTACACAGCTCTCTGCTTCCCTCCTATGCTCCTCTTCATGTGAATGCTCATAATCTCTTTACAATACACAATGAGGGTGTCTATATCCCGTTTCCCTCTTTCCTTCTAAAACTGTCTAATCTACACATTCAATTCTACCTACTTACATTTAATCTCATAAATGCCTCCATCTACTAAGGACGAGAGCAGATCGCTCAAGGTCAATTTACATTTTACAAGTGCACCTTCATTTAATCATCACATTTAAGGTTGGTGCATCAACTTCAAGACAATTTCAAAATTTACACTGGGTGGTTGTCCAGCTGTCTAGTGTCTCCATGATGGCTCGCTTGATTTTGGCCATGCTCCTACATCATCACCCCCCCTAAAACCACTTACCACCTCAGGGGGGGTTCGAAATACCATTTATCCCCAACAAAACCAGTTTCGCAACATTTTCATCCAGTCATCCTCCGAAGTGAATTCTAGGCTAACGGAGACAGAGTTAGAAAACTGAGAGAAGTTTTTGTTCAGAACGAGATGAAGAACAAAAACCTCTTCCATATTTTGCAAAGGTGCCACCAGTTGGGAGAATCGAAGTTGTCTTTCAGCCTCATTTTTTGGATTTTTGGTTTTCCTGTTACAGTCCCGATTTTGCAGGAGCTGTTACGACGCGCTAGAGGCGAATTTGGTGAAACCAAAGGTTTTTTTTGTCTAGAACATGCCCATATACAATAACCTCCTTCCTTTTTTTCCCAGGTGTCATAATTGAAGAGAAACAAATGTCTATGTGGACCCCTTTTTTGTAGAAATTTGACCCGTCTTTCATGTTGGATAGTTCATGATTTTTGGGGATTTGTTGCTATATTTGGCCTAGGTAGTTGAATGTGACTTCCAAAATATTGTTGGGGGATCTCTCCTATTTATTGATGTGATTTTAATGTAAAAGGGTTTATGATTGAGCTCTCGATTCATGATCCACAGGGGATATGTTGTAATTTTCTAGATGATTTTCCAGAAATAAAAGTTGTACCTACAGGATTCTTATGTTAGACTCACTGGTGATGTTTTTCCTCTCTGGGTAACTGTATTCTTACTATGTAAATCCATTTTATGTTTCCTTCATCCAATCATTGAAAGAAATATTATGAACAAAACTTGTTTTTTGCACTCTGTTTCTGGTCTTTTAATGGTCTGTATGTTTTCGTCTGAAGCTTAGCATAGGAATTGTTATCTGCTCCTCTCCTTGGTGGATTTTCCATTCTTTTCCTCTCCTACACTTGCATTTAATTCAATTTGATCCAACAGTATTGCTATCCTTCCCTATGGAGACAATCTTTTATACCTGAGACAAATCTATTTTTAGAAAGGTAGACCCCATGGCCCAATGAAAATATGATTTTTCGATCTCCCAAACATACCAAATCCATAAACAAACCCATGTAAAATATAGCTAGCCTAATATCCTATTCCAAATAAATCTATATCAGATAGAGAGATCCCTCTCTGAGTCTCAGAGGGCTATATCCAAGACTCGAAGTGGTTTTGATGTTGCCTCTGTGACTGCCCCCACAGCCTTGGGAAAATTACAGAGTGATAACAACAACAATAACCCTTACCCTATTACAAATAACCCTAACATTTTCCCTTTAAGTTTTTGTAGGCCATAAGTTGTTTACTATGCATCTATGTGAATTAAAACTATTATGGAATTCCATGTGTTTATGTCAACTTAAACTATTTTGTAATTGCATGCGATATGTAAGTCTTGATTTTTTAATCCTTCGATATTCTTGGTATAACGTTGAGAAGTGCGCTTTAGGATTTGTTTTTTTGTCAATAATACTGTAATCTTTGTTGTCGTCGATACTAAACCCATCTCCTTTCATTATGAGCAATATAGTTTAACACATACAACACTCACTAATTTTAATTGTGGTGCGTAATAGTGACAGGTCAGTGCCACTCAAAGACAATGAGTGGATAAGTGAGATATTGGAAATTGGTTGGTGGGTGATAAAGAGAAAAAGGAAAAGAATCATGTAAGGCTCACGACCTCACATAAATTTTAAACAAAACTCTTCAAGAACTATCATTAATTTTGAACCATAACTCAAGGATTCTCAATCAATTACAAAAAGAACAACATAATGTCAATGATCAACAATAAGGTATCTCCAAGTGAACGGACTAGAGATAGGAAAGGGTTATCAACAAAACCATGATTCAAACCATGATTCAGTTAGTCAGCGGATTTAGGGAATTAAGTTCTAAGGGAAATTTTTTGAATTGATATCAAATAAAATTGTAGAATAGCAAACCTAACATTTGTGTATCCATAAAACCCTAAGAGAAATACTAAAATTATTAGTTGAACCATAAAACCATGAGAGTGACTATGACATAAATACATTATAGAAAACATGGACAAAAATGCAAGTGAGAAAGGAAGATTATGTGCATGCCTCTATCGTAGCTTTCCAAACAACAATGTCATCGTGTTGTCGTGATGAATGTCATCCTTTGTCCCGATCAATGTCTTCTCCATAACAACAATGAAGCTTTCCCTTCTGGTCGACTTGTCTCCTTATGTGCTGGTATAGTTGTGAAAGCAGGAGAACATCTGAATTGAATTGTATTTTATTAATTGTGCACCACTCATATCTTTTTTTTCCACTATTCTCCTTCCTTTCAAGACATCAAAATTGCTCCCACTACTAGACTCTTTTTTTTCCACTGTCCTCTATGTTGTAGTGAAATGTTAGGTATGCTATTGCAGTAAAGGAAGGACATGCCACGTATCAACCACAACTCAACAAATTGGTAAAAGTAATTACATTGTTTTTCGTGGTAAGTATAGTTAAGGCCATGCCACTCCTCGACATGGGAGGTGGGAGGTGGTAAAATGCAAGGAGCCCATATACCTAGAAACTTAATGAGTACCTATCCATGTCACTCTCCATGCCAAGGTCTGACACAACTGTAAAATGTAAAAAATAAATAATGAAGAACTAAATGTTAAAATTTAAGTAATCTTGTTTGGATTTGCTAAATTATGTTAAGTTGCAATTGATAAACCACCATAGTAAATGCTTAATTTAGTATATAAAAGTGAAAAAGTAAAAAAATAATAATGATAATGGGACTAATTCATAAAGAATTTAACCTTATGAATATCATTCTTTGATTTGGAGATGAGCCTAGAATATGCCAGCATATGGAAAAACTATGACACTCAATATTACAGAAGCATAACCTAATTTGGAAACAAGGCTAGAATATGTCAGCATATGGAAAAACTATGTCACGCAATATTACACAAGAAGAACCTAAGTGGATATATAGAGATGGATGTATATAGTGCAGTCAGTTGCATATATCTAAGTCACACGGTTTAGGTTCAACAAGGATTAGGTTCCATTTAGTTTTGAATTTTCGGATGAGGTTTGGATGAGGTTTGACTTTAGGTTCGACTATATACATTTTTCAATATATATATATATATATATATATATATATATATATATATATAATCTTTAAAACGAGAATTGAGATATAACATAAAATAATAAGAAATCAACATCAACAGACACATATGAATAGCTTATCATGGTAAAATCCAATCATTAATATCATTATTGAAATTTAAACTATAATCTACAATTGCAAATTGGAAAACAAGTTCAACATACTTTTCAACTTAAAAATTTAAAAGGTTTTAGATGGTTCATAATGTCAAATACTTATAATTCCTAAAATAACTTCACAAAATTTAAAACATGATTATAATTTGAACATACATTATAACTACAAGTCTACAAATAACAAAATGAATTAGAACATATTCTACAAATTTCAAAATATAATTTAGTAAGTCCATAATATCAAGTATTTATAATCCCTAAAATTGTTTCACAGAATTGAAATTGTTTCACAAAATTTAAAACATGGTCAGAATTTCTATTCTTGTGGCCTACTAGTAACATCATAAAGCTCTAAATCATCAAGAGCACATGGGCTAGTAAAGGTACTAGAAGTGTGACTACCAAACTCATCAATAAGTGGACCTCCATCATCACTAGGCTCATCTAGTGAGTCACTATCAATGCCAAGATCATCTTCTTCTGCACATTGAATAGGCTCAAACCATGGCTGAGAGGAGGTAGATGCATCTTTGGCCACACTACTCAAGGCCAAATGCAAATTATTGCGAACATAAACAAGGTCTTCCAACCTTGTAGTTAGTAACTTGTTTCTTTTCTTGGATTGAATATGGTTAAAGCTACTCCAATTCCTTTCACAAGGAGAGGAACCACATCCTTGGCTCAAAATATGAATTGAAAAACATTGCAATTCAGGTACATTATGTCCATAAAACTGCCACCATATCCTTGGATGAATAACAGGCTTATCATGTATGGCAAAAGTGCTTCCAAATATCCCCTCTTCTAACCTGTAAGCCCGAAGTTGCTCTCTAAGCATCATGGCTTCTTCTCGATCTGGAGTCAACTACTCAATAGTTGTATAAAGGCCATTCATTACTTCTGCATCATTACTTCTTTCTAGCCCAAACAATCTAGGGTCTAAATAATAAGTTGTTGCATGCAAAGGGCTATGCAACATCTTTCATATTTCATCTATTACCTCCCATATTACCATGTACTCATTTTCCACGTTGTCAAAGGATTTTGCAATGGCTTCCTTACAACGATCCATGCCCTCATAAACAAAACCCATGGAAGGAGTGTCGCTATCAACCATGTGAAGCATGTCAACAATTGGTTCACACACTTTTAGAACCTTGACAACACTTTCCCAAAAATCATTGGCTATAACAATTTGTTCCAACTCCTTCCCTTTAGCTTCTTTTGAAAGGTGTGAGTTTTCCCACTTAGTGCTGCAAATAACACTTCTTATACTTGCCTTTTCCTTAACCACTCTTTTGAGAATAATATAATATGTGAAAAATCTGGTATCGCAGTGCCTTAGTAGCTCTCTAGATGCTTGCCTCCTATACAAGCTCAATGTGAGTTGATGGTTAACTATGAAGTGAGAAATTTGTTTCCCCTTTCGAACTACCTCATTAATCTATGGAAACTTTGCTAAATCATGCACCAACAAATCAAGGCAATGAGCAGCACAAGGGGTCTAATAGGTTTTTTTTATATTTATTCATTATCATCATTCCATCTCCCACGCAATTTGAGGCATTGTCGGTGACAACTTGGACCACATTTGCTTCCCCAACTTCAAGAATGGCTCCCTCTAAAATATTGAAAATATATTCAGAAGTCTTCTTGTGTGCTGATGCATCAACTACCTTAAAAAATAATATCCCTTTAGAGCAATAAACCAACACATTAATCAACGGCCTATGACACATATCTGACCAACCATCCGATAAAATTGTGCACCCTGTTTCTTTCCAAGACTCTTTGATCTTCCTCTATTTGTTTGTCACCCTTTCTTTTGACCTCTTGAGAAGAGTGGTCCTTATAGTTTCAGATCTTGGAGGTACATATTATTTTCCAAAATTTTCAATCATTTTACATGCCTTGATAAAGTAAGGGCTTCTGGCCACATTAAATGGGATTGCAGATTCAAAAAACATGTCAACCACATCACCATCAACTTCTTGCTTCTATACGGGCTTCCAGAGAGAGTTTAATGTGTCTGTCCCACTTGATTTTGTTGGATGAGATGAACTTCCAGTTCTATCCATGCCTGAAAAACATGGCTCGTAGTTCCTTGAAATCTCTTCCTGAATGCATTGTCTTTTGTTTTCATTCACCTTCTTAGCCTTTTTTATTCCATCATAATCCTTTTGAAGTGTTTCCTTGAGTTCCGCAGACACATTTTTCCATCCTTCAACACCACCTCCTTTATCATTACTAATAGAGAGTAAGTGGTTCATTACTCTTGTTAAAAACCCAACAAACTCAACATTGCATAATCTTCATTTCACATGTCTCTCGTTTACCCCATTCAATTTCTTCACATGATTCCATGCTTCTGTTGTTGATTGTGGAGGTGCCATGGAAAATCAAATGCTTTTGCATAAAAAAAAAATGTACTTCTTGAGTTTTATTCATTCAAATCATAAATGTATAAAAAATTAAAACTCTGAATCAGTAGCCTCTCTAGAAATATGTAACAATTAGGGGTAATCTGGATGCATTTGAACAAAGAAACTCATAAACATTAACAACAATTGCCATATGTTATAACTTATAACTTATCATTGACCAATGAAAACTATGAGGAAAGTCTCTGACCGAAAGAACAATTCTTATTAAAAGTTCTGAGCTATTGTTTTCTGATGAAATTGAAACAACTAATGAACTCAAACAGGTAGAGAAAATAAGAAGAAAAAATCATGGAAAGGTGCAAAGACCAGCACAAGCAGAGTGCACTTATGTTGTTGTTCAATGTTAGCTACAACCATAAAGTTTCTCCCTGTCTTTCCTTAATCTGAAAAATGTTGTAATAAATGATCATAAACTTAGTACCATTCTTTGGCAATTATTGTAACTAAAATTGTCTAGAAAATTTACTTGATTTTGAGAGTACATTTAGCTGAGATTTTACTTCAATATTCTGGGCATTAAATTTCTCGATATTACTTTTTTTATTTGAGTGAGATTGGGCACTTGATCCTTGAGGGTTTCACTGTTTTCATATCTCATTTGATTTCATGACTCAAGACTCAAAATGATGCATAAAAAGTCCCAATGACCTGTTCTAAAAAGTGCTACAAATCACCTTAAAAGAGAATCATGTCTACTAGAGCCTAGAACAATCACTAGTTAGATGAATTATGAATTTGCACTAGAATATAATAGATCCATGACCTAGGAAAATAATAGATTCTGAATTCTGTGTATTCCTTTCCACTTTGGGCGAGGGAAAAATAACAGTCACTTAGGAACCTTCTTTTTTGTTTGTTGCTTCTTGATGAGCTATGGTAGGAATTTGTTTTTTTCTCATATAACAGCCTATAGGATCACCTATACAATGCCTTGATATCCAAGTATAGATCCTGCCTAAAGGGCATGGTGTAAGCCTTAATGCATGGCGCTTTTAACTTTCATTTGATATGAATCTTTCTGTTTATTGAGAGAAATGATATGCTAAAAATCTGCTTGGCGGATTCTGTTCACTTTGTTTTCTTCATGAAAATGTGACAGGCTTTCATCGTTTTCTAATAAAGCTTGCAAATCTTCCCCTCTTTCAGATAAATTTGTTTATGATCTTTAATGGTTGTTTGGTTGAAAATATTGGGTGTTCTTTACTAATTTTTAACAATCTTGTGCAGTGAATTTAGATCTTGACTAATCAACAAGGGCCTTAACTAGATTTAGCTCTTGACTAACTAATTTCTGGGTTTAGAAATGGAATCTATCAACATCCTAGCCTTCAATTAAGTTTCTAACATCTATTATAATTTATAGTTAACCTGAATTATATGTAATGAGAACTTTCAATCTCTGAATATTGTGCAAATTTTAGTTTCTATTTACATTATTGTGGTCCTGGATAGCTTGTTGTCTTCTTTCTTCACCCACGGGCCATTGCTCGAACAAACCCTCAAACCCTCTGAAACTCGAACAAACCCTCTCCTGTAGGCTGTCTCACTGTAAAGTTTAAACCCAAACTCCACACTGGTTGTGGTGACTGCACAGAGATCGACGCTCGTGCTGACTCGCTGAGTAGTGAGTGTTGAGTGCTCGACGGACGAGAATATTAGCGTGACAGACTGAGTGCAGAGTGTTGAGTGTTGACTGGCACTATTGAGTGCTCGATGGACTGCTGACTCGCTGAGTTGAGTGTTGACTGGCACTATTGAGTGCTCGATGGACTGCTGACTCGCTGAGTGCTTGTTGCTCGACGGACTGAACAATGAAGAGTGCTCGATGGACGAGAATATTGGCGCGACTGACTGCTGAGTGGTTGCAAGTTGCGTGGAGTTGGAACTTGGCGCACAACGGTAAAAGACAGCCATAAACGAAAGTCACAAAACCCTAAAACTGACGAACCTTAAAAAAATTCGAAAATATTCGTCTTGAAATTCGCGTTTAGGTTCGAATTTAGGTTTGGTGCTGAGGTTCGGCGAACCATAACGAATTTCAATTTTTTTTTTAGGTTCGGCGAACTTCGAACCTGAAGCTTAAGGTTCGCCAAACCCTGTGACGCTGCAGAGGTGCTTTCCCCAGAGCCTCTGGGGCAGGCACTTCTTGTTCATCATGAGACTCAATTCGAGCCTTGAAGTGAGGATTCCCAATTAGCAGACCCTCTGAGTAGGCCAAGGAAATAAAGTCACCTGAAGCGTTTACAGAACGCCGCAAGGGGAATTTAGGGGTGATATGAGTATTGATAAGTTGTTGTAGCGCTTCCATGATCTCCCATCAAATCCCCGAGAATCCATAGATGAAGCTATTCATTCTCATAAACATGGCGCATCGAGTGGTGATGGGGGAGAGCTCCCCCAGTGACGAAGAAGGGGCTAGTGAACTCTCCAGCTAGGAGGCATCGAATTAGGGCTTCTTGCAACAAGCTTAACTGGTTGGTTCTCTTGCTTGAACAAACGCCGAATCCAGTGGTCACGCCATAGATATCCTCACCTTCCTTGGCTTTCTCCTGCAAGCACAATGAACACCTCTCCACCCGATCTCTGCAATGCCCCTTATGATCATCTAGAGCCACTTTCACTTGGGACCTCCGCGCCAGGGTTGTAACACGCGCAACTGCCATGTTGGAGCCATCGAAATTGATGCACTTGATTTCGTTAAATGTATTGATCAGAAGGATAATATCCTTCACGTGAGAAGAATGAGCACTTACACAACATTTTTCTTTCATTTGGGAGTACTCCATTGCGGATTAATTCAAAGCTTACAAACTGACACGAAATCGCTTACTCAAAGTCCTCAATAAGACACTTTAAATTCCTACAGATGAATTTAATGTGGTAAACCCAAACTGCCACTTGGAAAACTTAGAGTTGTCGTGAAACATAAGAAAATATAATCTCACTGGTGCGTACTGCACATTGCGTTACTCCCACTGTTTTGTGCTTGATTGCGTTACTGTTAAATCTAGCGATAGCGTCAGCAATTTGACTGCTACAAGCAAAATCCACCAGAGAATCCAACAGAAACAGAGACTGGGAGTACAATCAAGCGAAGGGAAACCCGTTAAAGTTGGAAAGTTGCCATTCTATCCCTGTCGTATCCACGCTTTTGTGAGGATAAGAACGACTCCACGCTTTTGGGATGGTAGGAATGAAAACGTGTTTTGGAGTATGAGTTTTGAAACACATTCCTTTGGTTTGAATGACATAATTATGACAAAATTCCATTTCATGTGAAGATGTCATAAAGTTATGAATGGGAAATGAGGATGAAGAAACCCTACTTATTCCGTTCATGTCAAAGCATGTTGCATCATTTCCCTACTATCAAAGTTATCTATAGTGCTACCAAGGTCTTATCACAGCAAAGCTATTTATAATAATAAGGTCACGTTTTGAAATTTGATATACATAAGATTTTTACTTAGTTTTAATTTTATGTTTTTTTTCTAAGAATGTGTATATGGTTTATTCAATATTTGGTGACATAAAAAATAGAGAAAACCTTTTAGTAACAAGTAATTATGTCTTTAAACTTTGATTTGTAAAATTATATTGAACACTTAAATAGATTTTTTATTTTTAAACAATCTAATAGAAAGTTAAATATTATAAAATATAATTTTTATTATAAGAATATATATATATATATATATATATATATATATATATTAATAGGTAATTAGATATTATAAAATATTTATTTTTTATGAATAGAATACATATTTTTTATTAAAAATTTAATAGACAATTTAATATTATAAAATATTTAATTTTTTTTTATAAACAACTAAATATTTATTTTTTATTATTAAAATACATTTTTTAATTAAAAATATAATATATGAAAATTAAATAATAAACATAAAATTAAATATTATAAATATATGTTTTTATAGTTATTTTTTTATTCACAATTAAATATTATAAAATATTTATTTTTTATTATTAGAATACAATTTTATTAAAAATAAATATATGAAAATTAAATAATAAACACAAAATTAAATATTATATATATATATAACATGAAAATAAAATAATACATAAAGGAGATGGTTACACATAGAATAGTATATAAAGTATATAAGTAATAATAATAGAGATTATTTTGTATTTATAAATGATTTTATGATCATATAATGATAATTGAGTTTAATTTGAGTGATTGGAAGGAATAATTGTTATCCTTCTCAAGATTATTCAGTTTTATAATGAATATATTGTTATAATAACTTTTAACCATGTTTTAAAAGTTTGATGTATTAATAATATCAAATATCTCATATTTTTAACTACCAAATAATAATATATTATGAAAAATAATAATAAAATTAAAATCATTTATATTTAATAAATAATATATTTAAATTTTTAATAAATTAAAATAATAATAAAATTAAAATCATTTAGATTCAATAAATAATATATTTAAATTTTTAATAAATTAAAATATCATATAACTAAAAATAAAATCTTTTATATATATATATATATATAATTTATTAAAATTACTTATTATAATATAATTTTTAAAAATTAAAATAGATTGATGATTTAATAATAATTAAATAACTTAAATATCTCTACCATTACAATTATTTGAGCACTAAAATAATAGTATAGATAAAAATTAAATAGCATAACATATATTAAAATAAAATACATAAAATAGGGTAGAACATACATATATATATATAAGTAAAATACATTTAAAAAAATTATATACCTTTGTGATTATATATCGAAATTGATCTTGGGCAATCTTAATCGTTATCATATCGGTCATCATTAACAATAACATTGATATCAATTATATTAAAAATATATGATAATTATAATAAATTTAAATATTTAAGAAATAAAAACATTAAAATTATTAAAATATTAATAATGATGATGATGATTAATAATATTATTAACATTATTGTTTTTTTTTATAGTTAATGTGTTTCATATTAATTTTATTGATGATGATGGTTAATAATATTATTAACATTATTATTTTTTTTTATGGTTAATGTGTTTCACAATAATTTTAGAAGGTTTATTGTTCAACTCCCATGGTATTTTGGGAGTTGTCCAACATCTAGTTTCACTATGTAGCTAGTGAGAGTTTGTTCTTATTTTAACAATAATATCTCTCTACGGTTTTGAGCGAGAATAATATTTATCTGCAGTTTTGAATAGAAATAATATTTCTCCTCAGTTTTGAATGGGAATACTACTTCTCTGCAGTTTTGAAATTAATATTTCTTCGTTGTTTGGAATGGGCATACTAGATCTCTGCGGTTTTGAAATTATATCTCTGCTATTTTGAACGGGATTAATACTTCTCTTTTTTTTTTTTTTTCTAAGATAATATATCTAGGGTTTTCAAAGCGAACGTTTTTTTATTTTTTATTTCTAAGATTATATATCTAGGGTTTTGAACATGAATAATACTTCTTTGTTTATTTATTTTTTAGGAGATATTTTATTTCTAAGATTATATATCTAGGGTTTTGAATGTGAATAATCTTTGTAGTTTTTACCTTTTTTACCTAGAATAATCTCTGTAGCTTTTGTGGACTTCTTATTTTAATTTTAAGTAAAGAGATTTAAATATATTTTATTTTAAGTTTCAGAAGTAAAATTGATTCGAGAGATAAAGTCAATCCATAATAATAATTGTTACATATTTTTTCTCTTCTTTTAAATATGAGCACTCCACCACCTATTCCAAAAACTCAGCCTAAGAAGGGGAGGCCCCCCAAAATCACCCTAGAGATCCTTTACGATTATATGGAATCAATAGAAAAAAAAAGAGAAGAGAAAGATGCCAAAATCCAAATAGAGTTAGAAACATTAGAAAAAATGAGTGAAGAAAGAGAAGTAAAACTCCAAATAGAGATAGAGGCAATGATTGATAAAAAAATTAAAGATACCATTCAAACTCAAATAGAGGATAGATTCTTAGGGTTCAAGAGTGAATTGCAGACAATGAAGGATAGAATTCAAGAAATGGAAAAACATAAACAATCAACCCAAGAAGGAGGGATTGAAGAAAATCACAACTTGAGAGATAGGATTAAAGAGCTAGAAGAAAAACTAACCAACAATTTGACCCTCAATAATATGGAACACAAATTGGATATCAAACCCATCAAAGAGGAAATGAATAAGCTAATCGAATTGGAACATGAGCATAACAAAAGAGCCTTGAACCTCATAATTTTTGGTATAAAAGAACAACAAGAGGAGGATACGCTAGCAATAGTAAAAGAAGAATTAAAAAATAAATCACAAATTGATACAACTTACCTCATAGAAGCAAAGAGGCTAGGAAAAATAATTGTTCACAAAGATAGGTTGATCCGTGTCAAAGTAAGTTGTAATGACCATAAATATAGCATACTTAGTAAATCTCCGAGCTTAAAAGGGTCAGGAATATTTATAAATGAAGACCGCATTCCCGAAGACCAAGCTGAATTAAGGAAGGAAGTTCAAAAGGTAAAAGAAGCCAGGAAAGAAGGAAAATGAGAAATAATTAGAAATCGAAAAGCTATTGTTAGGGATAGAGACCAGAAGGATAATAATAAATAGGAATTTGGGACACTTGGGATCCTTTTTTGGAATTGTCGTGGCTTTC
>ML782524.1:303402-339446 GCA_009831015.1 Picea engelmannii | reverse complement strand
TTGATCTTTGGAGTTGGGATAAGAAGAAACTCCTCTTTGAGACTCTTGTTACACCTATTATTCTTTATGGATGTGAAGTCTGGAGCTGTAGTATCTCTCGTGAATCCTGGAGAAAGATAGAGCAAATACAAAATAATTTTATAACTTATAATCTCAAAATTAAAGGAAATACGCCCTATCCCACCCTCCTCGTAGAAACAAGCCTCTCCCCCATTGAGAGCATGGCTATGAATAGATACCTAATGTATAAGAACAAGTTATACAACATGGAAGATAAGAAGATACCTAAAATTGCTTCAAAATCAAGTCATAACCACCATCGACTCAAGCGAGGATGGCATAAAGATGCTCGGTCTTGGCTAAACTATTGGGGAATCATGGAAGAAACCATTTTGAAGAATAAAGATACTATTAAAAAAAACATCAAATCAAAATTTAAGGAAAACATGTGGTGTGATAAAGAGTTAGAGGAAAAAATAAAATTAAGGTATTATAAAGATGTAATCAACTCTAATCTAGAAGATCAAAATTATCTATCTGTTTTGCCAAGTGTAAAGAAAAAAATAAACATTGCTAAGATAAGAACAAATTCTCATGAGCTGCATAGTGAAACTGGACGTTGGTCAATTCCTAAAACGCCATGGGATGAAAGAGTGTGTCACCTTTGTGACACTAAGAAGGTTGAAGATGAAAAGCACTTTCTCTTAGATTGTCCAACCTATACCCATATTAGATCTCATTTTCAAAATATTGATCACACTATCAACCTTCCTAACCTCTTAACTCAACAAAAGTATGGTGATCCTGGAAAGCTTCTTTTAATGCTTTTCGAGCACAGAAACAAAATTATAAAGAATCACAAATAATAACTTACCCTCTTAAGGTTTGATAGACCAATTAGGTCTTAGTGGACGTTAATCATCATCATCAATAATAATTTTATTGATGATGATGGTTAATAATATTATTATCATTATTGATTTTTGATAATGATTCTTAATAGTATTATTAACATTATTGTTTTTTTGATAGCTAATTTGTTTCACAATAATTTTAAAAGACTTATTGTTTTAATAATTTAAAGAACAATAATAATTTTATTGATGATGGTGGTTAATAATATTATTAACCTTATTGTTTTTTGATGACTAATATATTTCACATTAATTTTAAAAGACTTATTGTTTTAATAATTTACAATACAAACAATAATAATTTTATTGATGATGATTAAAAATATTATTAACATTATTGGTTTTTATAGCTTTTGATGACTAATATATTTCACACTAATTTTAAAAGACTTATTATTTTAATAATTTACGATACAAACCATAATAATTTCAATACAACAAAACCACAATCTTATAACTTTGAATTGATATTTTCTTAATTATTTAAAAATCTATTATAAACATTTTATTTTATTAATATACTTTCAAATAATTTTTATTTTTAGCTAAATTTCTATTATATATGTATCTTTGTCATTTATTTTTTTGAAATATTTTAATTTTCAGATTATATGTAAATTTTATCTAATTATTTTTAATACCATAATAAATTATTATTCACATGTCAAAACAAAACTTACCCTTAAACTTTGGACAACCATAAAATTAAAACAAGTGAGAAACATAATATTATATACAATCAAATGTTTAGCATCCATTGCACGGTTTGGGATTAGGCTACGCGGGATGGGTCCATCTTCTATTGGTAGGGGAGGAGAGAAAGGACAACGATACGCTCATTGTTTCAAGATCATTAGCGTTTCTTCTCAATCTCTTTTCACACATGGTGCTTTACCTTTATTTACAATCGATTTAAGTGATATAATGATTTTGTATTTAATAATGTGTTTTGGAATATATGGATTTAATGGTGAAGTAAAGGTAAACATTTATGTACCATGCTTTTTCATCTTATTTGTTTGTTATAACATGAATAGTGAGTATTTAATATAAATAACATGAATAGTGAGTATTTAATAGAAAGGAATTAAGTTAATCATTAGTACAATTAATTTCACATGTTGTTTTATTATAAGTGTTTATAGACATGGTATATAGCTTTGAGTTAGGTTTGACTTTTTATTAGTTCATGGTTGACCATAAAATACACACCTCTTTATCCAAAGTTTTAAAAAATAATTATTTATTTTAAATTTTAAATCTCATTTATCTGATATTTTATTGGCCAGAAACTTTGAAGTCTTATTGCTACCTTCACTTCCCCCAATGTTATTATAATAAATATTTCTTGTTTTTTTATATATACTGTCAAAAGTTGGGGGCCCATCTTGCAGAATTCGTACTAAAAAATTTAGGCTCTTATCTTATGACTATCAAACTTCATACAGCGGCAGGTATTGCGCATGCCAAGGCCTTGTGTACTGGTTTTATTTTAGGTGAGTGTACAATTCATTTAAGTGATATAATGATTTTTTATTAATAATATTTTTTGAAATATATGGATTTAATGATGAAGAAAAGACCAACAAGATTTTTTCATTTGTTTATCAGATAGTGAATAGTGTGTATCCAATTGACAAGATGAAAAGACACTAGGTCAATAATTGGCTTACTACATGGTATATAGAAATACAACATGTTTCTCATTAAAAAATACATATCAATATTTCCTTCCTCAACCATATCCACTTGTTTTCCCTTAAACTTACATATCCTAGTATAAAGAGATATTTATCATATTTTATTCTACTAATAGATAAGAGAATTTTATACAATAAATTCCATATCTAAATTATGGTTTTAAAATTATATTATTATTTGTTATTAATAATTGTGTATTTTTCACCCCAGATGGGGTGACATGAGGTGCAGCAAGGCCACGTGGACTGGAGCCTGGCTTGGCCATAAATAAGGCCAGTGGGCTCCCATCCCCTCACCATTAAGGATGGGAGCAAGCCCCAACAGCCAGCCTCATGCCATGAGACTTCTCACTCGTGTGAGGAGTCTGGATGTACAGACAGTTAAGGAGGGAGACTTAATGGAGGATCCTATCCCGTCCATCCTCCCAGATATCAATGAGATTTGCTATGGCCTCACCCATTTCGATCTTGGCCCGCACCAGCCAAGCTATTCTGAGCTCTGGTGCATTTACAGAAACATCACCGTCATTTTGGCTAGAGAATTTCACACCCCCATGCCGAGAGAAAGAGGGAAGCCACGTCATGGCTCCGCCTGGTATACCTTTGTTGCTCATCAAAAGAGATAGCAACAGTTTGAATGAGCATTGTCTATGGCCCGAACACAACTCGTTTGTAGAGCAAGAAGACTTAGAACACCTCCCATGGCATATGTGGAGGAGGTATTTCCGGAAGAGCCAATTCAAGCTCCTCCGGAACATCTCCTCTTTACTGTACCTGATAATTGGCAGCCTCCAAGTTGCCTCTTGGGGGTGACCACAATGGATGCTAATGGGGCAGATCAACACCGCAACAACAAGGAAAACCAGACGGAGGAGTTTACCACTTACTACATTAAAGAGGAGACTACGGAGGCGTTGGACTCGTAGGAGACTACACGCACAAACGAACACTTCACGGTCATTGACAACGAGAGTGTTAAGGTGGAACCGACAAGGTCACAGGGTCTGGAAGCGACCATGGAGCAGCAGAGAGGGAAGGAGACATGCGAGGTGGAGTACACCAGAATGGGTGGTGAACCGAAGGAGGGTGGCAAGTTGTGGGAGGGAGGCATGACCCCCATGCCACATCCCATATCCACCATGTAGGAATCGTGGTGTGTCCAACCACCATTCTTCCACCCGGAGCACCTAGATCTGATGTTCGACTTGAGGAGCCAGGTGGTGGACCAACTTCACCAGACCATCCTCATCAACTAGCACCTTGATATGTTATATGACGCTTACTCCAATGTGTCAGTAGGGTAGAGATGCCTGACATGTGCACAATCTTTCGTGCTGCCAACTCAATTGGGAACGCAGGATGAAGATGCTGACATGGCCACCTCAGAGGCCACCTGGTAAATGTTTTCATTCATGTTTCTTGTTAGAATTGTAGTTTTGGTTAGAGTTATGTCTCTAGAATTTCTCGGGTTTAAACATGTTTTATTTTCAAGATCTCTGGTTCATTTTCAGACTATGGGCTGCCATCTGCCTTGGTTTCCTACAGGTAGGGAAGATGGCTTCCTATTTTTTGACATGACCAACACAGGTTTCCAGTTGTTTCAGTTTTCGTTAATCCAGCGGGACAGTTGGTAGAACAAGCTCATATGTAATTTTTGGCAGCTAATACATAGGATCTACTTCTATTTTTACTTAAAAAAAATAATTATATATTTTTCTTTTTTGAAATTCTAGAAAATCATAATCATATGTTATGAATTTTACATATTCTAATTTATTAACAATGAATTACATTATACAACTTATGGGCCTCCCCAAAGTCCTTAACTCATGTGTACTTGTCAATAACATAAACAAATTGAGAATTGCTTCAATAATCCATGTTGAAGGGTTGTATGTTTCTAATTGTGTCCTAAATGTTTTGGGTTCGCATGTTAATGAGATGTTTGTATTAATTGCCAAAAAAAAATAGTAAGTAAAACAATTATGCACATTTTTCAACATTAATCCACTTTACTTTAAAGGAGAGCATGTCACTACAAGAAAATTTATTTATATATTAAAAATTTAAAATTAAGTTTAAAGATTATAATTGTCTTATATATTTTATGAATTTAAATATATATAGAGAGAGAATTATTTAGAAATATTGGGAGTAATACTAAGAAGGGTTTAATGTAACCTAGAGGGATTTAGCACCAAAATACCCATGGTTCATGTTAAGGATCTATCAAAGCGACTCTAATGATATGTGGTAGAGGTACCACATCTGTGGGTGCAACTTTTACGGTTGATAGTCAGCGCCATATTGTGTTATCATGAGACCCATGTTGTAGTTAATACTATGTAGCTCTCATAATATTCATATTTTGTATTAGGTTCATGAACAAATTGAGCATAAGAATATTAGCGTAAGAAGATTGGCAGAAAAGGCCTCAAGCCATAATTCTCAACATTGTATTCATCTTAATGATACAAATATATAATACAATAATGAAACAACCTCAATTGTTCTCACATTGACACTTCATCAGGAGATAAGGTAGGAGGAGACAATATAGGAATCTAGAAACACACTTAGGATAACAACTATATCCTAGTATGTAAAATATAAAAGGTGGTATACTAAGACTTAATGATTGTATATGAGAAAGAGGATAACATTCCCCCCCTCAATCATAAGTCCAAACAACAATACCAACAAACCAGGTGCATAAGTTGGTATATCTCCATGTCTTCATGCTGAAACTCTTGAGCTGAGCCATAATGAAGAACTGCCTGAAAAACCGCCAATTTGGATGCTAAATGGTTCATCTAAAATGAACTGGAAGAGAGCTGAGATATGGAAGTGCACAGCTGCAATATCTGAACATTCCCTAATTTCTTGACAATTCAATCATTTTGTCAAGTATTTGAGCTAGAAGAATTTGATGTCTTTCGCTAATTGGTGAACATGTAGTATCACCACTCTACTATCAGTGTATAACTAAAATTGCTCTATGAATCTATGGTTTGGGATGACCACTAACCAATTGATACCATGTATATGATGGTTTTTGGATGACCACTAACCAATCTTGACACTTTTAGGTGTCCAACAACATCCTAATGTATCATGTGTATGATTCAATTGCAAGTCATTGAATCATAATTCTTCCAAAGTCTGTCATCTATAGACCGCAGTTGCCCATTTGGAAAATTTCATGCCCATCTGGCATACTTGATGTTTGTTGTTGTTGAAACTTTCTTTCTAACCACCATATTTAATTCCATCATCAAGTCCCCCCTTTGTCAGCTGAAAGGAGAGACCACAAGTGGTTTCATGAACCATCATCACTAGAATTTTGAAATCCCCCCCTTAAGGTGCATGAGAGTTTCACTTTTACTCCATTTGTGTACAACTCAAAGTGGGCATGTGGAATTAAACAAATGTTATCTCATCCCGTGAGGGCCATGCTTGAAATCTATGCCATAAGGGGACCACTTATGTGAGGTACAAAAATGTTATGTACTACAAGATTGGTCTTTACTCAAGATTGAATTCCTCAGTAATACTTGTATAATTGCTTGGTTGTTGATGACCATTTCCAAGGATAAATCCACTCATAGTGAATCTTCAATCTTGTAGGTTTCTTCAATGTCGAACATCTATCTGAATAATGGTTCTTCTTGCCACAATGATGGAAAGGATGGAGATCAAAACACTTATTCTCCATCTGACCAGCTCGATTTCAATGTTGGCACTTAACATCCTGATCTTCAACATTTGAAGTTGAATTTTCTTGAAGGAATCTAGCGCTCACAAACAAAATTGGTTTGGAGTAATTTGGAATATGAAAACTATTTTGATTTTCATATCTTAAGCCATGTCGATTTCTATTGAAGTGTAATTCTTCCCAAGGTCTGATGATCATCTTGGAAATATCATTTTTTACTTGATGATGTGCTTCACATTTACTTTCACTTATACTTGTTGTATCACGTTGTGCTTTGGAATCTTTTGCTTGCGATTCATCTTCATTGGAATTTTCTTTTGAAGTTGGCTTGTTGATTTGTTCCTTCACCGATTGTTGATCAAAATCATCATCATCATTATCATCATAGAGAGGGTTGTTCTGAACCAAAACTAGTTCAGAAAACTTCATTGGCTGTTGACTTTTGAGATTTATCAACTCATCATTTAATAGTTGGGATTGTTCTTGAAGAAGTATAACTTTAGCTTGCGTCACTTGCAAACAAGTTATCACTAACTAAATATTTGTTGTGTTCAATATCACTGTGTTGTCTTCAGTGGTGTTTATTAGAGTGTTCAATAAATCTAATAATTCACGACTTCACTCCGTTTGAACACACTCGCTTGAACCTCTCGTTCACTTACTCTTCTGGATCGCTTGTACTCGCTCACTTGAAATTTCTTCCAAGAAGTTCAAGATGTCGTTTACCACCGAAAATGCATCCAAACTTGTGATGTTTACAATGATTTGAGTTAAACTACTCAAACTAGTCAATTTCGACTCAAAATTATAATGAATCTTGGGTGTTGGGCTCAGCCGAGAATGCACCCAATTACAAATTCAACTTGATTTGATTGGACACTTACAAAATAATTAAAGTTGATCTTGATTACTTACAAAAAATACTATTTGCAAGTTTACAATAAATGTCAATTTCAAGGTTGAGTTGATCTTCAAATTTGATGATGCTTTGAGTCCTTGATTATGAGCTTGATGTGTCCAATGTTGATGTGATTGCCAATTTGATATCTTTGTTGCTTATTAATTGAGATCTTTGATTGTGTTTGAATGTATGTGCTTCACTAGAATTAATCGTGTGCTTATTTCATTAACCTTCTTTGTACTCCATGTATGTGGGATAACGTCAAAACTAGACGTAAACTAGCTCATAAGACAACCATTAAAAAAAATCACCAACACACACTACACAAGGTGTACCTAAGATCCCCTCATTCAATTTCAGGTGGATATAGGACACAAACAAAAATAATCTATTTTATTATAGTATCCTTCTCATGACAAAGCCCAAATACAATTAGCTCGATACTCTTGTGAAAAAAAAATCTTCACCAAACTCTCATCAAGGCTTCAACCCCTTTTACAATCAAGATTTCTCAATTTCCCAATCTCCCTCACACATCAAGGCTTCAACCCCCTTTTACATAATTACAATTTCTAAATCTCTTATCACTCCAAAAAAATACAACTTTGAACTTCTTTATGAAACAAAAACTTTGCTCTTAATAACACTTAAAAGTGTTTTAAGTTCCCATGGATATTTTTAAGTGTATCATAATAATAAATAAAACACTTTTAAAAAGTTTACCTTATGTTTTTACACCATATGCAATAGATTTTTCTATAAAACGTTATAGTTTTTTCTATAACATTGGAAGATGAAACCATTGGAAAGTGAAACATTGGAAAGTTGACACGATTTCTTTTACAACAACGAGAAAATTCCATACCTTGCGAACTGTGAGCAACTACATGCAATATCTAGCACTCTTTGCTTGAACAAAATTCTGGTTGAATCCCACAAAAGAATCACATGGGATATTAGATCGCCTGGGATGCTAGATCATTGGCATATTTCCGTGTGGAAAATTGTTGAAGATATCAACACGTGGGGATTTTGGCAAGATTTGCATTCTACAGAAGCATCAACAAAGAATAATCAACCAAACCCTAGTGCAAAATCAGATCTGATTGTGACCTCTCTGGAATACGTTTCTCCTTTCAATCATTTCATTGATCCAATGGAATAGTACACTGCTCTGGTTAAGATTTCAATACCAGTGTAGGGGTTACAAAACAGACGAGATCCCAGTTTTGATTGGTAGAATAGCTACACATTAAAAAACGTTGGATCAATGGAATTTCTCTTCAGAGATGAATTTTGGGGACACACAAGACATTTAATTTCTCATCTAGACAGATCGTTGCTAATTAAAGAGAGCAGACAGATCACAAGTGGACAGATCGTTTCATAGATTACTTGCTTTACATTGCCATTGATTATATGAGAACCTTACATTTAGCAATTTATGTGTCATTCTATACCAAATCTTGTGTTGGATCAATCATCTGACAAAAGTAGATCTTAGAACAAAAATGTAAGGAAATAAGCAAATAGTTCAAAAAATCGGACAAAATTCTAGACCAAAAATACCCCATCATAATTCGATCAGATATTATAATCAAATTGAAGCCCAAAAAGATTAAAAATAAAAGTACCCCATTGATTCAAAAGCTTCAGTTACAAGGACACCAATACACACAATTTATAAATGCACTGTTCTCAGATTACCTTGAGATTTGCCAGATTGGTCTGGATGGAATTCAGATGTTGGATCCAAGCACAAATAGAATATTAAGAATCTATTCATTTTGACGAATTTTCACTTGTCGTCTCTCGCTTTCTTCCATATGAATTGTTACTGATATCGTAAAGTGGAGGAGGCAGATCAGATCGTGCATGAGAAGCTAAAGTTGCTTTGACATGCCAAGAGTAGCCATGATCCATCAACTCAGATTCTAAATCACTCATGGAAAACTACCATGAACACATCAGGCCCTTACGACCATAAGAAGATCTGATACCAATTGAAGAAATTGAGCATAAGAATATTAGGACAAGAAGATTGGYGGAAAAGGCCTCAAGCCATAATTCCCAACATTGTATTCATCTTAATGATACAAATATATAATACAATAATGAAACCACCTCATTTGTTCTCACATCGACACCTCATCAGGAGATAAGGTAGGAGGAGACAATATAGGAATCTAGAAACACACTTAGGATAACAACTATATCCTAGTATGTAAAATATACAAAGGTGGTATACTAAGACTTAATGATTGTATATGAGAAAGAGGCTAACAGTTCATAGGACTTACCTCATATGATCAAAGGCCATAGACAACAATTTTGTATATGGCACACCATGTGTGTGTGTGTGTGTGTGTGTGATGGATTTTACGAATTTACCCATTGGTGCAAAAATGTGCTTGCTTGTTTCATGATTATATACATGCGTGATTGAATACTCTTTAATGAAAAAAATGTCAATCTAAAAGATAATTAACTAATGCATTAATTACATTATTAAACATAAAAATATTTAATAAATTCAAAATAATGCTCAATAAGTCTCACCCATAAATAATTCCTTAGAATCACAGGGTCACGAATGTCGTAAATAATATTCAACTATGACACTTTCAACTGTGAATACAAGTAAAAATCAATGTACCAAATTCTAAACATAATGGCTTTCAAAAGTAGCTCTATGAAAAAACTGTATTTGGCAATATTATTAGTCATAAGACCAAGGAAAATTCCACCAAAGTTCACGAGATGGCCTATGGGAGAATAAATCACACAAGTTGTGGAAGTAATATTATGTGTGTGGAAACTAGCACCATCCATGAACCCCACATATAAGGGTGTTTCTGACAATATCTACCAATCAAGCAGAAGGCATGATGAGCGAAGATTGAAAACCAAAGTGAAAATAAAAAATAAAATGAAATTATAACTACTTATATACAACCAAACCCCCTTACCTTTTGGATTTTATTCGCTATGCCCCTCACCTTATGTGTCCTATGGGAACGGTACTATCGAGCTTATATTAGGTTCAAATGTAGTAAGCTATATTAATCCATAGAGAAAAGTAATGGAGATAATAGACTAAAGTGAAAGTCATGTTTCACGTGTTTAATCGTATATAGCTTAATGGGGAAGGTTCAAAAAAAGTACAAGGGCATTGCTTGAGCATTTCTACCTAGGAATTAATATATTATGCGTGTGGAAACTAGCACCATCCATGAATCCCACATATGAGAGTGTATCTGGCAACATGTGTCAATCAAGCATAAGGCATGATAAGCGAAGATTGAAAATTGAAGTGAAAATACAAAATGAAATGAAATTTTAACTACTTATATACAACATGTACAAGGGCATTGTCTGAGAATCTCTACCTAGGCATAATACTCTTAATATAGAACCCGTTATGGGGCTCACATAATGAATTCACATCGTAATATTCTAAAGCATATGTCCCATCATGGTATTTGATTAAGGTTCAATATGTCATCAAAGCTTGAAACAACATTAAATGCCAATTGGTTTTATTTTTTTCAATTTCCCTTTGGAGTATGGTTTTAAAAAACGTATTGACAACTTCTACTTGCTCATTCACTTGAGGATTGTAGAGGGATGAGTGTTCTTGTCAAAACCTCAATTTGGATACTAATTTCGTCATCATTATATATTAACAATGAGTGTGATGATCACTGATGATATCTCTAAGTACACTAAACCTAGCGATGACATTGTTTGAATATGAATAATTTTGTTTCCTCGTCATCATTTTCAAAGGTAGCCATGGCTTATTCCCACTTAATAAAGTAGTCTACAACCATGATAATGTAACTATGACCATTCACTAAAGTTGGATGAGATGTCGTAAATAAAACCCCCATTTGGAAAAGGGGCCAATGGTGAGGAACGAATATGAAGGAATTGGATGACTGTGTATCATTTTCATAAATATCTTAAATGGGTGGCATTTTTTAACCATTTCAATGCAATCTTTGAAAACATAATACTAGAAATCTCCCATATGAAATATCTTGTAGGTCGTTTCCAACCCAAAAAGATCACTTCCACAAGCTCCACTATGATAATCACTAAGGACCTCCTCAAACTCTTCACAAGTTAGGCATCAATGTAAAATGAGATCAACCCCCCCATGACATAGCATAATCAATGATGAGGTATCTCTTTGTGTGATGGAAAATGTCCTGGAAGTTGTTGCAAGAGAGGTGAGTTGAGAACCATTGGGTCTGAAGATATAGTAATATGTCTCCATAATAAGGGTTAGAAAAGGCAATGAGAAACAAGTATTCATCTTGCAAGGACTCATTATCTCGAGGTAACTCTAACATAAGCTCAAAGAAAACTAGAGCCTTATTCAATTTAGAAGATGAAAATTCCAATCCAAATTCCTGTAAAATCACAATGCACTTGGAATACTTTTGATATAATTCGTTGGGTCAAGATATGTTGCATTGGACTAGTATTTGCAATCATTATTATATGTTGAAGAAGTATGTAATGTTTTAGTCTTTATACAACAAGGACTAATACCAAGGCCAACTTCTCTACATGGGAATACCTTCATTGGAGTCCTCCAAGACCTTTTCTTAGATAACACCCACATGATATTGATGTGAATTGTCTTCTTTAGTGAAAACTATACCAATGGTTGATTCAAATTCCACAAGATATAACAAGAAGTCTTTATTTTAGTGAGGAGGACTCACTAAAGGTGGAGACATCATAGCCTTTTTCAAGGAATCAAATGACCATTGTTCTTGATTGTCCCATATAATATGACTCCCTTTTCTAGTAGGTGCATAAAACATTTTACTACAAGTAAAACACCTTGTAGGAAGGTTTTTAATGTTACAATATTTGGAAAAAATAAAAAAATAAACTCTACTACAACCTCCACTATTCAAAGCGAAGTTTTTAACGGATGTTCTATATAACTAAAAAAAATTGGGCGATCGGAGGTTGTAGAGGAGGTTTTTTTGTTAGTGTTTGTATTGGTAAAATGAATCGAACCGTTCTTAAGTAACAAGCACTGGTGTGCACACAAAATTCAAAAGCATCAATGTTTTTAAAACTATTATGCACAAGTTCCGTATTTTATGTTATATGAAGTGCCAATGTTTTTCGTGTTAATGTACACACCCCTACATATTTATTTTTTATGCACCACTTCATATTATTTAGTACGCATGAGTTCCTATGTTACCATGTGTACCGAAAGGTACTGAAATTTTGAATATTCGAGATGAGATTTCGACACTATTCTTTTTTATTAAGCACCAATGTGTATATTATATTTAAAATACCGATGTGTATATTATATGTAAAGAACTGATATGCATTGTAATCATAAGTGTGCCATAATATTTTGAAATGACAAATATAATTACTCCTGCGTTATGCCATTTAAAGTAACAATGTTTTTTCACAATTTTTAGCATCTATGATTTAATATAATTAATAAGCATTGATGCATATGACTCGTGAAAATGCATCGTTGTCTATTTTATGGCACCTTTTGTGTGTGTATTTTAATTGATTGTTTTTTCACAAATTTTTAATTAAAATCATCTCAAAATCAAATGTTGTTTTTTATAATAAAGTTGTTTTCATAATTTTGTTATTGTTTTTTGATATAATGATTGTATTAATGCACTGTCGAATGAATTACACCTCTGTTATTTATAACAATTTAAATCATCCATATATTAATTAATCAACAATGCAATATTTTACAACATTCGCCAATACAATAAAATAAGAAACCATTTTATTTTATATGAATAAGTTACTCATCATCATACAAAATGGGACAATGTAAAGGTCCGCAATAATCAACATGAAACCAATATATAATTGTTATATTTATTGGTAACATGTCCTCATGCAATTGGAACATTATGTCAAGTACATTAAACAAAATCCATGAGTTTCACATACAAATATTTCAAAACATACAACTTGTGGTTACATTCAATTATATTGATTGACATTCATCACTTGAACTATTTCCATCACTCGAGTTATGTGCATGTTGTTAGCACATGTAAATTTTCGCATAGAAACTTACAAATTTGGCTCTCATGGTTTAAAGTTGTTTATTAAAATATTTTGGGCCCAAGGCTTATCTCCAAGTCCATATATTCAAACAAATCATCAGAGTCAGAGCCAAGTACTATGACAATTCAGGGGAAACCATTCTCTGTTTTGGTGAGATTCAGGTAGTTGATGTGTTCACAGTGGTGGCCTTTTACACAATTATGACTTTCTCCAATATATATATGCTAAAAACCTGATCAAGATTGGTTCTGAAAATTCATGATAATTAATGGATGAAGAAAGACAAAAAGAAAAGTTTGTGTAGCGCTATCATGCTACACAACTACTGTAGGTGCCATTGTTGTAGGAGAAACATGATTAGCTCGGAGTCAAAATTTAGTTACAAGTTTAGTGTGATCTAGATAAGGTGTGAAAGAGTTAAATGCATAACAAATGAATATCAACATAGGATCAAACTTCATTTTTGCAATCCTAAAATCTTTTAGGGTTTTAAGCTTTGATTAGGTAATTAATGTTTTGAAGGAAAGATAAATGGTTTTAGAATTTAGTACCATGTTTCTACAGGCCAAAATATCATTGGATAACCTTTAGAAATCTTGCAGTGATCAACACAAACTAAGAAGTGTGAAACAGAGAATTCATTCTGCAAGTTCACTATGCAAGTCTTGTAGCTCACAATTGTGTAGTGAGTTGGAGGGAACACTATGCAAATGACAATTTTAGTGGTAAACTTCAAGATAAATTTCTGACCACCTGGAGAGGAGTTTGAAAAAACCCAGAGATTTGTTTGTCAAGCATGAACTTAGTAACAAAAATCTCTCTCTGTTTTTATACAGGTGTCACAGTTTGGGATATTTGAATGAATATTTACATCCCATTTTTCCAGATTTAAGCATTTAATGGTTTCCTATTTTATTCATCATCTGTGGGTGCATATTCTGAGAAGATGCAGAATAATTTTTGAAAACCAAAAGAGGTTTTTGTCAACAACGAACCTAGTAACAAAAAATTATCTTAGTTTTTACATAGGTGTTATTATTTGTAATATATGAAATGATCTTTGAGGCCTATTTTCCATAATTTCGCCAAGCCAGATTTGTTGACAGAGTTCTGAAATCTTTTAAAATTCGACTTGATGGACCTCCAACTCAACAAAGTTGATCCAAAATTGATATGGATATTGAAGCTTGGATATTCTCCTATCAGATGCCATGATTTTCTCTTCAGTTGGCACATTTTTAGTTGGTCAAAAATCAAACACTAGATAGTAGGATATGAACATATTTTTGGCAAATATTGTTTCCTAAGCTATTGTAACAACTCTCTATATTTTGAAAAATATGGATTTTGACCTCCTTAGTATATAATATGATATTTTTCTATATATTGAATGAGGAGAGAGGTCCAAAGGGTTGGAAGAAGCACAAAGGACAATATTGTATTGAACATTGTACACATTTTCTGAATTTGAATGAAATACTAGTACAAATGTCTAGAGATTTTGCCTACCAAATATTCTAATGGTGATGACCTGAAGTCTGTGTGATCCTTCATGTATGTACTTCTTTTTTACTTTATCTTTCATCTACAAATTTTCATATGTTTAAATTGGATATCGAATGGTATGAAATTCATTTGAAAATGATACTTTAGATTCAAACAATTTGAACACTATTTTTTCATCTTAACTCATCAGAATTCTGTTGGAGTTACTTCACACACATCTAGGATTTATTTTTCCTAAGGTTTTTCCTTGTTTATTATTCATAATTAGTCATTATCTAGTCTCCTACATTTTAGGGGAGAATATTCCACCTAGAGAGTATTCTCTTGAGTTGACACTCAAGTTTGACTAGTTGAGTTGAGTCTAGATGTTGCATTGGTTTTGTCACCATGAAACATTGGGATCATCACCATGATAATGCGCACTTACCTTGGTATTATCACTAGACTGGAACATTACCCTTGATTCATTGATATACTCCTCACTACACTCTGTTCAGTCACTTAACTGAAGACTTATAGACTAGTTAACTTAGCTGGGTGGCATTTCACTCTCGTAACTTCCTGAGAGACTAGACTAGGTGGCAGTTTACTCTCGTAACTTATGGTGTGTGTCCAGATCACTCTAGATCACTCTTTGACCGTGGAATACAGTTAATGAGAATTCTTCCATTCTTTCTCTCCTTCTTCTTCTTTCTCCAATTCTCTCTACAAATGTGTGTATTATTGTTTAGCTAGATCTATTATGTGTAGGTTCAACACATTTACATGGTATCAGAGCCAATGGAATGCTAAGAAAAATCTACACCAAAATTTTTTTGCAGGTACAAAAGATTGAAGACAACAAAAAGATGGATTATTCGCCAGAAATACTTCTCACGCCTCATAACTATTTGGAATGGAAGCCAAAAATTATGCTTATGCTCAGATGCAGAGTCTTGTACCAAATAACTATGGCAATGGAAGTAGATCCTGATTTTGTTGATGAGAAAAATGACTTTCTCAATAGACAAGATATGGCCATAGGATGTATCCTCTATTTTATTTCTCCCAAAATTCTCCATCAAGTATATGATGACTCACAAGAATTCACTTCAAATGATTTATGGGGCATATTGGAGGTTTTATTTGGGAATAAGGAAAGAATGCATGCAAAATGTTGACAATATAGAGAATGTAGAAAATCCACTGGAAGATAAATCATCTCAGTTTGAAGAGCCTTCTACACAAGTATCTACAAAAAAATATATTCCATTAATTGAAGATGATGTCTACTCCATTTTAGATTTGTTTTTGGAAATTCATGTGGAAGGTATATGGCATGCATCTCAGGAGTCACATGCAGATACTTTTCCATGCACAATGCATGCATCTCAGGAGACAAAAAGGGATCCGCGCACATCGGACTCAGTTATGATATTTTCTGAGAACAATTGCAGGAACCAATTGGATATTTGAATTCCTCTCGGAAAAATATCTAATTTAAAAAAAGCAATCGTTTGAAATGGAGTCCAGGAAGTGAAGTTATGATCATTTCAAACTCAACAAAATTTCAGTGTTTTTTCGGAAACGACCGCATGGTTTTCAAAGTTTTATCCAAAAATTATTTGGATATTTTTCATTACAAGAAGAGAAAGTGGATAAGTGTGGAAATCTCAATGGTGCATATACTTCATCATATCTATGCAGACATCTACATATTCAAAAAAATCTTCACTGAGCACAAACTTGCACAATTGTGAGGTCTTCTTGGAGTGAAGGACATGGTTGCTTAGGAACTTTTTTTTGTTCCTTCTCATTTTTATTTTTTTTATGCATTGTAATTTGAGGGGGGGGGGGTTCCCATGAGGTTTTCTCTCTTTCCTCATTTTTTTTAGTGTATCCTTTGTATTTGGCTACCTAACATGGCCTCGTTGCCGGGACCCATTCTTTATTTTCACCATAGTAATGTTCATGGGGGTGTTGGAGTTACTTCACACACACCTAGGATTTATTTTTCTTAAGGTTTTTCCTTGTTTATTGTTCATAATTATTCATTATCTAGTCTCCTACATTTTAGGGTAGAATATTCCACTTGGAGAATATTCTTTTCAGTTGACACTTCAGTTTGGCTAGTTGAGTTGAATCTAGATGCTGCATTAGTTTTGTCACCATGCAACATTGGGATCCTCGCCATGATAATGCACACTTGACTTGGGATTATCACCAAACCGGCCCATTACCCTTGATTCATTGATCTACTCCTCACTACACTCTGTTTAGTCAATTAACTGAAGAGTGATAGACTAGTTAACTCAATTGGGTGGCAATTCACTCTCGTAATTGCCTAAGAGACTAGACTAGGTGGCAGTTTACTCTCGTAACTTCTGGTGTGTGTCCAGATCACTCTAGACCACCACTATGGCTCATTAGTTACTCATGTATCCTATATATATTGTAAATTATTCACTCTTTGAGTGTGGAATATAGTTAATGAGAATTTTTCCATTCTTTCTCTCCTTCTTCTTCTTTCTCCAATTCTCTCTGCAAATGTGTGTATTATTGTTTACCTAGATCTATTCTATGCAGGTTCAACACATTTACAAATTCATCTTTCATGATGCTATGAATATTGTTATGTGTTTTCTCCTTCTTCCATCCTATATCAGCAAATTAAAAACTGAAATATCATCACCTACCTAGCGTTTGATTCCTTAAGAGTTTTACCTACCAAACATTGTTTTCATTTGATTTCAAAGATTGACTCCATTTCCCAACAGGTTCCTTTCCTTCTTGCGAGCAAACCCTATAAAAAATAAATTTCAAAACCTATCCATTGATCTTCAAATAAGACCTATCTCTTAGAGACCTTGTGACAAGAGAGATCTCTCTCTTAATTGAAAAGGCTAGTTTTCAGTTCTAAAGTGGTTTTGTGGTTACCTTTGTAGGTTTCTTCTTTAGTCAAGAAATTTACTTAGTGCAAACACATGTCTCATTTCATCATCACTTGTAGGAGATATTGTATTTTGAACTAATGTTTTCTTAATCGTCTTGGTTTTTATGTTCATCATGTTCATGTTTCATCTACAAACATAGAAATAAAGTGTGATGAGTAAATCTACATTTACATAGTACAATATACATGATTGCGCAAATAAAAAAAAAGTGTACTATAGCAATGAATGATTCATAAACAATATGCATGCTTTCGAGGTCATTTCACATGCCATATCTCAAAATATCTTCTAATGATTGGACTCCATACTATGTTTCTTGCATGTTTAATATGCCATAACAAAGCATGGTCAATATAATTAATATAAAGGTTTATTATTGTTCCATTAATTATAAAACAAGGGAAGTTAAACAACATAGATAATTACAAATTGTTCAATTAAACCATGATAATTTAACATATACTCACAACCCTCACTTAACCCAATGTTGATCAATTATTAGGTTGGCTCTTCTTTGTATGTTAGCACCTATTAGAAGACATCCATGGATGAGTGTAAATTAATTATTTAAATATAAAGATCACAACAAATATTAAATATTAAGTAAGGCTGAAACGTAAGTACTCACAAACTTTGTGATCAACCATTTTCTTCATTCTCATGATGTCTTGTGTTGAATGGGTTCCATTTGTTTTCTTTTCTACAACAAAATAATTGAAAAAATAGTATTTAATATGATAATTAAATTCGATGTACATAAAAGAAAAAATGAATGATTACATACCTCAGATGCATGTTTTTGAGATAACTCCTCCTGTGATTCATTTATTTTCATTTCTTTTACCATCTCCTAGTACACTTTTTTGGACATCTCTACTGGTATGTATTGGTTTTCCCATCATTTGTCGCTTGGAATTTTCATAATCTTCCTAAAAAATGAAAAAGCACCTAAAAAATGAAAAAGCACAATAATTTTCCTTTTTAACTAGCATGAACGTAAATATAGAAAAAAAAAAATTTGGTAACTTTTGGAACATATTATAGAAAAACATGTTTAGTAATAATACTTTTTAAATGATTATTTTTTGTTATTGTAAGTTTTTCTAGTAAAAAGTCAAAGAAAAACTTCGTGCTCATTACCTTTTGATCCACCTAATTCATTTCTTTGCAACAATTCCATTAATATTTTACACTGATTTGCACTCAAATTGCGAACAATCTTATCGAGTTTCTTCAATTTTTTTCCGTGCATGACATTCATTAACCAACATCATTAATTTAAACCTACAAATAATTCAAATATATAATTTTTTTTTAATAAAACTTAAAGAACCTATCTCATTCTCTTGTTGGGATGAGATACCATCACACTCGCTACAATAAGTTGTTTTCCATGAACTTCTATCAGCCATCTTTTATATATAAAAAAAATAGACAGGAATAATTAGATATAGAAATTATGAAATATTTTTTATAAAATAATATATAATTGTGTATAATAAAACAATATTCCTTGTTGCATTAAACATACATATACACATTGGTTCTCATTACTAATTATTACTCACCACCGAAACCATATGCATATGAAACTAAAATTAATGGTATTTGTATTTTAAACTCATCGGTGCTATTTACAAAAATATGTGCATCGGTGCAATATTATTGTATTGTGCGCACCTATGCAATATTACTATACAGTGTGCACCGTGTATCACAAAAACATTTTTTGATTTTTTTTATAGCAATAGGGTTTGGGATCGAATGAAATGAGTGGTACCATTGCAACTGATATCAAACACCCCATATAAAAGTAAAGAAACCCTATGAAAATCTGTTGCTTAAAAAAGATCTCCTTGTGAAATATAGAGAGGGGAACCAATAAAAACACCAAGAAAACTAGGGTTTGCAATAACGAAGGTAACTATGAAATCCTTTTATTTTTTCGAGAATGCATTGAAAATTGTTTGAATCAAATAGGGAAATATTGAGATGATCAATAGAATGAAATCACATACCTAAATTTCTCCTATGCAGATGTTTTGTGGCCTACGGTGATCCCTTCAAAATTTGGATCTTCAAAAAAATTTACCCACTCCAAAGACTTTGCTAGTAAATATTATCCCCTCTAAATTTTGCCGAAAGAATGAAATAATGAACAATGTTTTCATTTATAAACGCCTACATTTAAAAAAAGGAAATTCCCACTCATTGTCACTGTATAGTTTGGCACGTTGATGATAAACATTAGCATTGTTTTTTTGTAACTTACTGTCTCGGCACTGTACAATTTTGTAGCACACTCATGCACATTGTGCATATAAAAGAACTCGCAAACATGTAAATTTAATAATAATAATAATAAAATCATTGAAAAATCAATGCGCTACACAGTTTTAGGCACCCCAGTGTGATCTCTATGTACAAACACACCAATCTAAATTTTATTGACAAAATAGAAATCCATAAGTATAACCTGAGGGACTGCGTGGAAGATCAGGGAGAGGGTCCATTCTCTTGGGTTGTGTAGGTTGGGTAGAAGAGAGATGGGTACTTGGATTGTTGTGATTATTGGGAATCCTGTGAGAGCTTGAGTGCTAACTGGTTTGGGAATCCAAGTAACACTCTAGATCTATCCTTGTGGATTCATAGCCCTGGCTTGGGGGTGACATTGTTATTGAGACTTGGAACAATAATGTCTATGGTTAGGTGGAATGTCCTTGGTCTGCATCCAGTTGGTGGTTTCTTTTATTAAAAATAAGTGTTCTCTGTTATAGTATTATTTATCTGTGTATGATTTATTCCATTGTTTATTTATTTATCGTTGAATTCAATATTTAGAGTATGCATGCTTGTTGGTTATTTTTGTGCATGTCATATGCTTAATTTATTTTATGTGTAGCATCAATCTTGATCAATACATGTGGATATTTCATGCATCCTTGTTATTTAGAGTTAGGACAGTGGTTGAATTAGTTCCAGAGAAGGGACTGGAAGTTAACATGCTCTCCCTATGGGTGGATAGGTACGTTACAAATTGGTATCACAGCTACAGGTTGAAACACTGGGCTGGAATGGGCTAGATCCATGAGACAATATCTTGTGGTTGAGATCGAGTTGGGACCTTGAAGTCGTGAATCTCAAGAGGATTGGCATTGCAGAGTTCACACACAAGCTAGAACGTCTGAGATCCTTAGTAAGGGATTGAAGGATCATGACCGTCCCTTTCAAATTCAAGAATGATCGCCACCGTGGGTTCAAGAGAGATATGGACTGTTAGATTCGGGGGTAGGTGAACAGGGGTCATCTGATGGAGGTGAATAGGAGGTTGGGGTAAGAATTAATTCCTAGCTGTCAAATATGACAGATTGATCATCAATTGTCGATCAAAGCCAAGCAGAGAAGGAATGAATTCAGAATTTCGTCACTTTGACAATATTGGTAAGTAGGCTAGCATGACCTGTCGAAGGAAGGAGTTGTGAAGACCCGTCAGTCACCCGATCTTATGAGAGGCATGGAGGGATCCCCATCATTGATCATAGTCAGTCGGCATGGACCACTTTGGGACTTTAAACTTCGAGAGTTTTAGACTTTGATGAATTGTTATAACCCGGAGTCTCGGAGCGTCAAAGTCCTGAAGTCTCGTCAACCGTTAGATGGACAGGTGGACTTTGGGAGTGTTGAGAACCGTCATATCTAGCAGGGGTGGAAGGATAGAAAATCTTTAGAGCTTTGAAATCTCGCCACTCTGAAGTTCGGTAGTTCGGGAGTATGGGGGGTCATTTGGAGCGAGAAGCTCTAAAGCCTGAAGCCCAGAGTTAATAACAGTCGTTGGCTATGGGAGGAGTGTGAGCCTTCGATTTATTTTGGTGTTATACTATCCAGGGGTAGCATGCGTTAGACTCAGGAAATGTGCAAAGCCCAGAGCTCTGGAGTCCCGGATTTGGTTGATGCATGGCTTGTACCATGTGGCAGGGGTCCGTGTGGGGACACATGCCACCTGTATTCAACACCTTTTAGACCATGATCTCTCTTTTTTTACTAAAACATGGCACACATGCCATGGGTCCATGTTACATTGGATGATGTCAGTGTGTCGTGTCAGCTTTGGGAGTATGTGACTTCGAGGGTTTTCAAGTTTATACCAGGGAAAAGTGTCGAAGCTTGAAGTCGAGAAGGCATGCAACCCTTAAATATAGAATTCCTTTGGGACGTTTCTCAATTTTTGTATTAAGAAGTGGAGGATCGAGGTAAATACTTAGGTGCATTGTCACTTCGAGGGATTTGAGTCACACAGGAGTTGAACGTCCCAAAGCCCCTGAGCACCGAATTTTCGAATTGGTTGAGAAACATCTATCTCAATACTTGACTAAGTCACAAACGTCAATTTTTTTTTAAGCCTCCAGCTAGGGGGTGGGTTCGTCCATTCGTAGAGAGATCAAGTCTCGATGATCTGATCCTTATTGGTGGAGTTAGTGAAGACTTTGATGAAGTGTATCTCCGGAAGGAATTGGAAGTTGACAACAGAGAAAATTCGAAGGCCAAAGACTAGAGGAATTGGTCCCTGCACAGATCTCATGATAAGGTAAAAAGGGCCTGGGAGGTAACCCAACCCTTATTTATGTGGTTCTCACAAGCCCCTATGTGAAAGGACACAGAGCGAGGCGCTAAGGAAGGACTAAGCCCGTGGTTTTGAACCATGGTCACATGAGACATGGTTTGAAAGAAGCGCATGTGCATAATTGAATGTATCAGCTAAAGGATAATAGGAAAATGTTATGTTGTGGAGAATGAGGATATATTATTCATGAATTAAGAAGAAAAAGGACTTGTAGCATTGTTTGGAAATTTTATTTTATATGCATAATTTTAAAAAAATGGTGCTTGCACATTTTGCAGAATTAGGGGTTTAAACATATCAGCTTAGAATGCATATTCGAGAAATGGAAGAAGGTGAGGGAGCCTCCATCCATGATAAAGAGGATGAAGGTCAGAATATCAGATTTTGTAATGCAGAGACAGAATCCAACGGACACAAGGGCCGAGGGGAGAAAGAAACATTGATAGAAACTGTGATAAGCCTGAAAATAGAAGTGCATACCTACAAGGTAGACAATGAGAGGCTGATGAGAGAGAAAATTCAAATAAATGCTCGAGTGTTGTAGAGCTTAAATCAATTGCAAAGAAAAATAAAGAATGCCTCAAAACAAGAGGAAGAAGGAAGGTATCATGAAAGAAGAGATAACCGCATGAAAGCTGGTTATTCAAGAAGTGCTAGCAAAAATCATAGAAACCACTCACCTCCTTACTAAAAAAGAAGGTATTATGCATCTGAAGACTCCATGAGTAGCGTAGAGGTGTCTCCTGTTAGGCACCAAAGAAGAAGGCATGAAGTTGATAGTTTGGAAGGAGAGTTTAGGAAGCTTAATCCACCATCCTTTGATGGTGAAAGAGAAATGGAAGATGATGTTGAAGCATGGTAGCTTGGACTCAAGATATATTTTCAATTACATAACTATTCATCAAACCTAGAAGCCATAATTGACACATGCCATTTACATGAGAAAGTTTCTATGTGGTTGGATCAACTGAAGTAAGTTGAACATATTAATGAGAATATGATCACTTGGAAGCAGTTCAAGAAGTATTTCCAAAATGAGTACCTCTCAGATAATTTCTATGACAATAAAATGCAGAGGTTCTTTGAACTCAAGTTGGGAAGCATGACTATGGCAGAATATGAGAAGAATTTATTGGGTTGTTAAAGTATGTTGGGTTCATAAATGATGAGAAGGTGAAAGTACATACATTTTTGAGTGGGTTGCCATCCTTTTATAGTGAAAATATTTGGTATGATGAGCCTAAGACCTTGACTGGGACCATTAGGAAGGATAAGTACATGTATGAGCAAGGCCAGGGAAGAGAATCCATGCAGAATTCTTGGAAGGATAAGAAGAAGGAGAAGTTTGATCAGAGGAGGAAGGGATTCAAACCTCCTTTCAATAGAAATGAGACTAATAAAAATAATCAAGATCAGTATGCCAAGGATGAATCCAAGAAAGAAGACTCTTGGGAAAAATGGGAAGACCACCAATCCAATGTTGAGGATGCAAGGACGATCACATGTACAAGGATTTCCCCCACAGAAAGGACAGAGTGAAGATTGTGCACAACATCCAATAGGATACAACAGTCGAAGACATTGGAAGAATTCATGCAGCCTTAGATGATCGACAAGAAGAACACCAATCCATTATGATCGAGGTGGAAGGTAAGATCATAAATCATCTTGTTTCTATTTTAATTGATTCAAGATCAACTCATTGTTACATTAATTCTAAAATAGTGGATATATTACATTTGGAGAAAACTAATCTTGGGAAATCAAGTTCGGTTCAGCTAGCCACTGGAACCAAAAGGAGAATCCATGATATGGTCAAAGGTTGTTCCATAAGTATTAATGGTATGAATACTAGTGTTGATCTAAATACCATACCATTGGGGTCTTATGATATTCTAATTGGAGTGGATTGGTTGGACAAGCATCATGTGGTCCTACATTGTCATAACAAGACATTTACATGTCTTGATGAAGAAGTCAAATAGATCACTGTGAAAGGTGTTCCAAGACCCATATCTATAAGAGATATTTCACCCTTACAGCTAAAGAGATGTTTCAGAAAAGGATGTCAATTGTATGCATCCCATGTGGAGGAGAAATAAAAGACAAAGGGGCCAAGCCTTGAATATTTCTCGGTACTACAAGAATTTGAATATGTATTCCAATAAATACGAGGGTTTCCACCAAAAAGGGAAATAGATTTCTCTATTGATTTAGTGCCAGGATCTTCCTCGGTGTCAAAAACACATTACAGAGTGAGTACACTAGAGTTAAAAGAATTACAAATGAAGTTGGAAGAATTTTTGATGAAAGGATACATACGTCCAAGTGTTTCAACTTGGGGAGAGACAATACTCTTTGTCAAAAAGAAATATGGAACCTTGAGGTTGTGTATTGATTTTTGACAATTGAATAAGTCCATTATAAATAACAGGTATCTTCTACCCAAAATTGATGACCTATTTGATCAACTATGAGGAGAAAACTTATTTTCAAAGATATACTTGAGGTCAGGATACCATCAGGTAAGAATCAAAGAAGAAGACATCCTTTAGAACCAGGTATGGGAATTATGAATTTATAGTGGTGTCATTTGGATTATCCAATGCACTAGTTGTATTTGTGTGCTTAATGAATGGCATATTCAGAAATTACTTGGATAAGTTTTTCATAGTATTCGTGGATGGCATACTTGTCTATTCTAAGTCATAGGAAGAGCATGCACATCACCTAATGTTGGTATTGCAAGTGTTGAGGGAACATCAGTTGTACGCCAAGTTGAGTAAGTGTTTTGTTTACCAAGAACAAATCCATTACTTGGGACATATTATTTCAAAAAAAGGCATATCAGTGGATCCAGAGAAGATCAAATCCATTAGAGAATGACCAACACCCAGGAATGTTTCAAAATTCATACCTTTTATGGGGTTAGTTGGTTACTACATAAGGTTCATAGCATACTTATCTAAGATTTCTCATCCCATCACTTCTTTGCAAAAGAAGTGAATGAAATTTGAATGGACATCTAAGTATGAAGATAATTTTAATTTGTTGAAGGAATTACTTACTAGTGCACCTATTTTAAATATTGTTGACCCAAATGAAAGTTTTGTGGTATGCATAGATGCAGGTAAGGAAGAGCTTGGTGGAGTCCTCACTCAAAATGGACATGTCATCGGTTATGAGTCCAGAAATATTAAGGAACATGAGAGGAACTATGCCACACATGAATCAGATCTTCTTTCCATTGTCCATGCATTGAATATGTGGATGCATTATCTCATGGGAAACATATTTGAATTAAGGATAGACCACAATGGTCTGAAGTATCTTTTTTAACATTCAACTTTGAATGCCAGGAAAACAAGATGGATGGAATTTTTAAGTGAATATGACTTTGATATCAAGCATATAAAATGAAAAGAAAATAAAGTTGTTGATGCACTTAGTAGAAGAGTACATCTCATGCATGCTATAGTTGTTAGTATGCATCAGTCAGACTTGAAGAGAAAATTTTTAAATGATGTTGTTATAGATCAACATTACCTACAGGTAAAGGAAAGCTTACAACAAGGAGATGTACAGCATAAAATGAAAGAGTATGAGATGAAGGAAGATGGATTACTTATGCATAAAAATAGAATTTATGTTCCTAGTTCCGAAGAACTTAGGAATCTGGTATTAAAGGAAATGAATAATGTTCCATATGCCAGACATCCTGGTTACCAGAAAATAATTACAACAGCAAGAAACCAATTCTTTTGGTCAGGTATGAAAAACGATGTTGTTGATTGCATCGCCAAATGTATGGACTGTGAGAGAGTGAAGGATGAGCATAGACACCCAACATGTTTTCTACATCCCTTACCAATTCCAGAGAAGAAACGGAAGGTGATAACCAATGACTTTATAACAAAATTTCCCAGGACAACACGACAACATGATTCAATCATCGCTAGTTGACAAATTGACAAAGGTTGTTCATTTTGTTCCTTTAAGAACAACTCATACAACATCTAATATTGCAGAAATTTACACGATAGAGATTTCTAGGTTGCATAGGATACCTAGGACAATTGTATAAAACAAAGACACAAAGTTTACTTCAAATTTATGGAAGGGATTATTTAAAGGATTTGGTACAAATTTGAAATTTAGCACAACTTACCATCCACGGTCATATGGGAAGACAAAGAGAGTTAACCAAGTAATTGAAGACATGTTGAGAATGTATGTCATGGATAAGCTATCTAACTAGGAAGATTACGTGCACTTGCTGGAGCTTGCCTATAATAATGGGTACCAACCTTGATTGAAAATGAGCCCATCTGAAGCTTTGTATGGTAGGAAATGCAATACTCCAGTGACTTGGGACAACCCAATAGATAGAGTGGTACTCAGGATAGAGTTGCTCAAGGAAATGAAAGACTAGATGGTTAAGATTAAGAATAATTTAAAGGCAGCTCAAGATAGACAGAAAGTTTATGCAGATAAGAATAGGGCAGGAAGATAATTTAAAGTGGGGGAGCATGTGCTTTTGAAAGTGAAGCCTAAGAAGAGCTCTTTGAAGTTGGGTAGTTGTACAAAGCTGGCAGCCAGATTCTGTGGTCCATCTAAAATATTGGACAGAATAGAGCCAATTACATACATGCTTGCATTTCCTGCTTCCATGAATGTGCATAATGTATTTCATGTCCCTTTGCTAAAGAAATATGTACATGATCCTAAACATGTTATTGATTGGCATCTAATTCATGTAGAGACAGAGGGAGACTTTTAAATCCAGCCAGTGTAAATATTGGACATAAAAGTCAAAATGCTCAGGAATCGAGCTACAGAGTTGGAAAAAGTTCAATGGACTTGCTACGATCTTGAATATGCTACCTGGGAGCATGAAGATGCCATGCGGGGAGAGTACCCGTAGATTTTTGAATAATTTTTTGAATTTTGATTCCTGTTTTTGTATATGCACCGAGGACATTGCCAAAATAAGGGGGAGGGGATGTAACACCTTGGGTTTTGAGCCCCATATTAAATAATGTATTTGTTAATTGCTAAGAGGGAAATGTGCTTAAGAAATATAATGTTTTGATCATTATTAATAATAAATACATCATTGGTTGCTAGAAGGACAAGGAGTAGAGTTATAGGGGGATATGATTCCACAAGAGAGGGGGCTTGACGGGCTAAGTGTTTATTTCATTTTTTAAATACTCATTTTTTTTAATAGGGGGAATTAGTTATGTGAACCTATTAGGGGAAGGCCATGAGATTCTTGATTCCCAAGAATTACATAAACCCATCCTTGGTCTGTTGGGGGGTCCATTCTCTCTCTCACTCTCATTCTTGTTATATTTTTTTTGCTGGTCGCTTCACTCATTTTTCACTTACTCACTCACTCATTCATTTGTTCCCTCACTTACTCGTTGTTCACCCCTCTAGTGGAGATACCACTCCATTCATTCCCTCACTCATTCATTTGTTCCCTCACTTACTTGTTGTTCACCCCTCTAGTGGAGATTCCACTCCATTCATTCCCTCACTCATTCATCTTTCCTCATGTGTGTTTTTGCTTGGGAAAGTAAGACGAATTGATGAAGTGAAACCATGGTATTGTTGGTTGTAGAGATTATTGGTGTAATCCAACCATGAATCGAGTCTTGCATGTCTAATATGATTTGGACAATGTCCATCTTTTCTCACAGTTGTGAGTCCTAAGAGTCCCAACATGGAGATTCTGGACCAGCTGCACTGGAACCCTGGAAGGAGAAGGACATCCTCAGGGACTGCATGGAAGAGAAGGGAGAGGGTCCATTCTCTTGGTTTGTGCAGGCTAGATAGAAGAGAGTTGGGTACTTCGATTGTTGTGAGTGTTGGGAAGCTTATGAGAGCTTGAGTGCTAACTAGTTTGGGAAGTCGAGTAACACTCTGGAACTGTCTTTGTGGATTCATAGCCCTGGCTCGGGGGTGAGATTATTTTTGAGACTTGGAACAACAGTGTCTACGGTTGGGTGGAACATCCTTGGTATGCAGCCAGACGGTCTTTTATTTCATTAAAGATAAGTGCTCTCTGTTATAGTATTATTTATATGTGTATGATTTATTTATTTTTGTATTTATTTATTGTTGAATTCAATATTTAGAGTATGCATGCTTGTTGGTTATTGTTGTGCATGTCGTATGCTTCATTTATTTTATGTGCAACATCAATCTTGATCAATGCATGTGAATATTTCATGCATCCTTGTTATTTAGAGTTAGGATAGGGGTCAAATTATTTCTAGAGAAGGGGCTGGAAGTTAACGTGTCGGACCTGTGGGTGGTTTGGTACGTTACATTCTATATCATTGAAATTTCTTCGAGTTTCCCCCACCTATTAAGTAAGTCTAAATTAAATATTTATAATTCATTTATCTGATAAAATTTATGTTATTTATCCATGCACATTTGAATAATTGTTCATTGAATTTTGCAAGCTCATGATTTGGGATGAAGTTCATATGCATAAGATATTCCACCGATCCAAAAATGTCGCAAGATCTTCTCAGGATGAAGATACAGTAGTCAAATGTTTGATTAAAATGGACAATTTCTTTACCCTGTCAATTGTAACATGCCATCTTCTAGCAACCATCCTAGGTCAATGGTATTACATCATGAATTGGACCTCTTTTATGACACTTCAATAGTATGTGGCTGTCCAAAATATAAGGGTTGAATAATAACCCTCAACGTGTCACATTGTCCCATTATACTAATAATCAACTACCCAAAGTTGACGGTCTTATACCTCCCACTATGGTCAAGAATCCAACATGTTATATATAAACAACATGTAGGAACACTTCCATATGCTCATTTTTTGAAATGTTGGAAAACATATCAACTAAGTTTCATCCTAAATTGACCAGATCGTCTCCTCCTGTTGAGTCAATGGAGAGTTCTAGTGAGCCAAAGTATGATATCACTACTACCCAAAACATCTCTACTAAGAGATACAAAAAGTTGTATGAGATAAGAGAAAAAATATTCAAGTACACACCAAATTTGGTTCAATTGTTGGAAGGTAGCGACGAATTCTCTCTTTCTATCCATTTATAAATTAAATACCAAACCTGTTACAACCGGGCTTTGTATGGCATGTGGCCATATTCCATGCCGATGCCTGATGTTGGAACCAAAATCTCTCTTTGTGATAATAGTTATATGATTGTCAAGTCTAAAATAGATGTTGCACATCTTGGGTTGTTTATCCTTTTACACGTATTTGTTCCTCCCAAACAATCAGTAGCACTTATTGTTCCTCCCAAACAATCAATAGCACTTATTCCATTTTGTGGTCCTCTTTATTGTGAGTCTGATTACTTGGATATTATTAAATGCAAACATAGAATTTTCATGTATAGTATGTGCATGAATGGTTATGCTTATGGAAACTTTAACATGAGAAACATGTTATATATTGATGGTCATCAACGAACTCATGGGAACATTGCAGGATTCATAAATAGTTGTAGGTACTCATTATTTAGTGAAAATTATTCCTTTAAGGAACATTCCAATGACAAAGAGTTATTTATGAAAATGATTCAGATTTGTTGTGCATGCAATACCTAGTTTGTCTCATGGTGACAATTTTTTAATAAATTATAGCATTCATAGACAATCGATCGTTCATCAAAAACACCTTGCATTGGGTCTACCTTTAGACGTCCCCTTGGGGCATAAGAAAAAAGATGGTTGAGTAATTGTATTTTTGGATTTTCAATGAAACTAATGTAAATGTATTGCTTAATTCAACATTTGTTTTATAAAGTGAATGGTTGCATGTTACAATCATTACATCAAATATGGTGACTAAGTCTTTGTTTATTTTATTTATTGAGTTTTATGATTTTTTTTATATTTTAAATATTAATATAAAATTAATTAAATTTAATATTCTTTTAACCTGAACAAATTAATTATTTTCTTCACTAACCAAATATAACACTTACATTTCCTTATGAGGAGATTCATAAAGTTGGTGGTGGAGAAAATAATTATAAAGTTATTTAAAGAAAATTGTGTATATTAAAATTCGTTATTATTAATAAGACATTTCGTAGTTGAAGTATGCTTGGAATAGGACATTTCATCTTTCCAAAATTTTGTGTAGTGATGTTGAAAAATATCATTGTTCTTAGTGATGGGCCTTCATGTGTCTATGATTCTTTGGATAACCTGGGCACAATGAAGGAAAACAATGTTAAACTCATTCATTAACAACAATTAGGAGTAATTTCTAAATGAATTATAAAATTAACAAAAATAACAAACAACCCACATACCTTGAAATATAACAAAATATTGAGCATGTCATTTTACCACACTTGTCTACTTACCCATGGTCATTCAAGTAGATCATTTGGATCACTTCTAATACCAATGGTCTCCATTAACTTCTCTTGCTCAGAATAAGGTAGGAAGTAACATTTTATTAGTTCTTCCTTGAAATTCTTTGTAGTTGGAGGTTTCTACCAATGACTAAGTTTGTAAAGTGGTATACAGATTCATCTAGTCTATAATCTTGAAATACATAACCACCTTTCTTCCATGTTATTTCATCCTTGTTAGATATTCTTCTTTAATAACCATCGGCCCAATTGGAAATTTATTTCCTTCGAAGTCCATTAGTGAGACATTGAGGGTCTTCTTTCCCTCTAAGAAACATGCCAACAAAAAGTTAGTTCCCCATTCATTACCTTTTGGGGAAACCATTGCATATATGTGCCCTACAAAAACTGGAGTGCCAATGTGTGAATCCACTAAATCAACAAAGTGTATTATATTCATGTTAGTTAATCAAAATTAATCTAATATTCACTTAACCTAGTTATATGAGATCTAGGACATGATCACAATGTGGTAAAATGGTTGATTAGTCCTCCTCCAACTAGGATAATTTAGTAGTTATATATTGACCAATGGGGAGTGATACATGATCTTATCTATCAACCTATTGCATGGATTCACATTCGTCTCATTCACTACTACTACATGGACCAAATTAAAGATCAATGTAACACCTTGTTTCACCCTGTTTTGTAATTATGACTTAATATTGTTGTGAGTCATGACATGGAAATATGAAGCTTTACATGCAATGTAGATGTTCTTTTATTTAATGAAAGAAGTTCCAAACAATTGACTTAGGTGTGGAGCATAGGTACAGACGATGATACCATGAGTGGAAATTGGTGAGAGGATTGGGGGATTACCTTGCTTACCCTAAGAGTTGACCTTCACCTAAAAGAGACTTAGTTCCTTAATTAATTTCAAGTATATTATCTCCCTTTCACCATATCCCAAGAAGTCATTTAATGAGGAGAATATTAGAGGTTGAGCAACCATACCCACCTTCATGAAGGTATGAGATGAAAACAATTGGATCAACTGAATACTAACAGCTAGAAATACTTGAAAGTGCGAACTCATTTTGGGGGATAACCCTCAGAGGATTCTAACAGAAAGAATGGAGGAGTAACTCTCGAGGGAGGGTTTCGTGCATGAGTTGTGCATGATAGATTAGAGACAAATTTTGGAGAAGTATATTGGTGTCAGATTCGAGCAGAGAAGAAACCAAACCTGACTCAAGCATAGAGGGTCGTAAATGTGATGCTTGTTGGGATAGGAATTAGTGTGGAGAGGGAGGGTAGTGAGGGACTGCAAAGGCGATGAAGGGACTCCCTTATGCAATTATATCTAGCTTGGAAGGAATTTGAGAAATTCGTGGTGGCCCTAGACTTAGTGGGTAGAGGGATTTCTATTGTAGTATGCTAGTGAAGGAGATTGGACTTCACATCTAGCTCAAAAATTTGTGAGAGAAGCTCAATTTTTTTCCTGGTGTATCATGGACTAGCATGGGGGTAACCTGTTGTATAGATTTTAAGTGTTGTCGAGCCTATGGTTGGGTGGAAATCGCTCACCCTCAGTCATTTTCCTAGCTAGTTTAATGGGTGTAATGCTTATTCCATTTACAATATTTATGTGCTTGTGCAACTGATGGGAATGTATGGAAGTGAGTAGAATTTAAGAGAAGGAATGAATTCGCATGAATTATTATTTGCATGCATGGATTCTCTTTACTAGAATATTGTCTTCATGAAATTAGAAGTAAATAGAAAGAGTATGTGATTATTACTCCTTGAATGTTGAATAATCAAATCTTTGGCTTATTTCATAAGATAAATATGTTGTAATTTCCTATGGTTGGGAACCCATTTCTGGTAACCTATATGGAATGCCCAAATTGGATAGGTTCCCTGTTTGTTTCAAAAGTCTACAAGATGGGTTATCCTCTTTAAATGCATGTACAAGACCTAGATTTTCTGGTTAGAATATCTAAAAAAACGTAAGATTTGAGTGAAGAGTTTATTCACTCTAAGAGTATGTGGTTTCTCCACAATATTTCCCATCTTCTAAGTTTTAGCTATAACTAAGCTATGTATAGAGGGTTCGCTCTGAATGACCTCTAGGAATTAAATATTTCATATCCAGGAATGTGTTTCCCTTTTGGTGATCTTATGTAAATGCCTTAGTGCAGAAAATCCTAGCAATCGACATGGTGGATCCTACGGAAGACCAAAGTCCCCTTTTTTTTTTCAATTTTTCTTATGCGTGGAATTGGAGAGTCAAACCTTGTGGTGGTACCATGAGGGAGGATCCCTACCTAGGAACCGAGACCACGTGGAACCCATGTAACTGGAACTATAGACGTGGAACCCATGTAACTGGAACTATAGATAATCTGGTTTCCCAAGCCTTTGTTAAATTTGTGAAGGAAATCGAGCAATTTACCTAAGTGTCAAGGATAGATCCAAACTGTACGTTGGGCATGAGATTGCATCTTGACCATCTGTTGGGGATCGTGGGTCAGGAGGAGGCTCATGGGAGTATAATCCACAGGATAAATCCGTTAAGTCCAGTCCGATAGCCTTGCGGGTTGTAGACTTCGGGAAGAACTAGGGTCTTGATAATATGTCATCATGATGAATGAATCCATGAGAGTGACCCCGAATGCATGAGATTCGTTGATCAACAAGAGATTAGATATGGGTTGTTAGATCTGTCAGGTCCAGTGGAATTTTAAAGGTCGTACATTCTTGAGATTTGTGGTAATCTGGACAGGGTAACATCACAATGCGGAGTGCCTTGAAATATTTAGAAGTCTATAACTTTATAACCAAAGCACGGATTTGAGCACAGTTGTAGTCATTTGAATGCTCTTGAGAAGCGGAACTATAAAATGGGCTCAGGGTAGAGAAACAATTCATGAATAGAAAGAGAAGTTAGGAGGAAGAAAAGAGAAAATATGTACATCCCACAAACCCTAAAGAGGTTAGGGGGTGGGGTGTGGTGTGTTAAAGTCATCTTGTCATTATCATACTCGATAATGGTAGTCAAAAGGACATCATATCCCATGACTTAATGTAGCATATACAACTTCCCACAACTCCTCATCCATCTCCATATTATCCCTATTAGGTATAACAACAATTTACTTGTTTACTAATTAATAATTAATGTGAAATAATGTTTTCCATTGGACTGTCCTAAAACACCATCAATTGTGATGTTTCTCTACTCGACTATTCTAATCTAATTCTAGACCTCCCATACCAACAACAATGTAAGGATCTCTACAATGTCCCACAGAATACCTATAATATTTTCAAGGACAATAAAACATATCAATTAACTATTGTTTCTATTTCTCTTTCCCACCCTACTGTAGTCCAAAAATTCATCCTACATAATTTTTTCTCCCTTTGTGTTCTTCCTAGAAACTACTCCCACACCACCACTTACCTCGTAGTTAATTTCTCATAGTACTCATCCAAATCCATCCTCTCTCCCCCTATCCTATAACTCTCTAACTATTCAACCTCCATGCCAATTTCTCCATTTTCAAACCCTCCTACTCACTACAACTATAGGGATTTAAATTTCTCCATTTTCAAACTACAACAACAACCCAACAATAGAATTTAAATATTATTTCGCAGCATGGACGACGGGGCCAGCCTCCAATACAGGTGAATTCTTTTGTCTCTGAAACCCCTTTTATATATTCTTTTCGCCTTGGTGTGACGGCAAGCATTTATCTCAAACACCATTGCATTTTTGGTAGACGAGCTCAACCTAGGGCTTCACGGCGTAACGCAAATACGCTCTGCTTCGAGTCCACAGCTAGCCCAGGTTCGATTCCCATCTTATTCTTTTATGGGCTTTACTTGAGAATCAACAAAGCTAGCCCATTTTTTCCCGCTCTGGCCAAAATTTTGGTGGGTTCTGTAAAGTTTTGATTCCAGTCTGGTCAAAATTAATTTGGGTGGTTTGTGTAAAGATTTTTTCTATTCTAAAGATTTTTCTATTGGGTGGTTTATATCAGTGAATGAAAACAATAAATGATGAAAATGAAATCTGATCACTTTTGAATGGGAAAATGTTAGAGATAATGCTTTCATTAATATTGTGTATTAAATCTAGGGATTTGGTTTGAGGTTTTGTAGGAGATTGTTGAGATATTCTCTCAACCTACATCGTCATATTTGGAATTAGTTGGATCTCACTCCAACTATATATAAGTATTGTATCTTGATGTGTTAACGTAATACAAACTATTGTTTTCTGTGAGTTAATTGTGCAATGGTTGCTCTATCAATTTCTAATTTGGTATCAAAGCTTGGATGGGATTAATCTCTCACAAGAGTGCCCATGAAGATGTGATAGCCATTGAAGCCTATTCACTATAAATATGTGTGGGAGTGTGTTTTGAGCGAGCGCAGTTGTTATGTTTTAAGTTATTGCTATGATTTTCCACTGTGAGAAGAGACAGGAGATAAAAAGCTGCCCAGATATTCGTTGATCAAACTGTGAGAGCTAAGATGCCTGTGCATTAGTTGATCACTGACAGCTACGTGGAAGAAAAGAGATATGTCACATCACCTAGGCTCACCTCACGTCTTTAAGATTTGGAAGCTTGCAACGTGCTCACTCCGTAGCAGCCAATGATTGCTTACCAGATCTATTGATGCTGGTAGAACATGTTTATTAACACTAGATCTCCTTTGGCGTTGATACAGGTGGTTGAAAATGAAATCTCATTTGCCAGCATATACATAAAACATGCATCACAGGAATTAGGCAAAACTGGGAAGATATTTTATTTAATTTTTGTTAATACATATTAGCATATATAGTATTTGTAAAATATAGTATGAAGAACCAATTATAAAATGGACTAGCATAATTTTAAATTGGTGGTTCTCCATGGGGTGACAACTAATCATTAATTTAATTATGTCCATAAGATGGTTCAGTATCAAGATTGGTATCAAGATTGTCCTTCACAAAGTCGAGAAGCGTCGATTGTACAAAGAACGTCAAAGATGGTCGGAAGCAATTTTATCTGTGTTGTATGAAGTGGTAACTCGAAGATGATGGAAGAAAAAGAGTGTGTCTATGAAGTTAGTGCGTATGAGGACCAGTGACACAAAGACAAATGACAAATTTTGTAATTGTTGATTGAATATAAGCATTAAAGGGGGCTGTTAGATATAATGCTTTCATTAATGCTGTGTACTAAGTCTAGGGATTTGGTTTGAGGTTTTGTAGAAAATTGT
>ML782524.1:281597-291618 GCA_009831015.1 Picea engelmannii | reverse complement strand
ATTAGGTATCTCCTTCATATTAGGTTGTACAATTCAAAAGAAATAAATTAAAATAAAATAAAATATAATCAATATAAATTTTGTTAATTTTTTAAAAAACAAAATGTTTTAATGATTTAATAATGATTCTCTAACTTAAAAATCTCTACTCTTATAGTTATTTGAGCACTAGAAAATACTACATATTAAAATTAAATAACATAACATACATAAAATAGAGTTGAACATACATTAAAAATAGGGTGGTTTCCTAATTTAAAAATGTTTCCCTTATAGTTATTTGAGCATAGTTATTTTAGCATGGAAAAATGTTACACTTAAAAATTATATATATATATATATATATATATATAAAGTAATATATATTTGTCAAGTGGTTGTAGTTTAATTGGTTGGGGGTAGTTTTACAAATATTTTTATCTTCAACTTTCTTATTGTCACAAAGGTGACTGATCCAGGTGGATATCGGGGGCGACCCACCTTTTCCAAATGGCTCAAAACAGTTTTCTGGCCATTTTGGCAATTTACTATTTTTAGCAGGTTTTCACTTTCGGGGCCATTTTGAGGGCCTAAATGAATTTTTTTTTGAGATAAAGGTTCTCAATGATAGCTGAAGGCATGATTGAGGCCCCAAAATGAATCTCCTCGGCGATACCTTTCCAACGAGCTATCACACGCCTAAAACGGAGATCGTATGAAAAAGTTACGACCCTGGGAAGTTGATGCACCAACTTACCCAAACGGGGCCCACATGACTTTTGACGCTTCATCTCCTAGGGTTAGGTTTTTGGATGTCTAGGACTTTTGACATTCCCATCTATGGTAAAAAGGCCTTTCGAGCCTCATTGTAACCATCATCTTGCGAATGCGAGTAGCCGTCACATCTCTTCTCAGAGATAAGCTGCCACCATTCTAGCGAGTCTTTCACTCTGTATTTTTACAGTATCTGTACATTTATTTCATTAATAGAAATCGTGTGTTACTGTATCTCTATGTTTATGGTTGCATCTCTGATATATTTCTATTATATTACTGGATATACGCGATATCTCTGTGCATTTCTTTATTATATCTCCACTCTCATTTCGTGCCGAAAATAATCCGGATCAGTGACACACTTTTTCATTCCATTTGATCAAAGCCCACTTTCTATGGAACTAATGAGAATTTGTTCTTATTTTAGCAATGCTTATTTTTTTCTTTACACTTATTAAAATCTAGAGATAATTTTGATCTTCTAGATTAAAGTTGATTACATCCTTATAATACCTTAATGTTCTTTTGCATCTTCATGTCATCCTGGCTTGCATCTTCATGCCATCCTGGCTTAAGAGTAATCCTCTTGTCTTCCATAGAAAATAACAATTTATTGTGAAGAATAATAATAAAATTAATATTATTTATATTAAAAATATATAATATTTTTTATAAATTTAAATATATAATAAATCAAAATATTACTAAAATAAAAACAAAATATAATTTATATTAAAATATATTTGTTAACCTTGATCAACTATGGTTGATATTTGATGAGATTGTTGAACCTCAGTTACAAAAAATAAAAAAATATATTTTTTTAATCTTTTAAATTAAAATAAAATATATGGTGATTCAATTTTTAAAATATGGTGATTTAGAAGAGTTTCATTTATACTTGAATATATAAATAAATTTGTAAAATAACTTAAGTAATTTTAGACCATCTTGTTACCTTTAGGATCATTGCATAGGAGTTCTGCAATACTAAAATCAATCTTTTTTGTTGTTTTGTTGACTTTAGAAAAGATTTTGACATGGCTCCTAGGAAAAACCTTTGGAATAGGTTGGAAGAGATAAAAGTGTGTCTCGAGTTGAGGGCTACTGCAATAAGGATGTATGAGAACGTTATTGCTAAGTTTAAAAACACTGAGGGCTGGTCAAAAGAGATTAACTACAATATTGGAGTCAAACAAGGTTGTCCCTTGTACTTTGTCTCTTACCCTTTTTGGCATATACATTGATAAGTTAGAAGAATGCTTGGAAAAGCAGGTTGTGTCTGCCCTACTCTCACTGGTATAGTCATCAATCTTCTTTTTTATGTCGATGATATCGTTCTTATGGCAAGGAGTCCCCATGATCTTGAAAATCAACTAAGAATCCTCAAGAATTTTTTCTCCAATATGGGTATGACTGTTAATACTGATAAGACTAAGGTCATGATTATTAAATCCAATAAGATCCCTTATGATACCTTTGTATATGACAAAAACAACTTGGAGGAAGTGACTTCATACAAATATCTTGGAATTGATATTCACCACAAGCTCAATTGAAATTATAGGATTGAGAAAAGGATTATTGGGGGATGGAAAGCTTATTATGGGTTTGAAAACAATTGTAAATCAGCTGATCTTTGGAGTTGGGATAAGAAGAAACTCCTCTTTGAGACTCTTGTTACACCTTTTATTCTTTATGGATGTGAAGTTTGGGGTTGTAGTATCTCTCGTGAATCCTGGAGAAAGATAGAGCAAATACAAAAGAATTTTATAACCTGTAATCTCAAAATTAAAGGAAATACACCATATCCCATCCTCCTCATAGAAACAAGCCTCTTCCCCATTGAGAGCATGTCTATGACTAGATACCTAATGTATAAGAACAAGTTAAACAACATGGAAGACAAGAGGCTACCTAAAATTGCTTCAAAATCAAGTCATAACCACCATCGACTTAAGGGAGGATGGCATAAAGATGCCCGGTCTTGGCTAAACTATTGGGGAATCATGGAAGAAACCATTTTGCAGAATAAAGATACCATTAAAAAAAACATCAAATCAAAATTTAAGGAAAAAATGTGGTGTGATAAAGAATTAGAGGAAAAAAGAAAATTAAGGTATTATAAAGATGTAATCAACCATAATCTAGAAGATCGAAATTATCTATCTGTTTTTCCAAGTGTAAAGAAAAAAATAAGCATTGCTAAGATAAGAAGAAATTCTCATGAGCTCCATAGTGAAATTGGGCATTGGTCAATTCCTAAAATGCCATGGGATGAAAGAGTGTGTCACATTTGTGACACTAAGAAGGTTGAAGATGAAAAACACTTTCTCTTAGATTGTCAAGCCTATACCCATATTAGATTTCATTTTCAAAATATTGATCACACTACCAACCTTCCTAACCTCTTAACTCAACAAAAGTATGGCGATCTTGGAAAACTTCTCTTGATGCTTTTCGAGCACATAAACAAAATTCTAAAGAATCACAAGTAATCACTTACCCTATTAAGGTCCAATAGACCAATTAGGTCTTAGTGGACGTTAATCATCATCATCATCATTTATTTGATTATTTCAGCTTTATTTATTTTCATAATGGGTAAAGTATCCACTGAAAATGTTAGATTTTTAAAATTTTATACACAATTTATCTAAGATAAAATTAAGCAACAAAGTAATTCTTTATTTTTCTTAAGTTTCCATATATCAAAATTGATCTTAATAAGTCTTAGTCATCATCATAATTGTCATCATTAGTAATAACATTAATATCAAAATTTATATTATAAATATATGATAATTATAATAAATTTAAATATTAAATAATAAAAACATTAAAATATTAATTTTGTAATATTATTAACATTATTTTTTATAGTAATTAATGTACATTAAAATATTTAATTATTATTAAAAATATTTTTTAAAAATAAAAAATAAAATTATTTATCTTTAAAAATCATCATCAAAACTTTTTGTTTTGTTAAATTATGAAATTAATTATTTTAAATTTGTATTTACTTCTATATATATATATATATATATATATATATATATATATATATATATATATATATATATATTTTGGATGATTAATGTGTTTCATAATAATTTTAAAAGACTTATTATTTTAAACTTTTTTTCTATTTTATTGTAATTTGATTTATAATACAAATAATAATTTTCAAGGACTTATTATTTTAAATTTGGTTTCTATTTTAGTGTACTTTGATTTATAATACAAATAAAAAAATTGAAAATATAAAACAAAATCACAATCTTATACTTTTTTTCTTATAATTTAAAATTTTATTCATTATTTTAAAATTAATTATAAACTTTGTGTTACAAATAAATTTTTATTTTTAAACAAAACTTCTATTATATAATATTATCTTTAACATTTATTTTTAAAAATCTTTTAATTTTCAAAATTATATACAATTTTTTATTTAATTATTTTGAATACCATAATAAATTGTTGACATGTCAAAACAAAACTTCCCCTTGATATTTGGACAACCGTAAAAACAAAACGATACGATCCTTCCCCTTGATCTTTGGATAACCATAAAACAAAACGATACGCTCCTTAGTGTTTCAAGATCATTAGCATTTCTTCGTGTCAAATCCCGAGTAAATCAATATCTTTTTCCACATGGTGCTTTACCCTCCCTTACCTAAGTGTACGGTTGATTTAAGTGATATAATGATTTTGTATTCAATATTTTCTTTTCGAATATATGGATTTAATGGCTAACAAAAGGCCAACATTTATGTACCATGCTTTTCCATTTTGTTTGTTATATATCTAATCAGTGAGTCAATCATGGGTACTATTGGTACTATTTATTCTACATTCATTTTAAGTGTACAATCCATTTAAGTGATATAATGATGGTTTATTTAATTATATCTTTTGGAATACAAGGATTTAATGGTGAAGAAAAGGTTAACAACATTTATCATATCATGTTTTTTTCATCTTGTTTGTTGGATGGTGAATAGTATGTATTCAATGGATAAGATGGAAAGAGAATAGTTCAATGATCAATTTAGTGCATGGTATATATGTTTCTCATTAAAAGTTAGTTTGAATCAACATGAAATGCATTGGCCCGCAGAATTTTATTATTTCAAAAAATGTGCTTCTCATTGAAAGTTCAGTTCAAATAAGCATAAAATTTAAAGTGCATAACAATTTTATTATTTCAGAAAATATGTTTTCATTGAATTTTAAGTGTTATTATTGCACAATATTAATATTTTTTTATTTAAATGTGTTTTCATTGAATGTTAAGTGTTATTATTTCACATAAGTAGGAAAAGTTGGAATACTTACAATTTTTTAGATATTGATAGTAAAAATTCTGTCGGGGGCAGTCTCACCTTGTAGAACCCTAAAAAAGTTGACCTGATCTCGGCAAAAGCTACAAGTTATTATTTATCAATGGATTTGCAAGTTATAGGGACTCCAGACAAGGTCATGTTCACTAATGTGTATGGCCCCCAACTTCTGGATGATACGAATAGAATGATGACAGCCTTAGAAAACCTCAGAGACCAAAATATGAATTCTCACTAGATTTTAGCAGGATATTTCAACATAATTGTTACCTTGTAGAACCCTAAAAAAGTTGACCTGATCTCGGCAAAAGCTACAAGTTATTATTTATCAATGGATTTGCAAGTTATAGGGACTCCAGACAAGGTCATGTTCACTAATGTGTATGGCCCCCAACTTCTGGATGATACGAATAGAATGATGACAGCCTTAGAAAACCTCAGAGACCAAAATATGAATTCTCACTAGATTTTAGCAGGATATTTCAACATAATTGTTACCATGGCTGATAAGAAAGGGGGAGTTTGAAGATTGGATAGATATGTTGAGGTATTCTCGGCGTTAATAGAAAAAAACAAACCTAGTAGATATCAGAACTAGTAATGGACTTTTTACTTGGAATAATAAGAGACCCTTGCATAACTAGGTAACATCGAGATTAGATAGATTTTTAATCTCATAATCTATTTTAACGCAAGGTATTGACATGGAAGGAAACATCCTTCCTTGGGGGGGCTCGAATCATTGGCCAGTTATGTTCGAGGAAAACTTCCAAGGGACCCCAAAAAATAGACCATTCTATTTTGAGAGTTTGTGGACGAAGCACCCAACCTTCAAGGAGAATATCATGCTATGGTGGACAGAGGACATCCAAGAACAGAGGAAAAAAATGTTTAGACTTCATGGCAGATTGAAACATGTAAAGAAAAAATTAAAACAATGGAATGTTTAGACTTCATGGCTATAGAACCCAATAAAGATCGATCAGAGGATATGCAAAGAATTCTGAGGAATATTCTTAGATTAGTTATAGAGGAACATAATCAAAATTTAAGAAAACAAATATCACCAGAGGAGGTTGACCAAGTTGTTCAAGAGATGCCAAATGGAAAGGCCCCAGGACCTAATGGCTTCAGAGTGGACTTCTTCAAATCCTATTGGGATGTGGTAAAATAGGATACATATGGTATAGTGGAGGATTCAGGATGCTCTTCTTCTATTCTTAAAGCTCTGAATTCAACTTTCATCACCTTGATCCCCAAATAAAATGAAGCTAGAACACCAAATTGATTTAGACCGATAGCTCTTTACAATGTGGTGTACAAGATAATCTCCAAGGCTATTGCAAACAGACTTAAACCCCTCCTACCCATTCTAATCTCAAAGGAACAATGAAGCTTTGTGGAAGGCAGACAAATTTTAGACAACATTACTCAAGCTCATGAAATAATCCACTCCTTGAAAATTAGGAAAAAAGTAGGCATGATAATACAATTGGATTTTTCCAAAGCATATGATAAGCTAAATTGGCATTATATGGAAAAAACCATGGATGCCTATGGATTTGATAATCATTGGATAAAATGGGTAATGACTCTGGTGTCCATGACTAGCTTCTCAATATTGGTTAATGGAGCCCCTGCAAAACCTTTCTACCCATCCAGGGATCTTCGACAAGGGGATCCCTTATCCCCTTTCTTGTTCATACTCATGATGGAAGGTTTGAGTAGATCTATCAAAGCTGGAACCACTAAAGAAACTATAAAAGGTCTTCAATTGTATGAAGACAGTCCCACAACAACTCATCATCGATTTGTTGATGACACAATGCTACATGGAATTCCGACAGTCAAAGAGGCAACAACTTACAAGGAAATCTTAGTATACTTTGGAGAAGCTTCTAGAACATAAATAAATCACTCCAAGTCCATGATTTACTTTTTTAACACGAACATTATTGTACAAAGGTACCTATCCATCATCTTGGGTTTTAAGAGGAAGACCCTCCCTACCAAGTATTTGGGAGTGCCACTAAGGGATCATGTAGGTAAGAAATCATCTTGGGAAAGTATTATAAACAAACTACAATATAGAGTTAAAAGATGGACCTACCGAACCCTAAATTTTGCAGGTCGACTATTTCTCACGAAGGCAGTTTTACAAGCAATTCCAATGTATTTACTATAATTTTTTCCAGCTCCAGCAAGAATTTTACAAAAAATCAAAGCAACAGAGAGGAACTTCTTATGGAGAGATGCAAAGGACAAGAAGAAATGGGTGCTTGTGACCTAGGAAAAACTATGGTGGCCAAAAATCAAAGGTGGTTTAGGTTTGCAAGACCCGCAAACGACAAACATCGCTTATGGAGAAAATCTTTGGTGGAGATGGGTCAAAGATAGTTCTGCCCCGTGGGAAAACCCGTGGAAAGAAAAATATGCCCCCGAAAGTATCCCTCAGGACCTTATTCATTTCACAGGTGCAAGGGAGGGTTCAACCATCTGGAATTTGTCTTGGAGAAATAAAAAATGGGTTCAGGATCATAGTTTTTGGGAAATTAGAAATGGTCAAACTGCTCAATTATGGGAGGATGCATGGCAACAGGAACCCCGATTTGAAAACCAAGATAAAGAAGGTATTAAAAAATAGTTACTCAGACAAGGAAAATTAAATAAAATTCATTGTTGGAAACAAAACAAAGGGAAAATATCCCAAAATGGAGAACTTGGGACACAATTCAAACACAAGACAGAAATTAGAATTCTTCGCTGGTTAAATATTTAGAGGAGGAGCTATGGAAAATAAATATTATGTTCTTTGATGAGGACCAACTTCAATGGGGTAGGAAAGATGGAGGAGAATTCACTCTGAATGAAGCCTGATACTATATAGTTGTATTGTCCCTTTCCAAATAGGAGCTATAGAGAGGAGGCTTAATGGTCTAAACTGCCCCGTTAGACTATAGCCAGGGCCAGAAAAGGGGTAAATAGGGTTACTAGAGGTCACTCCAGTCACAGGTGTTATATTCGGAAAGTGACATTGAGCTAAAAAGGGTTAAAATCTCTTTTAATTCATTATGAGCTAAAAATAGAAGTCAACAATGAATTAGGGTTTTGGAACTCAATAGTGAATTAGGGTTTCAACAGTGATTTAGGGTTTTGGAAATCTATAAAGGAAGGGTTAGTGATCTAATTCATCATTATGCAGATTATGACTTGTCATTGAGGAGAGAGGCACATCTCAGTAGAGATAGTTTAGTGGATTCTAGGAGGAAGACACCAGTTGGTTGATTTCGGTGTTGAGAGACACACCCTAGTCACCGGGAAGATCACACAGGTCTTCCATCATCCTTCAACAACAATTACTTAGTATTCAGTAGCAAGGGCACATTCATCCAGAGGGAGGGCATAACTTCTGGGAGGTTTAGAGATCGACTTGTCCCATGCAGGGATAATTCTGAGATTTCCCTCCGACCCATTTGAGAGGAAGGCAAGGCACATATTTTGTCTGGTTCCTCACCAAATTCCGACAGAGGAATCATCTAAGGTTCATTTTCCAGACTTGGGAGTGCGACACTTTTGGCGGATACATTCAGGGTTCCCGAGCGAGCATCAGGCCATATTCACGGAAACCCCTCCGACCCATTTCCCAGTAGACCAAGGCAGTCATTTTGAGACACATCTCATCCAATTCAGATGGTGGAATCACTAGGATGCATTTTTCTAGAGAAAGAGGGGTGCATTCCCCCAGGGGGATCCATCCAGGGTCCAAACCCACCAGCGGAGGGGTTCGACAGTTACTAGTACTGAGGACTAGGGAATGGCACATCATTAGGGACAATTTCCAGGTCATTCCAAGAGGTATATCTCCTAGGGCGAACTTTCCAGGCTTCCAGTAGTTACCGTACGAGCTGCCATAGGTCTAGTGCATCCATTGATCCTCCAGTGTTCACATATTATGGGTATTATCTTTTGTTGTTTATTTGTATTCCGACTAAGATACTTTTGTCTTTTGATCTAACCGAGTGTTGTCATTTTATTCAGCTGCATTTGGCCTTTGTAATCTGTAGAGATACCATAATATAAACTTTGCATCCCTTTTTCGCATTTATTATTTGTATGACCATCTATATGATGTAAACGATTGATCCTACACACACATTAGCAATGTTTCCTAGACTAACCAAGTCAGGAGCATTACAGTGGTATCGGAGCTTTAGTCCTGCCAACCTGTGACTAAAGACAATGAGTGCAGTAGAAGAACCAGAGGGTCGTGAACACGTAGGTGACGAATATGTCACTTATAGCAGGAATAAGGAAAGAAGGCATAGGCATGACTTTCCCCCTTTTCCTCCTAGCTCAGAGGAAGAGGAAGAGGCACACAAAGAAGCAGAGAGAAGGTAAGAGCATGAGGCTGAGCGTGAGGCAGAGAGGATACTAGGAGACAGATATGAGTGACCGGAGGGCAGTGGCAAGGCCCCTGTAGATCCAGAGACAACTTTCATGCAGGTTATCAACGATATGTTAGCTAGTCAATGGACCATGTCTCAGTCCTTGGCACAAGTGACTGATAGATTGGTTAGAGTGGGCACCCCAGACACACAAGTCCCACATGCAGCACAGGGGAACTCAGGAGCAGGTAGTAGACCCCAGTCACCCTCTCACACATACACCTCTACGAGTAGGATTCCCAGACCCTTGTTTCCCAATTTCCATAGGGCACCCCCGGTAGCGGCACCGCCACCGATAGCACAGAGGCCACCCACTCATGCAGAGGTGTTAGGATATTTAGACACTTAAGAGTTAGTTAAGATCTACTTGGTCTAATATGTCGTTAGGTAAAAGTGTGTTTCTTTAGTATGCATTAGTATGCATTTGTAGTTAGGAAATCCGACGGTCACGATATGTTCCCGACATAG
>ML782524.1:224579-275720 GCA_009831015.1 Picea engelmannii | reverse complement strand
GCGTTGGCTGGGGCCGTGGATGTTTCCCCGTAGGGGTTTTACCACGTGAAAACATCGGTGTGTTGATCTTTGATCTGGTTATGTGAGTGGTTACTGAAGGTGTTCGTCCTCTGTTGGAATACCTGTGTTGTCGAACAAGAGGACATTGCAGAGTATAGGAGGGAGTACACAACATTGGGTCATGACTTCCATCAGGACATGACCCTAGTCAAGTACTGTGGACTCGGACTCAGGAACCGTCCCAGAGAGCTACAGAGAGGAGGAACACAACAACAACAGGGGAATAAAATGGATTTCATCCAAAAAGTTGTTAAACTCACCATACCTTCTTTTGACAGATCATCCAAATAAACTGCCAGAGCTTGGGTACAGATGCTCGACACATACTACAAGCTCAACCAGATGACCGAGACAGAGGCCATTTGTTTCACGACCTTACACTTGGAGGGTGAGGAACATAAGTGGTGGTATCATGGATTGGTGACATTGGGTCACAATCGCATCACTTCTTATAGGGAGTTCATAGAGAGGCTCATGGATAGGTTTGACAAGAGGGATCCCGAGATCCACTTCAGGGATCTAGCCCAGTTGAGACAAACTGGCATAACAGAGGCCTTCATCACGAAGTTTCAGCAGCTAGCCGTGGCAGTGACAGATACATCAAAGCTTATCATTCTATTCATAGAGGGACTCACCGAGCCTTTGAGAGGATGGGTGAAGGCATATAGACCTCCCACCTTGCAGGATGCCATCCTTTGCACTGAAGATTTGGCAGACTCAGTGCCAAAGACTAAAACCTTTTCCAAACCCTTCGTACCCCAGATGGATTGAGACAGGAATCCATTCTAGAGAGAATGGAAGGGAAAGGAGAATCTAGATGATGAGACTAGGCAAGAGCTTATGAGGAAGAAGCTTTTATTCAACTACAGAGACCCTTGGGTCCCAGGTCATCGGTGCATGGGAAAGGGAGAGATTCATTATATTGAGGTGGCAACAGATAGTGTGGATAGTGAGGAGGAAGAGCAGGACAGTGGATCCACTAGCTCAGAGGAGGATTCAACACAGGCAGAGGAGCGACCTCCCTGTAAACCTCTGACATTAGCAGGAGCCCATCCTCCAATAGTCCCACAACCGCTTGTGCAGGCTAACAGGAGGAAACCAACAAAGGGAGGAGTCATAGTGACCCTTTCTGGTGTTCCTAGGTATGATACCCTCTGGATCAGAGGGACTATTCAAGGGCAATGGGAAATCACCCTGATAGATGGTGGGGCCACCCACAACTTCATCGATGCTTCACTAGTATCGAGACAGGCACTTCGGACAGAGGAGTTTGAGGGGTTTGGCGTTGCAGTAGCAGATGGCCACACAGTGGAGTGTCTAGTCAGAGTTCCAGACTTGGAGGTAAATTTAGGCAACTATACAGTTGGAGATACATTTTATATGGTTGATCTATCTAACACAGATGTGTTGTTGGGAGTCCAGTGGATGATTACCTTGGGAAAAATCACCACCAATTACCAAACCTTGGAGATGGGATTTAGAGACCATGACAGGAGGAAGGTTGTTCTAAGAGGTATGTCGACAGGAGCACCCAGGATAGTTTCATCCAAGAGGATGGAGAGGATATTCAGACATGGGGAAGTAGCATATGTCGCCGAGTGTTTGATCACTACGTGAAAAGATTCAGAGGGTCGACAATAGTATCATACAGAGATCAAGAATTTGTTGGGACAACATCAACATGTTTTTGAGTCGATTCCACCAAGAAGACCACCTGATAGGGGGTTTGAGAACACCATTGATTTGGAAGAGGGGGCCAAACCAATGATCACCCCCCCCCCCTATCGTCATTCTAGGAGGTTCAAAGATGAGATAGAGAAGGCAATCAAGGAATTGCTAGCGATGGGACACATCAGACTGAGCAACAACCCATTCACTTCTTCAATTGTCCTAGTTCTGAAGAAGGATGGCACCATGAGGATGTGCATTGATTACTGAGCCTTAAATAAGAAAACCATCAAGAACCGGTATCCTATCCCATGCATTGATGAGTTGTTGGATGAACTTCATGGGGAAATTTTCTTCTCAAAGATTGATCTATGCTCTGGGTATCACGAGATCAGTATCCGAGAGAAGGACATAGAGAAGATGACATTTCAATGTCACTTTGGACATTTCAAGTTATTGGTTATGCCATTTGTGCTAACCAATGCACCCACCACGTCCCAGTCTTGCATGAACCACATATTCAGGGATGAGTTGAGGAAATCAGTCTTGGTTTTCTTCGAAGACATCTTGGTCTACAACAAGACATGGAAGGAGCATATGAGGCACTTGGATGAGGTATTGAGCATCATGAAGGCACAATCATTATATGCCAAAGAGTTCAAGTGTGAGTTTGGTATGACAGAGCTGCTTTACTTAGGCCATATCATTAGTGCACAGGGGGTACAGGTGCATGAGGAAAAGATCAGGGCCATTCTGGACTGGCCAACACCCAGGAATGTAACAGAGTTGAGGAGTTTCTTTGGGTTGTACAACTATTACAGACGATTTGTCCAAGGTTTTTCTCAGCTTGGAGCACTGCTGACGGATCTTACCAAGCATGGGGATTTCATCTAGACTGATGAATCACAGAAATCCTTTGATCACATGAAGTAAGTCATGAGCACTTGTCCAGTATTGGCATTACCAGACTTCACCTTGCCATTTGTACTAGAGTGTGACGCATCTGGCGAGGGTATCGTGGCAGTTTTGATGTAGGGAGGACACCCCATTGTATTCGAGAGCAGGAAGATCAGCTAGCCTGAGAGGTTGTACTCCATTTATGACAAGGAGATGTTGGAAATCATGCATGCCTTGACCAAATTCAGACAATATTTGGTGGGCAGCAAATTTGTGGTCAAGACAGATCACAACAGCTTGAAGTATTTCCATGAGCATAAGGACCTCAGTGAGCACCAACAGAAATGGGTGATGAAGGTACATGAATTCGAATTTGACATAGAGTATGTCAAGGGGAAGAAGAACATTGTGGCTGATGCACTATCGATGAGACCCACGGCCTGTTGTTTGATGGAGATTTCAGCAGATTGGAAATCCCACTTATTATTGGAATATTCCAAGAACAAGTTTACTTGTGAGGTGATGGATGGACAAATACATGATGAAAGGTATAGGGTCATTGATGATGTCATATTCTACAAGGATAGAGTCTACTTGGTGCCATATTCGAGGCTCAAGAAGAAGATCCTCACAGCAGTCCATGATTCACCACTAGCAGGACATCAAGGGTTCTTCAAAACCTACAGATAGATCAGGGAGCGGTTCTCATGGAAGGGCCTCAAACAGGATGTTATGAGACACGTCAGTGAGTGTGTGGCTTGCCAGCAAAACAAGTCAGATCATGCTCTTTCAGTAGGGCTACTTCAGCCACTCCCCATTCCAGAGCATAAATGGGAGAGTATATCAATGGAATTTATCACAGGCCTACCCAAGGTCTAGGGTAAGGACTGTATCTATGTAGTGGCCTATAGATTGACCAAGTTTTATCACTTCTATGTCATACCAGTAGAGTACAATGTAGTTCAAGTAGCCTAGCTATTCTTCAGGGAGGTCTTCAAACTTCATGGGTTGGCGAGGAACATCGTCGGTGATAGGGACAGTCGGTTCATGGGAACATTCTGGAGAGATTTATTTCGGTTGGTGGGAACAAAGCTGACACCTAACACCATCTATCATCCTCAGATAGATGGGAAAACCGAGATTGTCAACAAGTGTGTTGAAGGATATTTGAGGAATTATGTAGGTGGACAACAAAGAACATGGGTTAAGTGGCTACAACTAGGAGAGCATTGCTACAACACCACTTTCCACATGTCCATTGGTATGAAACCCTTCCAAGAATTATATAGATATGATGCTCCCACATTGGTAGACTTGGTGTTCAGGGAGAGAGAAGCTCCCAAGGCCAAGGATTAGATCATAGAGAGTCAGGAGATTCTCAAGTTGCTGAAAGAGAACCTGCAGACGACACAGAACCGACAAAAGATGACTGTGGACATGCACAGGATAGAGCGCAACTTTGAGGTTGGGGATTTGGTTTTCCTGAGACTCCAACCTTACAGACAATCATCTCTAAAGAAGAGTGGGGCCGAGAAGCTCAAGCCTAGATTTTATGGTCCTTACAGGATCATGCGCCGAGTAGGCGAGGTTTCTTATGAGTTAGAGCTTCCAGAGGGGAGCATGATTCATAATGTGTTCCACGTATCTTGCCTCAAAATGGCAGTGGGACAATTCATTAGCACATAAGAGGAGCTTCCCCCATTGGATGATGAGGGACAGTTGAAGTTGGTTCTGGAGGAGGTGTTGGAGTTCCGGGAGTGAAAACTGAGGAGAAGGGTCATCAGAGAGTGTTTGTTTAGATGGAGATGGATTCCAGTAGAGGATTCTACTTGGGAGAGAGAGCAGGTGTTGCAGCACCCTGGACTGGTATTGCTTGAGGACAAGCAATTTCGAGAAGGGAGGAATGTAATGTCCCTTTCCAAATAGGAGCTCTAGAGAGGAGGCTTAATGGTCTAAACCGCCATGTTAGACTATAGCCAAGGCCAAAAAATGGTTAAACAAGGTTACTAGAGGTCACTCCAGTCACAGGTGTTATATTCGGAAAGTGACATTGAGCTAAAAAGGGTTAAAAGCACTTTTAAGTCATTACGAGCTAAAAATAGAAGTCAACAGTGAATTAGGGTTTCAGTAGTGATTTAGGGTTTTGGAAGTCAAAAGTGAATTAGGGTTTCAGCAATGATTAAGGGTTTTGGAAAGCTATAAAGGAAGGGTTAGCGACCTAATTCATCATTATGCAGATTATGACTCGTCATTGAGGAGAGAGGCACATATGAGAAGATATATTTCAGTGGATTCTAGGAGGAAGACACCAGTTGGATAATTTCAGTGTTGCAAGACACACCCTAGTCACCGAGAAGATCACATAGGTCTTCCATCATCCTTTAGCAGTAGCTACTCAGTGTTTAGTAGCAAGGGCACATTCATCCAAAGGGAGGGCACAACTTTTGGGAGGTTTAGAGATCGACTTGTCCCATCCAAGGAGAATTAAAAGATTTCCCTCTTACCCATTTGAGAGGAAGTCAAGGTGCATCTTTTTCCTTGTTCCTCGTGAGATTTCGATAGAGGAATCATCTAGGGTGTATTTTCCATACTTGGGAGTGCGACACTTTTGGCAGATACATTCAGGGTTCCTGAGCGAGCATCAGGCCATATTCAGGGAAACCCCTCTGACCCATTTCCCAGTAGACCAAGGCAGTCATTTTGAGACACATCTCGTCTGATTCTGATGGTTGAATCACTAGGACGCATTTTTCTAGAGAAAGAGGGGCACATTCCTCCAGGGGGATCCATCCGTGTTCCAAACACACCATCAGAGGGGTCTGATAGTTACCAGTACTGAGGACTAGGGTAGGGCGCATCATTTGGGATAGTTTCCAGGTCATTCTGAGAGGTATAGCTACCAGGGAAAACTTTCCAAGCTTCCAACAGTTACCCTATGAGCTACCATAGTTCCAACGCATCCATTGATCCCGCAATGCTCAAATATTCCGGGTATTATCTTTTTTTGTTTATTTGTATTCTGGATAAGATCATTTTGTCTTTTGATCTAACTGAGTGTTGTCATTTTATTTAGCCTCATTCGGCCTTTGTAATCCACAAAGATATCATAATATAAACTTTGCATCCCTTTGTCGCATTTATTATTTGTATTACCATTTATATGTTGTAAACGATTGATCCTACACACACATTAGCAGTGTTTCCTAGACTAGCCAAGTCAGGAACATTACAATAGCGGGTCATGATCAGAGAAACACAAAATCCCAATGGGAATGACTATGGATTCTACCACAATAGTCGAAGATAAAATATTTAAATGGCTGGTCCTACATAAGAAAATTGTAATGTGGGAGAATCTAGTAAAAAGAGGCCTGAATGGCCCTTCAAGATGTCACCTTTGCGAAGTTTAGGAGGAGACAACAAAGAACCTACTAGATGGTTGCACCTATACAACGAAGGGTTTGGATTGGGTATCTATTTTGTACCGACACATTGATAGAGTAAAATATGACATCCGAGCAACTTTGGGGAACTGGAGGGGACACAACACTGAAAATGAAATGGTCAACTTATGTTGGGGATTAACTTTGGGGTGAGTTATTTGGACAATATGGAAGGAAAGAAATAGGAAAATCTTCAATAATGAAACCCTCCCTTTCACCAAGGTGGTAGATTCTATCAAAACTCAACTCAATGAGATGGTCTTGAGAAGGAATGTCATTTCTTCAACAAACAATCCTTGTTTCCAAGATCTATGAGTTATGAAATGTTATAGTTGGATGATTAGAGATTATACATACTTGCTCATCGCGACTCGCAGGTCCACAATGAAGCCAAAGCTTGGACTCCTGCACAAGAAGGTTTCCTGAAACTGAATTTCAACGGAGCGTCAAAAGGCAATCCTAGAAAGGATGGTGCGGGAGGAGAGATTCAAGACAACAAAGGGATAATATTTTGTCTTTATGTAGCCAATGTTGGAAACACAACAAATAATGCAACATAATTTTTTGGATTGGAATAGGGGATGGGAATTATGATAATAGAAGGCCATGCCAATGCCATAGTTGAAGTTGACTCAACTCTGGTTATAGGAATGACACTTGAAGATTACAGTGTGGAATCAAAATTGGTAAGTTAATAAAGCACTGGCGCCTAGCTCAAATCCTTCAAAGAATACATAAGAACCTACAAAATATTTTCTTAATTGAATTCATGTGGGTGAGAAGGTTTGCAAATGCATTGGTGGATAAGTTAGCCAATGAGGGAGTGAACCAAGAAGGAAAAATGTTGGACGAGGCTTGGACACAGATTCTAGTTAGACAACTCAGAACAGATTGTGAACACCTGGAAACACATGATCATCGTGGAAGTAACCGACAAGACAACCACATAGATGGAAATGAGTGCCACACAAATCCAGAGTGGGACCTAGATGGGATAGGGGAAACAGTCCACATGGTATTCAGACCTCATGTGATGATTTAGCAGGATGGGGATAACAAGGTAGATAGAGGTACAAGATAAAAGTGGGTAGATTTGGAGGTAGTCACAGGCTAGACAAAGGAAATCATAAGCATAAGAGGCGAGTAAATTTGGGGGACAACTTTAAGTAGAGCACTTCCTCAAAGGATCGGGTCGTACCTAAAAGGACTAGACAACTTGCTCACAATAGGGAAAATGATAGATGGAGTACCAAAGGAAGGGTAATGGCATGAGGAGCCACGACAGATATTCATTTTTCTTGTATAGATCATATAAAGGGAGGATCATTAAGAGATATAAGGAATCATGCAAGAGGTTTTATATTCAGGTTTTCGTTCTGGTTATCCACACCTCACAGAGATCTTTTGATGAGTTTAAAGGTAACACAGAGGATAGGAGCAAGACACATATTAGTGTTTGATCCAAGCACGTACCAGAGGTTTAGAGAGAGGAGAGGATAGAAATATGGAACACATTAAATATACCACCAGGAAGGGAAGCCCACTCAGGGACTCCCAACCAGAGAGTTCCTGAAAAAAGACAAGGATTGAGAATGTAGCAAGGGATGTTGCTACGATGTATCAATCCATGGTACCATAGAAAGGAAAATAAGCAGTGGAAAAATGGGAAAAGGAGATTAAGGTAGAATGAGAGAAAAGAGAAAAAAATGAAGTTTCTCAAGAGGTAGACTGGATTATAGATATGGGGACAGCTCACACCCGAGATACTCTTTCTCATAAAACTCTCGAGATGGAATGGCATACAAAGATGTTGATAGGAAAGCTGAAGGCGGACAATGAGAAAACTTGTATGGAGGACCAACGAGAGCTGAAGTCCCTGGTGGGATATATCCAACATCGAGTTAGTGGAATGGAGACCATACTGACGCAGCTGGTAGATATTGAAAAAATCCAGCAGAGAAAGCAAGAGAGAATGGAAGCATAATTCAACCTGTACCTGTGGTATGTCCACCACATGGAAATTACGCCTGCGGATGACCATGGTTCACAAGCTCAGATCCGAAAGTTCTAGGTGGCGTCTCCCAAGGAAGAAAGAAAAGGAGAAGCTGGAGGAGCAGAATGGTCCTAGGTTCTCTAGTTTAAATTTGAAGAACAATTTAGTCAGCTCATACCTAGAATGTGGGTGTATAAGTCAGTTTGTTCCCCTTTTTCTCTCTAGTAGTTTATATGCAGGTTTTTTCAATCTGGAAGGTTGTAATATATCTAGTTTCTATAGCAGTAGTATAGTTATCAAATTTGTATCTGACTCAGACGGGTTTTGATTCTGGATAAACATGAAAAAACAGTGTCTGTATACAGCTGGTTGGGTTTTCATTTTGGCATACCAATGGCCATATGTTTGTATGATGTTTTCGAGGACGTAATATAAAATCTTATACTGAATTACAAAAAAAAAAGTGTTATTATTTCACAATATTGATATCGCTCAAAAACTATGAATATTTTCCCTCATACAAATATATATCCTAGTATAAAGAGATATTTTATTCTACAAATAGATAAGAGGATTTTATACAATAAATTTGATATATACATTATGATTTTAAAATTATATTATTATTATTTATTGTTGTTGTTATTATTATTATTAATTGTTATGTATTTTTTATTTTTAAAATTCTACAAATTCATAGTCATATGTTATGAATTTGACATCTAATTTACTAACTATGAAGTTAATAAATTACAGTATACAACTTATGAGCAATATCCCAAAATTCCATTCATATATACTTACCAATAACATAAACAAATTCAAAATTTCTTCAATATCCATGCTAAAGGGTTGTGTGTTTTTTATACTTACCAATAACATAAACAAATTCAAAATTGCTTCAATATCCATGCTAAAGGGTTGTGTTTTTTATTATGTCCTAAGTGTTTTTGGTTCTCGTGTTAATGAGATGTTTGTATTAATTGCCAAAAAAATTGTGAGTAAAACAATTATGAACATTTTGCAACATTAATCCACTTTACTCTGAACTAGAGCATATCACTACAAGAAAATTTATTTATATATTAAAAATTTAAAATTAAGTTTAAATATTATAATTTCTCTATATATTTTATAAATTTAAACATGCATAGAGGATTAATTTGAAATATTGAGAGTAATACACATAAGGGTTCAATGTAAGTTGGAGGGATTGAGCACCAAAGTATCAATGGTTCATGTTAAGGATCTATCAGAACATCTCTAATGATATGTGGTAGAGGTACCACATATATGAGTGTGACTTCTACAGTGGATAGCCAATGCCATATTGTGTTATCGTGAGACCCATGTTGTTTCCAATAGTAAGGAGTAGTCCTCATAGTATTCATATTGTGTATTAGGTCCATAGGAATTATCTCATATGATCAAAGGCCATAGATCCCAATTTTATATATGGCACACCATGTTTTTTCACATGATGTTATATATGTGTGTATGTATGAGCTCTTGATTGTTTCATGATTATATACATGCATGCTTATGTTGATATTATGGTAGTTGTGGGAGGTATTTACCTCCATGTGTGAACCTAACGAGAATAGAAGACTCCGGGAAGCAAGAGAAAAACCTTAATGAGTTGGCTAATAACCCTAGAAGTCTCGTCGGCTCAAGAAGATAATTTATATTAGGTTATTAGCCTCCAAGAGAAGAAGTCGGCCAGAAATAATAATAATATACTGACCAGACACATATCCATAAGGAGAAGTCGGCCCCAACAAATCTGGCAGAACCAATATAAATACAGGGCGCCAATTCTTATTTGACAACATCTTAGAATTGCAGTTCCCAGTTTGGTGCACACTGCAGTTCCCAGATTGGTGCGCACGTGTGGAGGAGAGATGCAGGTGCAGCTGCTGCAACTAACAGTTTGGGTGTTGGCTTGGACAATCTCTTGGCTAGGGTTTGGACTATCTGATCAACTTTTTTTGTGATGCGCTATCCTTGGGGAAAGGTGTGCTACCCTTTGTTTGGCTATCTAGCCTAGGTTTTACTTTCGGAGAAATTATCATTCAAGGTTAAGGTGCTCGGAGGGTGTCTTCGGCCTATGGTTGGGTGATGAGGGTATCGTCAATGGTAAAACAAGCACACCATCTTCTATATTCTAACAATTTATGGGCCCACACCTCCTTCATTCAGTCTAAACACTGGAAGGAAACATAGCTTCTAGGATATTGAGCTCGTTTAGGAACTACTGCTAGGGTTACTAGTAGAAGTAGCTTCCAGGACACTGTCGTTAGGGTTACTAGCAGGAGCAGTTGCAGAAACCCTAATCCTCTTGTTGAGGCACCTTAAGTGAATGGATTGACCTAATCTTCAGACATATCAGTGCACCCTAGCCTAGCGCATCTCCTGGCACTCTCAGAAGGCCAAGATGTGAAGTTTGAATTTCTGGTCAAATCTAGGGTTTGACCAAGTCAAGCAGCCATGGCTAACTCTACGAAGTCTGAGAACAAGTTAGATGGAGCCTCTAAATTTAGAGCATGGAAGACAAGGATTGACCTCATACTTACCAAGAATAAAGTACTGGATATCGTGAAAGGAAAGATCATGAAGCCAGAGTTTGAAGAAGGAGAAGAGAAGGAACCGCAGAACATTGCAGCTATGGAGAAGTTCAAATATGTTGACATCAGTGCCATGAGTATCATAGTGGATTCCATAAAAGACCACTTGATACCCTACATCTCCCATCTTGACTCATTGAGGAAGATGTATGATGCCCTAACAAATCTCTTCTTAGTCAAAAACATTGGACAAGTTATGAGTATGAAGAATGAGCTCTGTAACATGAAGATGAATGACGACAACAACATAACATCATACTTTGTAAGGATCGCCCAGTTAAGAGATCAACTACAAGCTATTGAAGAGATCACTTCAGAAAAAGGAATTGGTGAACATAGTACTCAATGGTCTTCCCAAGACATAGGATGCATTTGCCGCAAGAATGAACACAAGGAAGGAGTACCTGACATTTGAAGAACTTTGGAATTGCTGTGCTCAAGAAGAATCAAGGATCAATGAAAAAGAGAAACCCCAGAAGAAATACGATGATCAAGCCTTCACAACAAGATTCAAGAACTTCAGATACAAAAGAAAGTTTGGTTCAAGGAGGAAGCCAAATCAAGAGAAAGACATTTCAAAAGTACAATTCTTCAAATGTCAAAAGTACGATCACTACAAGAATCAGTGTCCCTAGCTAAAGAAAAGGAAAGAGAAACATGAAGCATCGATTGTTGAAGAAAAGGAACCTACAAAGAAGACTAAGTAGGATGGAAGAGACTTCTTCTTCTAAAAATGTAACAACACTCTTCTTATTTCCTGTACATATCTTGTTTGCATCATCTCTGTACATATCTTGTATATCTATCTCTTAAAAAGATAAAATGTTCCAAGAAGAACTATATCCATGGAAGAACAACAAAATAAGGATTAGTATATAAGAAAAGATGAAATATATCTATTACAAGATAAGCTGAAATCAGAATCAATCTTGAAGAGACTTAGAAGAAGCAAAGACAGAAAGAAGTCAACAATCGAGAGGAAATTGGAAAAAGACTTATGACGTTTTGTATAAGATAACAAGATGGAAGTATGGACTCTGTTAGACAAGAGGGCCAATTATATATTGCATAAGACAATAAGGATGCAGATGGAAGTGTGGACTTTGTTAGACGGAGGGAGCCGATTATATGCACTCTTACATGAAGCAAGGGTTAGGAGGGAGATAATCCTATGATCCATTGAAAATGATGAAATATATATATCCATGGTAGCAACCATGAAAGATAGTACGTGTTCAGTTCAACCGCAGAAGATTTAGACTTCTTCAAAGAGAAGCATTAACATATTCATGGTTGTCCATCCAGATCTGTGATCCTATGATGAAAAGAAGAAGTGGAATCTCTAGGGCATAGAATCTATAAGAAACTCCATGGACCCAAGAGCTAAAGAAAAACATGAAGAAGAACATGATGATTCCAAGAAAGAAAGAGGAACCAGAACAACCAGTCATTGAATCAAGAATCACAAGATTACCATCCTGATATGAACTCACTAAAAAGCAATCAAGCAGAAGAACTGAAAGTCGTGATGAAGAACAATGTATGGAAAACTTATGAATGAAAGCATTGCGATATATAGAACCAGAGGTTCTCCCAGATGGAGGGAGAAGACTATGATGATTAGTTGTTCCAATAAACTAGACTTATCTCTACATAAGTCATTATAGAATCTGCAACATCCATGAGTCAGAACTCTACATCATATGAATAAAAAGAATGTTCTCCAGAGAAATTGAATAAAGAGCGTATGAAGAGCAATCTCAAGACTTTGAGGCATACCAGAAAGAGACTCCTGTATGAAGATAATAAGAAGATAACTTGGTGAAGAACCTCCCGTGCACAACAAAAGCGTGGTGAAGATTTCCTATAAACATCAAGATGATCACTCAGTAGATTAGATCTCATGATGACAGAAGAAGTGCCACATAGATATGTTCTAGCTTTCCATCTATGATATACTCTATTGTTCAGATCTACCTAAAGCTTTCATAGTGTTCTAGACTAAAGTACATTTGAAACCAAGAATTACATTATCCATGATGAAGTCCAAAAAGGAGAAAATGATTCTCCAATACATATCTCCATAGATGAGAAGATAAGCAGACATTTTGGTAAAGCTTCTATCCATGATGAAAGAGTTTGTGTACTCAAGCTAGAGCTCATGGAAACAACTTCCTTATTATTGGAAAAGGAAGAAATGACTCTCCAAGTTAGGATGGAGCACTGAAAACATTATTAAATACATTCATCTTTAAATTTGAAAAATAGTCTAGTTTGGACAGATGCTTTCCTGTTTGGAAAGTGGATTGAGACTTCTGACAGACAATCACTTTCCATTGTGGTTAACATGGGAAGTAGTATGATTGTTGATGTATAATAGACAACGACTTCCCATTGTGGTTAACATGGGGAGTGGTCTAGGGCAATCTCTCTTCTTGAGGGTTAATCAAGAAGATTGACCTGCCTCACCGAACAACGATTTCTCGTTGTGGTTAACATGAGGAATGGTTTGTTTTGGAGGTTGATGCAGGACAATCTTTTCCTCTTGTGGTTAACGGAGGAAATGGTCCAGACAGTCATTCCTCAGGGTTTATACATTCTCTCCAGGGTGCACTTTGATTAGTGTAGGAGGAATGGCCTAGGGTGGGGAATGGTCCAGGCTCAACAATTAGGGACAGACATTCCTTAGGGTTATACATTCTCTCCAGAGCGCACTTTGATTAGTGTAGGAGGAATGGCCCAGGGTGGGGAATTGTCCAGGACAGACATTTCTTAGGGTTTATACATTCTCTCCAGGGTGCACTTTGATTAGTGTAGGAGGAATGGCCTAGGGTGAGGAATGGTCCAGACTCAGACATTCCTTAGGGTTTATACATTCTTTTCAAGGTGCACTTTGATTAATGTAGGAAGAATGGCCCAGGGTGAGGAATGGTCCATGCTCAGAAATCATAAACAATCCTTCTTCCTTGTTTGAGAAGAATAGGGCAGATAGCCCATTGCTGATGAGGGCGATATTCTTTCATATCTCACAGACGTGAGTGAAAGATTGGCCTAGATGATTCAGTTTATTTTTAACAATATTCTCTGTGCAGGATGGCATCAGATGATTGTTATGGAGACTACCTGTCTCCAGACAGTAAAGATATACTACTGTGGTGGGTATGTTCCACTATTTTGAGGCAGATATTCTTTTAGAGCTCACAGATGTGAGTGAAAGATTGGCCCAGACAAATCATTTTATATCATAACATTGTTTCTGTGCAGGTTTCTATCAGATGTTTGTTATGAAGACAATAGATGTAGACTACTGTGGTGGATATGTTCCATTATTCGTGAGGTAGATATTCTTTCAGAGCTAACAGATGTGAGTGAAATATTGGCCCAAATAATTTAGTATATATCATAACATTGTTTCCATGCAGGTTGCTATCAGATGTTTGTTATGAAGACTGTATGACAATAGATGAAGACTAGTGTGGTGAATATGTTCCACTGTTTGTGACTATACATTGCTGATCAAGTACTTGTTTGTTACTTGGTGTGGTAGTAAACCACTAGATTGTAGTTATGTACTACTATGGATAGACACATTTGTGTTCTATTTTTGTTCTAACTACCTTGATGACTATCAACAGTTTATTGGAAATAATCACCATCGAGACGAATGATGAACGGAGATTTTCTAGACGGAAATTGGGTCAGAGCATTTACTCCTCCAAATTATAAGAGTGGCTCTTGTATCACTCTATGGTGTGAGTGACTTATCCAGCATCATGTCTAATTACTCAGATGAAGTATGGTTTCGAGAGATGATGCAGCTGACAGTGATGGTGATGCTCATGATCTAGTCATGAGATAGTCTAGACGACTATATTGATGCTACCGGGTAAATGGTATATTTTTTTGTGCTCAAGACCATTACCTATAATACCTCCCTAGATAGGAGGGAGTGTTGATATTATAGTTGTGGGAGCTATTTACCTCCACGTGTGAACCTAACAAGAATAGAAGACTTCGGGAAGCAAGAGAAAAACCTTAATGAGTTGGCTAATAACCCTAGAAGTCTTGTAGGCTCAAGAAGATAATTTATATTAGGTTATTAGCCTCCAAGAGAAGAAGTCATCCAGAAATAATAATAATATACTGAACAGACACATATCTAGAAGGAGAAGTCGGCCCTAGCAAATCTGGCAGAACCAATATAAATACAGGGTGCCAATTCTCATTTGACAGCATCTCAGAATTGCAGTTCCCAGTTTGGTGCGCACTGCAGTTCCTAGATTGGTGCACACATGTGGAGGAGAGCTACAGGTGCAGCTGCTGCAACTAGCAGTTTGGGTGTTGTCTTGGACTATCTCTTGGCTAGGGTTTGGACTATCTGATCAACTTTTTTTTGTGATGTGCTATCCTTGGGGAAAGGTTTGCTACCCTTTGTTTGGCTATCTAGCCTAGGGTTTGCTTCTGGAGAAATTCTCAGTCAAGGTTAAGGTGCTTAGAGGGTGGCTTCGGCCTATGGTTGGTTGACGAGGGTATCGTCAATGGTAAAAAGAGCACACCATCTTCTATATTCTAACAGCTTGAATGTTCTTTAATGCAACAAATGTCAATCTAAAACATAATTAATTAATGAATCAATTATATTATTAAACATAAACATATGTAATAAATTCAAAATAATGCTCAATAAATATCACCCATAAATACTTCCTTAGAATTATCGGGTCACGAATGTGATAAAAAATATTCAATTGTGACACTTCCAACTATGAATCCAAGTGAAAAGTGATGCACCAAATTTTAAACATAATGGATTTCAAAAGTAGCTCTATGGATAAACTATATTTGGAAATATTATTAGTCATAAGACCAAGGAAAATTCCACTAAAGTTCATGAGATGGATTATGGGAGAATAAATCACACAAGTTGTGGAAGTAATATCTTGAGTGTGGAAACTAACACCACTGATGAACCCCACATATAAGGGTGTGTATGACAACATTTTCAAATCAATCACAAGGCATGATGAGTGAATATTGAAACCAAAGTGAAAATACAAAATAAAATAAAATTCTAACTACTTATATACAACATGTACAAGGGCATTGCTTGAACACCACTACCTAGGCATAATATTCTTAAGATATTCTAAATGTGGCAACTAGAACCTTCCATGAATCCCACATATGAGGGTGTTTCTAACAACATGTTCCAATCAATCACAAGGAATGATGAGTGAATATTGAAAACTGAAGTGAAAATACAAAATAAAATGAAACTTTAACTACTTATATACAACATGTACAAGGGCATTGCCTGAGTATAGCTACCTAGGAATAACAATCTTAACATAGAACCCATTACGAGGCTCACATAATACATTCCCATCATAATATTTGAAAGCATATGTCCATTTACTAAGGGAACACCTCACTATGTAAGGATCACACCACATGGGTTCAAACTTGTCATCCCCCATAACATATTTATCATGTTCATAAACAAGAACCAAGTATCCTTTGGAGAAGACTCAAGGGTGGATAATTTTTTATCCTATTGAGCCTTAACACATTTTTATGTGCCTCGTTCATAGTTACCAACATCTTTATGGTGTTCATCAAGATGTTCTAAGAAAAAAATGTGTTCTTCTTCGATTGTCATGTTAGGTAGGAGCTCAATGGCTAGCTTTAATGTGGGAATTTCACACTCAATAGATAGAGTTACTTCCACTCAATGAAAAATATGGAATAAGGTGAATCCCTTCATGGTTTTTTATTTATGTTCAATTTTTCCTCAAAGCTCGAAACAACATTAAATGCCAATTGGTTTTATATTTTTCAATTGCCCTCTGCACTATGGTTTTAAAAACCTTATTGACAACTTCTACTTGCCCATTCACTTGAGGATAGTAGAGGGATGAGTGTTCTTGTCGAAACCTCAATTTGGGAACTAATTTCATCAACATTATATATTAACAATGAGTGTGATGATCACTGATGATATCCCTAAGTACAATAAACCTAGCGATGACATTGTTTGAATATGAATAATGTTGTTGTCTCGTCATCATTTGAAAAGGTATCCATGACTTATTCCCACTTAGTAAATTTTTCTACAACCATGATAATGTATTTATGACCATTCATTGAAGTTGGATGACATGTCATAAAATAAAACCCCCATTTGGAAAAGGGGCCAATGGTGAGGATAGGATATAAAGGAGCTAGATGAGTGTGTATTATTTTGATAAATTCTTAGACGGGTGGAATTTTTTAACAAGTTCAATGCAATCTTTGAAAATATAATACTATAAACATCCCACGCACAATATATTGTAAGTCATTTCCAACCCTAAAATATCATTTCCACAAGCTCCACTATGACAATCTTTAAGGACCTTCTTAGCCTCCTCATGAGTTAGGAAACAATGTAAAATGAGATCAACCCCCTTATGATATAGCGTAATCGATGATGAGGTAGCTCTTTGTGTGATGGAAAATGTCCCGACATTTGTTGCAAGAGAGGTGAGTCAAGAACCACTGGGTCTCGAGATATACTAAGATGTATCCATACCAAGGGTTAGAAAAGGAAATGAGGAACAAGTATTTATCTAGCGAGGACCCATTATCTTAAGGTAACTCTAACATAAGCTTAAAAAAACAAGAGCCTTATTCAATTTAGAAGATGCAAATTCCAATTCAATTTCCTATAAAATCACAATCCACTTGGAATACTTCTAGTTATTTTTCGGGTCAAGATATGTTGCATTGTACTATTGTATGCCGAAGAAGTATGTAATGTTGTAGTCTTTAGACAATAAGGACTACTAGCAAGGCCAACTTCTCTACATGGGAATACCTTCATTGGATTCCTCCAATACCTTTTCTTAGATAATACACCACATGCTACTAATGTGAACCATCTTCTTCAGTCAAAACTATACCAATATTTGATTCAAATTCCATAAGATATAACATGAATTCTTTATTTTAGTGAGGAAGACTCATTAAAGGTGCATACATCAAATCCTTTTTCAAGGAATCAAATGACCATTGTTCTTGATTGTCCCATATAATAGGACTCCCTTTTTAAGTATGTGCATAAAACCTTTCACTACAAGGAAAACACCTCGTAGAGGATGTTTTTAATGTTACAAGATTTGGAAAAAAATTCAAAAAAACCTCTACTACAACCTTCACTATTCAAAGTGAATGTTTTAATAGATGTTCCATATAACTAAAAAAAATTGGGTGAACAGAGGTTTTTTTATTATTATTTATTTTTTATTTTTCAGTGTTTGCATTGATAAAACACATCGGTACATTCTTAAGTAACAAGCACCGGTGCACACACAAAATTTAAAACCATTGGTGCTCTTAAAATATTATGATTTTTTTTTGTATTTTAAGTTATATGAAGTATCGATGATTTGTGTGTTAATGTACACATCAGTCTGTATTATTTTTGTATGAACAAGTATGTATTATTTAGTATGCATCGGTGCCTATGTTAACATGTGAACCGAAGGGTAGTGAAATTTTGAATATTCGAGATGAGATATCTACACCATTCTTTGCTATTAATCACTAATGCATATATATAACGTCCCCTCTATTACAACTAGGAATATCGAAGCAAAAAAACAAATTTTTTGTATTAGGAAAATTAAAACATCATGACATAATTATCAACTTCACATAATCAACACGACAACATAATTAAAAGCATTGCAAGTGACACATCATCAAAATAAATAATGAAACAAGACAACGCATTAACATAAATGATAACGACACCTCATCAACACATAATACTAAATGATAGCAACACAATTCAACACAACAAGATCAAATGAAGCAGATATAGATAATGTTCAACCATATCACTAAATAATAAAGAACTACCCTCCCAACCTATCTTGCATGGTTAGGACCTCGAGGACACATAAGCAACACTCAAGCCCAGTATTCATCTGATTGATTTTGACCACTTAAGGTCTCAGGGAGGGCGACTGTTCTGAGGAACAAGGAGGTGTCTAAATCCTGCTACTCCAATCAAGCCGACAACAACTAGCTCAATCAATCAATATTAATCATCAATTATTGATGGTGCAATATTATTTTAATCACTTAATTAAACATACATCAACATTATTTCAAAGCGCAAAGCAATCTAATACTTAATCCTTTATACGTCAACATTTATTCCATAGCACAAAGCAATCTAATAACTTAATCATTTATACATCATTCATCAAAAATCCATGGCGCAAGTAATCTAATCATATGACCAATCATAAATCATTCATTAAATTCATGGCGCACTTCACAACAAAACTCCTTATAATTTCCTTAATTACATAGTGTAATCTACTACGATTTTGTGATCGTTAAACAATTTCCCAGACTCTAAACAAACATTGTAATATTCACCTACGCAATTAATTCAACATAACAATTAAATCATCTAGCAACAAGAATAATGCTCGCGCATCTTAAAACTACTTTACCAAGAAGTTATAAACTTGTCCTTTACTGATAAGGTTAAGGGCGCAAGGGGTAAGGTAATGGTGCCTAAAGTACTACTTATTTTCTTCAATTGCGCAAATACTCCTTTTAATAGAGAGGATGTAACAATTCACATAAAAATAAGTAGAGTTCTTTTGCGCAAGTAACACCATTTTATCAACAAAATAAGAAGATAAGTCACACTTTTGTGTGGTACTTGTGTAGCGAAGTAATAAGGCGAACCTTAAAAACATTGTTTTTTTATCTGACTCGAAGTTGCGCAACTTGTGCAACACCTTAAGAGCACTAAATGCACAAGGTGCTTTATGAAATCCATTAAGATTAATGTTAAGACAATAGTAAAAAATGTTAAAATTAAATCACTATTAAAAGAAACTTGAATGGAAAGTCTACGCTATTTACTATTTAAAACATCATATTAAGGAAGCAACCCTAACATGTGTTATACAATATCCTTTACAAGATACTAAGACATCCTTCTCAAACATTTATGTTGTGTGGTGCTTTTAGGAACGTCCAAATTATTGATTCATATATGCAAGGACTCAAGCTAAACCTAAAGTCCATATACTACTATCATAGGTCACATCAAGTTAAGATCTACGTAAGACATTTTTAAGGGAAGATCAAGTATAGCTAAATGTAACAATAAACTAAATAGATTTGAGGATGTCTCAAACACAGTTAACCATTAAGAAGGGTTCAACAACAAAACAAAAAGGCCCAAATGTTAAAATGTTAACTAAGGATTTCTTATAAGGCGGTCTTATTTGGAACTTCCCAAGTTATTTATAGCTACCTATGATATTCCTTCAATTTAAACTACCGGTAAGGGTTCCTTCTCTTTAACGCGGCTACCTTAAAATGGTAAAAATCCAGTATTTGAGTTGGTTATGGGAGCAAGTGCGAGTACAAGTCTGTGTCTCTGGGAACTGTCATGAATCTTCTTTTCTGCTCCAATTCTACTAGTAATCGGTGGTAAGAATCGGGTTCCAGAATGATTTAAGAAAAACAGACCTAAAATCGATTAATAATCCAATGTTGTGTGTAGTCCACGCAAATTTAGAGGTGATTCTATCGGTTGCGGTTTTTTAAGAATTTGTTTCTCAGCGCTTAGAAAAAGAGAGACCTGAATCCTTGGATCTAGGGCGTGCTTATAAATCTGTCTCCATTCATGAGACGTTTTAACCTCAGGGCTTAAGATTCATGGGGTGTTTTTAACCTCAGGGACTGTGATCAAGGGTGTGCTTATAAATTCATCTCCACAGAGCTCACGCCTGGATATCCGAGTGACTGTGCACCTGAGAAGTCGTTTTAATCTGAGACGAGGCGTAGATGAGGTAAGGCTAAATGCCTAAGAATCCAACCAGCTATTGGTTCGAAAATTTGCTTGTTGTTAGGCAGCCCTTCATCAGGCTTAGCGATTCGAGACAGAAATACTTTTGTGTCCTCGTGGAAGCTCTGGGATGCAGCTAAATACCCAATTTACTTATGACCGAATCTGGTCATGATCATTACCTCAACCACATGAAACGCAGCACAAGAAGTGTCAACCCTTGAAGCATATTTGGATATGTGAGCTTCTGTAATGCCACTGCCTTTGTGTCATGATCTGGTAATTTAATTTCCTTGGATTTCGACCATTGCTTGGGTTAGAAACCGAGTTTCTCCTATCCTTTGTACACGAAGACCTTTCACTGGGTCTTCTAGGGTTTTCTGGAATAATGACTCCATGATTGTGGATGCCATTGGATATATGTATTGTTTGGGTAATGTATTTTGTAAATTTAAATCAGTTGAAGGGATGAAACGCTAGTCTAGTAATGCAAGTGAATACAACCTGGGGGAGACTGAATATGTGATCAGTGCTCCGACATCGTGCAATAGATCTTAATGAATGAACGGTTGTTCTGAAACATTTCCATGCCAGAAGAGGAACAGTTCTGTATACAATTTTTACGTTAATCGGATCCAAATATTAGCATTAAGATCCAAGATGCCAACCAACGAAACGAACTTGGTACATTTATATGCGGAAGCTCAATCTGATCAATGCATCATTATAAAAGTGAAATTTATCCATTCGCAATGACTTATAATATATTTACAATGACAAAGAATTCCTCACTACCAAAATTACTACTCCATACATGTCTCAGCGTACCACATACATACGCTGATATCCATACAATTTCACAAATCTAAAACCATGACCCGAAGATTGTCCTTATATGAGGATGATCCTCCACTCGGCAACTTGCGCGACACCCTTGATATATATAAATTGCTCAACGATTCATATTGACAATACATTCTTAAGACAATTTTTTTTTGAAATGAAATCAATGCTATCAACCCAACAATCTTCCATTGGGCATATATACACAGAAATAAGCTTTACCAATCTTCCATTGGGCATATATACACAAAAATAAGTTTTACCCTTCAACCAGAATCAATTATAAACTTAATAATTTTAAATAACAAATAAAATTACCAATTAGTTACTTATACCGAAGATCAAATTGTTGGAGACTAGCCTCTCACCGAGACAATTTTGCACCACGCCCTCCTTCGCTTGCTAATCGAGAGACTTCACCGGTACCTCCCAACCAATGCTAACCAGTCAAAAATTCAGCAACATAACTTCAAATTCAGCAACATAACTCGAGTGAAACAGCATAACTTTACCCATCTAATCCCTCTCTCATATTTTTTTTTTATAGAATTTCCTTAATGACACATTCTCACTTTCACAAATCACTCTTAGTTGTGTCTTTATTCCCCTTATTTCCAATTAATGACTGACGCCTTACTAAATCTAAGTTGAGTTAAAATAAAAATCTTCTCCTAGTTAGAATAGTGTTAACTAGACTCTAGATTCATTTCTATGGGTACCCATTCCTTTAGTTTTATTCCATTCTTACCTTAATTTCCCATTTGGTATTTTTTTGCACATAGGAGTATTAACTCAATCATTAGGTTTATTTTATTTTTCTTAATTTCTCAAATTGATTTATCTCATTCCTATCTGAATTAGTTAATAATTCAGTTTTAGTCTTTTTACCAATTTAGGCTTAATTTTCGCATAGTCTTAGATTTTTATTTGGGGGAATTCGCAATTAATTAATTCAATCCTTAATTCATTAATTAATTAAAGCCAACAATGCTTAAATATTTAACAGGGTTTAATTATTCGCTCAAGGTTTTCCTAGGCCACCTAGGTTCATTGACTCAAGTTTTATTTCCACGACGTGCCCTTCAAGACGCACACTGTGCTCCAAGGGTGTTACTCACCTTTGATTCAAATTTTTAATTACACGACATGCCCTTCAAGACACATTTTGTGCTTCAAGGGTGCCACTCACCTTTGACTCAAATTTGTAATTTCACGATGTGCCCTTCAAAACGCATGTTGTGCTCCAAGGGTGCCACTCGCCTTTGATTGGTTTTGGTAGTTTTCCAACCCCTGGAGTCAACACTCCATTGGGGCGACCTTGTGAGAGATTAAAGGATTCTAAGGAATAAGGACCATGCCTTACTGTACACCCCTTAGAAATCTCCGTGAGCGATTGTCCTAGTCTTCCCTCATGGCATCCTGGACCTCTCGAACTAGGTAATCATTAACCTGCAATTTGAGCCACAACAAGAGTGCTAGTAGGTTGTGAAAATAATGCTACCACACCTCTCCCTCAATATTTGGTCTATGTGCATGGCCCCTTTACTCCTTATGTGAGTCAGATTAGTAAGAAATCATCAGCCTGCATTTATCAATGAAACACTGTCAATGATCCATATACAAAATCATAATATATAATCTATTACATGTCACATATGCATAAATTAATACTCAAACCAATACAATCCACTCTCTAACTCAATCTAGAATTCAAGGAGGTCCATTGATACCATAAACATCCACAATTTGTCAAGTGTCCTCACACTCAGGGAAAACTCATCAATAGCATCTATCAATATGCATACATCAATAACATCAAATCATAATCATCAACATCATCATAAACATCCACAAGTGAAATATGCAATCATGTACTATAACCGGATCACTTGCACCCAAGTGTCCTCAAATAATAAGTCGATAACATGTGTTCACAAGAGAGGGATATTACAGTATATTATATTTAAAGGACCGATGCATATATTATATGTAAAAAACTAGTGTGCATTGTAATCATGTGCACCATAGTATTTTGAAATGACAAATATAATCAATCTTATGTTATGTCACTTAAAATAACAATGTTTTTGTTGGGTATGTGTTATATTCTTTGCACGACTAGCTCTAGTGTTTGCTACGTTGCATCGAGCATGCATGGGGGTTTGAGGGGGGCCCTCTTCGAGGGTTGCAAGGAGTTTTTGGGGCAGCGCCCCCGAGAAAAATTGTTTTCCTCGAGAAACTTGTTGCATTTTTCTCATTTTTCGTGTCACCTCGATTTTCGTGCCCATTGTTGGGCAGTTTTTTGGCACATGGATTTTGCTGATGGTTTTCTATTTTTGGTTAAGGAATTAGGGTTGTTGACTAATCCAAGTCATTTGGTTAGGGTTTTGGATGTCGTTGGCTCCTATATCTATATTGTATTGTAAACAATGCATCACTATGAATGAATATAAAATATGTTGGTTTTCTCGGTTTGGATTTCCAGGGGAAAAAGCTCTGTGTAATGTGTGTATTTGCCATTGTATATTTTTGGTTCTTTTATTGAAAATATGTTTGTAGTAAAATATTGTACAAGGTTAAAATCTACATTTGGTGTCATAGCTTTGTTGGCTTCAAGGGGGTGCCTTTGTGGTCAAGGGTTTGGCTCAGGACTATGATAAGTCTTGTTACAGTGGGAGATCTATGGTATTGATTTTTCAGGTGAAAAGAAATGTCAAGAAGTTCGAAAATAGAGAGCGATAAGTTTAATGGGAAAAGTTTTGAGTTGTGGAAGCTTAAGATGGAAGATCTGTTGGTGGACAGAGATCAGTGGATTGCTGTGGATCTAGGTACTGCACCTACAAGAACTTCAGCAGATGACTAGAAAAAGTTGGATTGGAAGGAGAAGAGAAAAATACGACCGTGTCTCTCAGATTCAATATTATAGAATGTTTCATAGGAAACTACAACCAAATATTTATGGGATAAGTTTCATAAGTTGTATCATTCTAATTCCCTAGTAAATAAATTATTCTTAAGAAAGAAGTTTTATAACTTGAGGATGAGAGATGGAGACTCAGTGACAAAGAATTTGAACGCCTTCAATATTGTGGTAAGTCAGTTAGTATATGTTTAGATTAAAATTTAAGATGAAGATAAGTGTATCAGTTTACTGTTCTCTTTACCAGATTCGTGGGATAGTCTGGTTGTGGCCATAGATAGTAATACAATTTCCTTAAATTTTGATGAAGTGGTCTCATCCTTGTTGTCAGAGGAGATGAGACGGAAGAACATGGAAGGACAGAGCATAGATGAATTATTTGGAAGATGATGCTCCCAGAAAAGAAATAGATCTAAGTCCTTAAGTGGGAGATCTAAGTCTCTCAGAAAGTTTGTAAAGGTATGTTGGAGATGTGAAAAAGAAGGGCACTACAAGAAACAATGTAGATCCAAAGTTGAGAAAAAGAAGGGATTTGAAGAATCTCCTTCTAGAGAAGAAAATACCTCTAAGGAAGAAGGAGGGGATGTTTACTTTACTTCTTCAAGCACATATGCAGATCATGAAGTATGGTTGGTTGAAGAGAGTTTGGTTTGGAAGTCTGTATAATCTACAAGGAAGCACTATTAGTGATGGGTGTAATAGTTTCATTGTTCTTGACATTGGAGTTGAAGAAGAAAGAACTTCTACAGTCTTTGGAGAAAAGGTTATGTTGTGTCATCAAAGACTAGGGAATATTGGAGAGAAGGGTCTTTGACTACTACACGGTAAATGTATGATTGAAGGCATGTATAACTTCTCTCTAGATTTTGATTTCTTTGAGCATTATGTATATGAGAAGTAGAACCGGGTAATATTCTCCTCTGGTGCAATGAGAGAAGAAGAAATTTTACAGTGAGTTCGCAATGATGTGTTTGGACCTGTGTCGGTTCCATCATTGGGAAAATATGTGTACTATGTCTCATTTATAGATGACTTCTTGAGGAATAATTGGACATATTTTCTCAGGAAGAAATCTGAAGTCTTTGATAGGTTTAAAGAGTTTAAGGCTCTTGTTGAGAATCAAACAGAGAAAAGAATTAAGGTGTTGAGGACAAAAAATGGTGGAGAGTTCTGTGGGAATGAATTTGAAGAATTATGTAAGAAGTGTAGTATAGCAAGGAAGAAGACTACTCCATATACACCTCAACAGAATGGAGTTTCAGAAAGGATGAACAAGATGCTGATGGAAAAATCAAGGTGCATGGTCAGTGGTGTCCGGTTAGGGAAATAATTATGGGAAGAGGAAGTGGATATTGAATGTTACCTGGTCAACAGATCACCCTCATCAGTGATGGATGACAAGACTCCAAAAGAGGTATGGACTAGTAAGTAACCTTCTCTCACACATCTCAAGGTATTTGGTTGTGAGGCCTATGTTCATGTTCCAAAGGAAAATAGGAGTAAAATAGATAAGAAGGCTGAAAAGTGTATCTTTATTGGGTATAAAGATGGTCTCAAAGGTTATAATCTTTGGAACCCATAAACTAAGAAGGTTGTGTATAGCCAAGATGTGGTATTTAGAGAAATGAAGGATATTGTTAAACAGGAAGTTCTACCAAGTAAGGAAGAACCATAGAAAATAGATTTTGATTTAAAGTATGATGAATCAGACTCTACAAAAGAACAAGAATCAGAAGAAAAAGATCCTCATACTCCAATATTGAGGAGATCGGTTCGAGAAAGAAAGATATCGGAAAGGTATACTCCATCTTATTTTCGTTCAAATTTTTCTTTGTCTATTATTGATGATGATCCTAGAACTGTCAGGGAGGCAATGGATTCAAAGGATGGAAAACTATGGAAAAACGCCATGAACGAAGAAATGGCAGCGTTGGATAAGAATGAGGCTTGGGATCTAGTGGAGTTGTTGACTAGAAGAAATCCCACTAGCAACAAATGAGTATTTAAAAAGAAGTTGAATGTAGAAGGCAAAGTGGAGAAATACAAAGCTCAGTTAGTATCAAAGGGTTATTCTCAGATTGAGGGAATCTATTTTGGTGAGATTTTTTCTCATGTTGCCAAGTTAACTTATATAAGATTTCTATTATCTGTTGTTGTTGCATTTGATTTTGAAGTAAAACAGATGGATGCGAAGAAAACATTCCTACATGGGGATTTAGAAGAATAAATCTATATTAAGCAGCCAAAATGATTTGTTGTGAAGGGAAAGAAGGAGATGATATGCAAGATGAAAAAGTCCATGTATAGTTTAAAACAATCGCCAAGGATATGGTATCATAAAATTGATACTTATTGTGTGTATTTTAAATTAATTGGTGATCATTTGATTTATTTGTTCTTGTATGTGGATGACATGTTGTTGATAGAAAATAACAAGGAGATTATCTAGGATGTGAAAACTCAATTGTCCTCTAAATTTGACATGAAGGATTCCGGTGCTTCAAATTTCATTTTGGGCATGGAAATTAAAAGAGATCGGAAAAAGAGGAAACTCTGGTTAAATAAGAGAAAATATGTCAAGACAATATTGCAGATGTTTAATATGCAGGAATGTAAACCGGTCAAGTTCCCTATTCATGTTGGTGTAAAGTTATATGTGTATCAGTTTCCCAAGACATGAGAAGAGGAGGAGGACATGTCTCATGTTCCATATGTGAGTGCAATTGGCAGTTTGATGTATGAAATCGTTTGTACTAGACTGGAAAGTGCACATGCAGTGGGAGTTTTGAGAAAGTATATGTCAAAACTAGGGAAGGAGCATTGGACAACAGTAAAACGGGTTTTCAGGTATTTGTGTGGCACTGCTAGCTATGGATTGTGCTTCCAAGGAAGAATAGGATTAGACAGAGTGTTGGGCATACATGGCTTTGTGAATGTAGACTGGGTTGGATATCTGGATCATAGGAGATCTACAAGAGGGTATGTGTTTAACCTATTTGAAGGAGAAATAAGTTGGATGAGCAAAAGGCAGGCTGTAGTGGCACTTTCAACTACAGAAGTTGAACACATGGTAGACACTCATACAAGTAAGGAAGCAGTATGGTTACAAAGATTGTTTTCAAGTATTGGGTTGGTATAGAAAGTTGTAAGGATAGATTGTGACAGTCAGAGTGCAATTTTTATCACGAAGAACCTGACTTATCATTCAAAGACAAAGCATATTGATATTCAATATCACTTTGTGAGAGACATGGTTGAAGAAAAGAAAGTGTTGTTGATGAAGGTGGACACTTTGAAAAATGTTGCAGATTCATTAACAAAATATGTGAGCACTGATAATTTATCTTGGTGTAGAGGATCCATGGTCATTGTTGCCCTCGACGAAGAACCCGGCTTATCATTCAAAGACAAATCATATTGATATTCAATATCACCTTGTGAGAGACATGGTTGAAGAAAATAAATTGTTGTTGATGAAGACAGACACTTTGAAGAATGTTGCAGATTCATTAACAAAATATGTGAGCACTAAGAATTTCTCTTGGTGTAGACGATCCATGATCATTTTTTCCCTGGATTGTTGACTATGTAACCCCTTGTATGCAAAGAAAACAATAAGTGGGAGAATGTTGGGTATGTGTTTTATTATTTGCATGACTAGTTCTAGTGTCTTCTATGTTGCATTGGGTGTGTAGGGGGGTTTGGGGGAAATGCCCCCGAGAATTATTTTTCCTCGGGAAACATGTCACATTTTTCCTCATTTTTCGTGTCCATTGTTGGGCGGTTTTTCAGCACATGGTTTTTGCCGATGGTTTTCTATTTCCAGTTAATGAATTAGGGTTGTTGACTAATATAGGTTATTGGGTTAGGGTTTTGGATGTCGTTGGCTCCTATATGTATATTGTATTGTAAACAATGTATCACTATGAATGAATATAGAATGGTTTTTCCAGTTTGGGTTTCCCGGGGAAAAATATTTATGCAATGTGTGTATTTTCCATTGTATCTTTTTTGTTCTTTTATTGAAAATCTATTTGTAGTAAAATATTGTACAAGGTTAAAATCTACAACTTTTTCACAATTTTTAGCATTGGTGCTTTAATATAATTAATAAGAATCACTACATATGATTCGTGAAAATGCACCATTATCTATTTTATGGCACACGTTGTTTAGTGAGTTCAAAAGAATATAGTGCACTATTATGTATGAATTTTAATTGATTGTTTTTTTTACAAATTTCAATTAAAATCATCTCAAAATCATATATTGTTTATAATAATATTGTTTTTATATTTTTGTTATTGTTTTTTGATATATTGATTGCATCAATGCAATATTAATTAATCATCAATGCAATATTTTACAACATTCGAGAGTGCAATAAAATAAGAAACATATTTTATTATATATGAATAATATATTGATCCTATAAAATGAGACAAACTAAAGGTCCTCAATAATCAAAATAAACCAATATGTAATTGTTACATTCATTGGTAACATGTCCTCATGCAATTGGGACATTTTTTCGAGTACATTAAACAAAATCCATGATTTTCACAGAAAAATATTCCAAAATATACAACTTGTATTTACATTAAATTATATTGATTATCATTCATCACTTGAACTATTGGCATCCATCGAGCTACGTGCATGCCTCATTTATTCATCACTTGTAGGAGATATTATACTTTGGTTAATTGAACAAATGTTTTCTTGATCGACATGGTTTTGATGTTCTACCTATTCATGTTCCATCCACTGATCCAAAAATACCAAAAAAAATTGATAGCAACTTAATCCGAAATATCAACAAACTATGATACCATTTTGGCCCAAAAATCCTTAGATCTCAATTAGTTCATAAATACACATAAACATCCAACCAGATTCAGGAAATTGAAGATTGACTTGACTATTTACAAAATATCATGTGAATTTCTTACTTATCCATAAAATTCATTAAAACTAATAAATATAACTTTCATAAATAACGAGTGCCAAAATAGAGAGAAATAGATTGCTCTTATTAATTCTCAAAATGCCAAAAATTATAATAAATGTGCTTACAATGAAATATTTGATGTCACTCTTGAATTTTGTTTCTCAATCCTAGAAACAGAGGTCATTAATAAATTATTCACGAAATTCTAAGAAAAATGAGTATAAACTCGACTATGTTCTGAACCGGTGCTAAAAAGACCATTTTTACATGCATAACGATACTATGGGTCTCATACATGAAAAATTGGACTAAGAATTTTCATACATATAATTTTTACACAAAATAGACATTACCATTACATTCCTCTTGAAATTCTGAGAAAAATGAGTATAAACACCCTATACTTCCCTCAAAGAACTCAATAGCACACAAAATGAGACAAACCCAAAATTGGGACACCTCTTGCATGCAAAACGAGGAAGAATTATGAACTTTGCATGAAATTATGTGTAGACCCTCTCTTTTTCATGCATTTCCATGCTTATATAGGGGTCAGAGGTTGATTTCATATAGGGCTAGGTTGGTGGTTGAACCTTGTAACGAACCTTCTGTTACGACATCAAATAGTGGTTACAAATAGAGTAAATGTTTTTCTTAAAACAAGCGTTAGGACAAGTGAAATGTGCCACAACATAATTTAATAACCACAAGCAGTCTCATCATAATCAAACTGAAGGAAACATCACTATTATTAAACAACCATTTCACATGAAGATAACATAAGGAAACTACCTGCCCAACCTATCTTGCATGGTTAGGACCTCCAAGACACATAAGCAACGCTCAAGTCCAAGATTCATCCAATTGATTTTGACCACTTAATGTCTCGGGACTGGAAACTATTCTGAGGAACAATGAAGTATCTAAATCCCATTAAGTCAACCATACATCGCTATTCAATACTAGAATTATCAGCATACTTAATCATCAATTCATCATAGGGCAAATAATAACCTACTCTACTTAATAAATATTTAAAGCAATGCTTAAGTGTAATTTCAAATAAGAAAATAATACATAAATATTAATAAGAACCCCATTAGCATAAGTACAATCTTAGGAGTGGGAAGATATCTAATTCAAATCTTCATTAGTATTTTGTCAAGTCATGCTCAGTCCAGGTCAAGCATCAAATCAAGATTCCAACACTTGCAATAATATAACTCCTATGTAACTCAACCATGTACCTTACTAACATGGTGTATCTTAATTAAGAATACATAAGTACTTCAGATACTAGATACACTTACAATCATAAAATCCCATAAGAATATTAAATGTCTTCCTTAATCACAACATACAGATTTCAATACCACTTTAATTTCCCTTTTTAACTATAAGAAATCAATCATGATTAGCAATAATAAGCATTCAAGTTGCAGGAATACCATTTAAAGAACCACAGGAAGATTAAAATATTACTGAGCAATAGGTAGATCCAATGTTACTTTACCTATTCATTTATAAACTTTAAGAAATCATTAGAAGATCAATCTTCTTTGAGCCATACATACCAACTCCATACTTTCTTATATTACATAACAATTTAAACTATTAAAGAGGTCAATGTCATATTAAACAATATAAGGTGTTGCACCCACCATCATATCCAAGTATAATACTATAAGTTGATATCATCATAACAAGTAATGTATCAAGGTGTTAACTAATCACATATCCATTTAAGGAACTAATAAGGTCAACTCATATTTAAATTTCAATTAAGGTTTCACATGCTAGCTGACATAACTTTATATAAGGATATTTAAAAGGAGAATCTATCACTTCAAGTTAGTTGCTAGGGTGGACAAGTAAACTTTGTTAATAAGATAAGATTTAAGGTGGGAAGCTCCTTTCAAGAACTCTAAGGCTTTGAAAAACACTCCAGACCTTGAAAAAATGCATAGTTTGATTCAACACCTGTTCTGGCACCTGATCCGACACTTGATACGACACTTGATTTGACACTTGGAATGGAACTAAATTTATGAAAAAAATCAAATTTAAAATTTATAGGAAGTGAATCGATTTCGGAATGGTTAAGCCTTAAGGAAATGAAATTAAATAAATACTGAGGCACTCAAGAAGGTCAAGTAATTGTTAGAGCCCCAAATTCATTCCATGAATTAAATACTTAAAAAAATAAAATTCAGAAAAAATAAAAATAAATAGACATAAATCGTTCAATTAAATTTTGAGATTGTTTTCTAAAAGACAACAAGGAAATCCGCAACTACAGAGTTGCACTCCTTGATGGAAATCACTAAAGAACAAATTCATAAGCTTCTATAGGTTGGGCAACAAAAGATGATGCATCAATTGATAAACCTTTTAAGGGAAAAGATCGTAAGTTTATACAGAGGCTACCATTGGTGTGGCAGAGAACACGGAGATTAAAGTATCTATTAATATGTTAAGAAGGATAGTTTTAGGTTTCTTTAAATTATAGGAAGTCTGATTATTCAGTTGCTATCTATTATTGTTCTCATGACAAAAGATCCTGGCTTGTCTAGTTTCCTCAGATAGTTTGGCCTCTATCTCCGTCCATTTTACCCAATCCTTCATTCACTTATGCATCACTCACTCCCCTGCCCATTCATTTTTTTGGGTCACATCTCATCCACCATTCATTCCATTACACCATCCACTTCATCTCCCCCCCAACTAATTTCATCCCTACATGAAATTATGTTAGGTAACTAGGGTTAAAGTAACAAAAATAATTAGTTTAATAAGTCATTAGATAACCTAGGATAATTAATAATAAAGATTAATTAGTTAGGTTAATAACTAGTAATTAGGTTAGAAGTTAGATTAGTGCACTAATAATTAATTAATAGTTACTAAATAATCAATAAACAAAACATTATAAAACTTAAAAAGTAAAACAAATTATAATAACGTAATAAAAGTTATAAAATAAAAATCAATTAAAAAATAAAATAAACACACTAATTAAAATACAATAAAAACAAAACAAACAAAACAATGTAAAAACATAAACCAAAATAAAGTAAACAATATATATAAAACAAAACGAAAATAAAAAAGATTAAAACATTATAAATAAAATAAAAAGCTAAATATTATAAAACGAAAAGAAAAAACAAGTAAAAAGAAATAACAAAAATGAAATAAAAATAAAACAACTATACAATAAAAACTAAAACTATACCCTAAGTTATTTAATCCCCCTTACTTCACACATCCCAAAAAATTAAAATCAGCGTCCGTAAATTTTTTCGAACCCCTCATCCATCCTTACTTTAACGGGGGGTCTGGGCAAGTGGTTTCCATTGGGACACATGTCATCACCATGTGATATCGGACCCCCCTCCCCCACTAATACCACTTACCACCCTTGGGGGGGGGGGGGGGGGGGTCCAGAATACCACTTTCCCCAAAATCAAAAACCCGTTTTCGCACAGTTTGACCACCTGTCTTCCAAGAGCATTTTCGGGAAAACCAAAAGGAATTTTGAAAATCCGAGAGAGGTTTTTCTTAGAAAATGGATAAAGAACAATAACCTCTATCCGTTTTTTCACAGGTATCAGGATTTGGAAGAATATAATCCATCTCTGAGCATTATTTTTCAGGTTTCCATTTTTCCAGTTTTTGTCATGTTTTTTCGGCAAATGTTTTGGAAAGATGGAGATGAATTTGGAAAAACCGAGAGATTTTTTTACTCAGGACAGACTCATCTACAATAACCTCTTTCATTTTTTCACATATGTCATATTTTGGGAGATACAAGTGTCTGATTTGACCCCTATTTCGGTAGTTCGACCCTTTTTTCATGGCAGAGAGTTCAAAACTTTGAGGGATTTGTTTCTATTTTTGGCCATGTTGTTGAATTCGACCTCCTAATCTTGGGCGATAAATTTTCCATATGTTTTTATAATTCAAATGTAAAAAGGGTTGGTCAGTTGAGACATGTTCGTAGAATAGGATCTAGATTGTAAAGAATCTCACAGAGCCTCCTGTTTTCATCAATCCAATAATACAGTTACAGGATTCATGTGTCAATATTGGTGGTGAATTTATTTTATTCACTGTAATTTGTTTCCATTGTATTTCTTAAGTTATTCATATTTTGATTTATTCTAATAGGTTTAAAGAACATAATTTTTTGACACAAACACTCTGTTTCTGGATTTGACATAATTATTAATGTTTTCTGCTCAATGGTTAATTCCAGGATTCTTGATTGCCATGTTATTACCTAGTCCTCTCATCTTCTCCTCCAAATACAAAATCAACCTTAAAGAATACAACAAGAGTGCCTACCTTGCCCTGTAGGGTTGTCTATAGAACCTGTATTTGATTGAACCCCAACTTGTGACTCCATTGCCCAATGGCTTATTTTCTTTGATCCAACCAAACCATTTAAAAAACCAAACCCTGTACTATCATATCTAGCCTTAAATTCCCATTAAGACAAATCTAAATCATACAAAGATGATGCAGGAGCATCTCCCACGTCAAAGAGAAAGCCAACGCGAAAGCGGAGGATAGTTGGACAAGCCAGCACAAATTTAAGAGTCATTTAAGAGGAGGCGTACTTTTATATCGTAAATGTACCTTGAGCAGATAACTCTCATCCTTAGGTAGATGAGGCATTTAATAGACTTAATGTAAAGTAGATAGAATATTTAATTCTAGATTTGATAGATTTAGAGGAAGAGGGAAAACGGATATAGACACCCTCATTGTATCATTGTATTATTATGAATAGGAGAAGAGCAAGAGCATGCATAGAATTGTATGAAGAACACCCATGTACAGATATTTGAATTAATAGAAAGAGCTTTGATTCAATTTCATGGTTTGTGTTATTCTCTGTGTATTTAAGACGTTATGTTCATGGATGTTTTCTTCCTGTTATACATTTTCTTTTATATGCTATGTATGTGATTTCATGGTTGAGTTGAAGTCTGAGAGAAAGTGTGAATGAGTTTCAATTGTTTCTCTAATTGAGCCAGAGGATTCCTGCAAGGAGTGCAGTCGAATTGTCTGCAAGGAGTGCGTTGACAGAAGGGTTCAATTAGAGATAACTTTTGTTGCCATTCATCTCATAAGTGCAAGGGCACAGAGCCGTGCAAGGCATGCGCAGGCTAGACGAAGTCTCAGAGTTGCGATTCTAAGCAAAGGGAAATAAGACTATTGTTGCAGGAGTGCACAGAGTCGAAGCTTCAACACTCAGACGTTGTTGAAGATTTGCCGCAAGGAGTGCGTGCAAGAGTTTCCTGAAGGGATTCAAAAGTTATGAGAAAAGCTCAGGAAGGATAGGCCTTCGAGTTCGCCGAAGGACGGTTTAGACAAAGTCGTGCCTGGAAGGCTTGTAAGGGAAGTCGCAGGTTTGTATGCAGGGTGACGAGTTCTGCGGAAGAGCATCTCGTCATTTCTTGGATTTTCATTTGGAAGGGACAGACGGTCGAATTTCTCCAAGGAGAGTTCGTGAAGATTTGTGGGTTGTTGGATCTCTCGGAGTTGCAGAAAGGTTACAGTGAAAGTGCGAAGAAGGTTCAAGCTCCGGGGTAGATAGAGCATTGACCCAAGCCAGCCAGGGTCATTGGATCCATCGTGAGATCGCCTATCGGAGATTCACGAGAAAGGAGCGGAAGAGTTGGCCACGGGAATCGCAATAGTGCGAGAAGCGATATCCCGAGAGTTGCGTAAATAGTGTGGGCCACAAGAATTGGTGACGTGGAAGGTAACGCGAGCTATCGGCACTTCGCAGCGAAAGTTTCGAGCATTGGATATCCGGATTCGCGATCCTGCGAAGTCCGAAGTCCCGATATCGGCATCGACATTTTTGCGTCTCGGGCATCGAAAGCTGACGCGGAAGTTAATTGACCTCGCGAGTAGCGAAGTCGCAAGGGAGTGAGGTCGCGAGTTTTGGAACTTTGGCACCTCGTGTATCGGAGGTTGGAAAATCAAGTATTTGGTGTTGCGAGTTGCGAAGACGCGATAGAGCCGAAGTCCCGATAGCGGAAGGAGAAATTCAGCGTTGACTGATATCTCGGGTCTCGGGGATTCGAGAGCCCAGTGATCAATAGCGAACTTGCGAAGCTGCGAGTTCTGATTTCTCGATAAATAGAAGGAGGGAAGTCACACGAAGGAATCTGTGGGTAGATATATCCCGATAGGGAAATAGAAGAACATTGATGTTCTTTAGGTTGAGAGGAAAGAAGGTCCTGTAGAAGCGGACGTGCCAGTGAGGGTGCGGCTGCGTCAAGAGTGGTATCAGAGCGGGGATTATCTTTTGCTTTCTGTAGCAGAGAAAGAGAATTGCCATGCCGCTAAGAAGAGAAAGGCAATCACCTGATCCAGAAGATAGGGAGGTGAGGAGAAGAGGCAGGCCAGCAGGAAATCCAGAAATGGAGAGGCAGATGAGAGATCTTTGAGCAAGACTCGAAGACATGGAGACAGCTCAGAGACACATAGTTGGTGTAGGGGATCTTAGTGATTCTGAAGATGAGATGGAAGCTGGACATGAAGAAGAGGTCACAATAGAAGATGCATCAATTGAGTGGTTAATCAAAGCCATTGCCAGGATGGGTGAGAAGGCGAAAATGGACATTCCAGTCTATGAAGGAAATCTGGATGCCGAGGAGCTACTAGATTGGATTAGAGCTCTAGATACTTATTTCGACTATGAATATGTCAAAGAGGATAAGAAAGTCAAGCATGCAGTTATGCGCTTGAAAGGACATGCAACATTGTGGTGGGATGAGATACAAGCTGACAGACGCTGCAAAGGTAAGCGAAAGATCAAGAGTTGGGATCGAATGATTGTGAAGATGAAGGCAAAGTTCATCCTGAGAGATTACCAAATTACTCTATTCAGGAGAATGCAGAACCTGAGACAGAAGATGATGACAGTGAGAGAATACACTGAGGAATTCTATCGACTAAACATCAGAGCAGGTCATCGGGAGAGAGATGATGAAAAAGTTGCCAGATATCTGAATGGTCTGAGATACGACATTCATGATGAATTAAGCATGCTAACCATCCGAACGGTGGAAGATGCTTACCAATTGGCTCTGAAAGCTGAAGAGAAGCTGAGCTGAAAACAAGGACAGTGAGGGCGAGGTAGAAGTCATCCCAGAGGCAAGGCAGTTGCCCAAGAGAAATTCCAGAAACCCAAGGAGGAATGGAAGAAACCTCAGGGTAAATTTGAAAGAGGAGGAACCTCACAGAGGCAGCCATATGTTGCACAGAGAGGGCAGCATAATGAGCAGAGTGGAGGATATGCTGATGGCAATACTTTTCCTCATACTAGAGGTAGAGGAAGAGGAAGAGGTGGAGTTATCACATGTTTCACATGTGGGAAAAATGGGCACAATTCATATGAGTGTCCGGAGAAAAAGAAGGACATCAGAGAAGCTCACATCACATAAGCACAGAGGCGAGATGTTGAGAGCGAGGATGCAGAAGGCGGAAGATCACTTATGATGAAAAAAGTCCTTTTGACACCTGAGAAGAACGTGGAAAGATTGGTTCAAAGGACCAGACTCTTTAGAACAGCTTGCAAGACCAAGGATAGGGTATGCAAGGTCATTGTTGACAGTGGTAGCACGGATAATCTCGTATCTACAGAGATGGTAGAGAAGCTGGAGCTGGAGACGACTGATCATCCAAGCCCATACAGAGTTTCGTGGCTACAGAAAGGACACCAGGTAACTGTTACTAAACAATGCTTGGTTGAATTCAAAATTGGAGGGTATAATGATAAGATCTTATGTGATGTCATTCCTATGGATGTATGCCATTTATTGCTGGGTAGACCATGGCAATATGACAGAAATGTGATTCATGATGGGAGAATGAACACATATACCCTGGAGAAAAATGGGAGAACCCATATGTTGCTTCCGATAAAGGATACGGAGGTGAAGCCGGAGGTAAGCAATACTGTACTTCTCATGAGTGGGAAGGAACTTCTTACAGAGGTGAAGAAGAAGGAAGATCCACAATTCTTTGTGGTCAGAAAACCGAGGATTGTTCTGACTAGCACAAGAGTGGATGACTTACCAGATGAGGTTCAGGAACTGCTGGAAGAATTCGCTGACATCATAGTGGATGAATTACCTCGTTCGTTGCCACCGATGCGAAGTGTGAGTCATCATATTGACCTCATACAAGGAGCTAGTTTTCCAAATAAAGCCGCGTACAGGTTAACGCCGCAAGAGAATGAAGAGGTCAAGAAGCAGGTCCAGGATTTGATGGACAAAGGATTGGTCAGAGAAAGCTTGAGTCCATGTGCTGTACCGACAGTGCTTAGTCCGAAGAAGGATGGAGGTTGGAGAATGTGCACTGACTCAAGAGCGATCAATAAGATAACCATCAGGTACAGGTTTCCACTGCCGAGAATGGACAATATGATGGATTTCCTGAGTGGGGAAAAATATTTTTCAAAGATTGATTTAAAAAGTGGATACCACCAGATTCACATGAGAGAAGGCGATGAGTGGAAAACAGCCTTCAAAACCAACGAAGGTTTCTATGAATGGCTAGTCATGCCGTTTTTCTTGACGAATGCACTGAGTACATTTATAAGGTTGATGAATGAAGTCCTGAGAGAGTTCATCGGGAAGTTCATCATTGTGTATTTGGATGATATACTAATTTACAGTAAATCAGTGGCTGAACACTTGAAGCATTTGGCTATAGTGATGAAAAAGCTACAGCAGGAGAAGCTGTTGATTAATATGAAAAAATCCTCATTTATGAAGACAGAGCTCATTTACTTGGGTTTTGTTATTTCGGCTGATATGAAAATATAAGGTTGACTTGTTATGCTATGCAAGCACCCTCTACTTCATTAAAAATAACTTTACAGGACCTTGCTTAATGTGTTAAAATATGCAAGATAAAATTATGTGTTAAGTTCATGCTTCTTCCTTTAAATGTTCATTTGTGAGAAATTGTTCTTTTAGATGGTTAAATATGTACTTGAAATTAATACACAGCAACACAAATTGCAGAAAATAAACCATCAAACTCACAACAAGAACAACATGATAAAGGAGTTCACCCCCCTCCGGGCTACATCTCCTTGAGCCTCCATCAATGGACTTGGCTCTCTGGGATTAATTAGTAAAAAGTTCTTTTACAAGATGCTTCTCAACTCCAATGGAAAAAAAAAACTGTACCATTGAGATCAGAACACATAAGAACCCCAAAAATGACTAATAGAACTCTGAAAATGGATCATGGCTCATGCGGGCATGACCTCTTCTACATGTGGCCATAAGCTTTCCTGAGCTTCTCTTTGGAAAAAAACACCTGTAAAAGTCCTCAAAAGCCTCTGAAACCTGTCCCAATGTGTTCAGATCATATCAATTAGCTAAAAATGATTATTCAATCACAGAAAACAAACATAGGCTCACCAAACCATGTCCTCCATCAATGAGGGCTTCAAGCTCCCTAGAGCTTGCTGAAACTTCAATGGTGAAACACCTGCATAAGAAGTCTTCAAATGGCCTTGATAATAGTTACAATGGATTCAAGACGTCTAAAAACCCCTAGCTAGGCTTTTACGGCACCTTAACCGGCCAAAAGATGAAGAATTTAGGCCTCCTCCATTTTCCTCCTTCAAGCTTGTTGTCACTGGTTCTACAAAACGCACCCTCTCTTGTTTGAACCTGGCTCACACACAAATTTAAGCGTGAAAACCCAGCATCGGGTGCAACTGCACCAATGGTGAAAACCATAGGATGATTAAGGGCGTGCCAGCCCCTAACCGCCTCGGCTCCTGGGCATATGGCGCATGTGACCTCGCTCAAAGGCAAAAAGTGGTTAAGTGGTTACACAACCGTGTAACTAACCTCCCGTGCACATTATACACCGGTCATATGTTAAAACCGTGGTTATATGGTATAACCCACACCAATGGTTACAATGTTATGTCATATGTATTAAACTGAAACCACACCCGCGCGCATATATTTTATAACACGGTTATATGTTGTATAATGGAACCACGGGTCGGGGCTAAGCCCCGGCCCGCCCCCCTTTCTATTTTATACAATGAACAAATTTAAATAGTATTGAAACCATATAGTAAATAAGAACCAACCAATGGCTATTTGGTAGGGAGACCATTGTTAAACCTTATGCCGAAGGGGAGGTCCGAGGGTCGAACCCCGCGGACACCAAAAAATTTACATAACAATATAAACCAAACAATGAGTGACACGTGGTGCCAACAAATTGGGCCATGTGTCCTCATACCATTTGCCAATAAATGGACACGTGTCACTTCTGGATTCGACAGCTGTCAACCATCCAACATCTTCCACATCACCCCTGTACGGTCGTACGGTCCTGCCACATCAGACCGTACGGATTGTACGGACTGTATGGACTGGTACTGTCAGCATCAAATTTTTTTTGCCTGTTTGGCTTGATGAACATATCGTGATATCTATCGCTCCCGACATCCGTTTGAGACGAAACGAGTTGCGTTGGGTTCGCAACAATGAGGGCTACGCTCATGTCTAATTTGAGGCAATTCTGAGAACATTGATTTTTGAGCTAAAATTTGACCCCTGGTCCAGATTTTGATCACACCTTCCCACTGAAAGGATTTTGGACCCAAAAAATCTTATGATTATCTAACTGCTTTCAATTTTTATCTACTTGAAAAAAAATTCCGACAATCACCTGAATACTTTGATATGCCTTGCAGTGCAACTAGCTATGTCCCTCAACCACTGCTCTCTGACTGCTGCTGACCCACTGTTCTCTCTGTACTTGGAAAACTGCCAACCTTCCCATGGAGAATCAAGTCCCTCTTTCGAACTCTTTGGCATCAACACAATCATCTCTCCAATGGCTGCAAAAACTTTCCTACGACATCTTGGCACAAACCAAGAAAACCATCAATCTTGAAAACAAATTATACAAGACTGAAAAATGATGTCAACAAAAACTGTCGCATCCTGTACTTCATCAAAGCACATGGTGTTTTCTCACATCATGGTATACTCAAAATAAACTTACAAGTCAACAACACCATCGACTAAACACAAGTCAAAAAACACGATCGACACAACATAGTCGTCAGACACCATTTGAGACTAGTCGAAAAACATGATACACAATCATGTCACAATCATGAATCACTCATGATGAACCATCACCAGGTTCACTGCTTACACATACATAAAAACAAATGCATGTGCATGACTCTTCAACTCTCCTTCCAGTACAAACATAAGTACATAACCCAAAACATGTGGGTACATAAGAGCTGAACATGAAAAAGATACATGGTTGTAACAAGTGAACATCATATCCATCTTTTACATCCTCCTGGCGAATTTATGCAACAACAAAATACCTTCAAAATGAATTGCATTCACATGAAAATTGCATCATGCAAGTTGTGATAATCTACTGCAACTTATCATGCTTCCCATAAATGCACACATAACGCTGAAAAGTGCATTTACAATAAAAAATGCAAGCTTTACTTGCTCAAGAAATCCAACCATTTCTTACCAAGCCAACTCAACGGTGACTTTTTCTGCTGAACGTCGCCCTCTTGTGAATCATCTTGACTCACATCGATGATGGAATCTCCACTTCCATTCTTTCCAATCTCTTTATCCAAATGCTTCTTGTGCTGTGGATGATTGGTTGGATGCAATGTCCAACATTGGTCGATGAGATGACCCCGCTTCTGACAATGAGTACAAATCTTTTGCATCCTCTTTTCACGTTGTCTTTGCTTGTAAAGTTTCCTGAAAGTGGTTAATCTTTTCCAACATTTTGAAACATGATGGTTATATAAACCACAATATGTACATGGATTCTTTCTTCCATTTTTACATATAAATTGATCATACTTAACATAATCAAATGCAACTGAATGATAAGTAGAATAATACCTTGAACATTCACCTTTATCGCCTCTTTGAGGAGGTGAATCTGAAGAGTTACAAGCACTCATTTGAAGACCATCAATAATGTTCTTTCCCTCATTGCTATCACAACTCTCTCATTTCACACATTCGCATTCATCTTGAACACAAGCCTTGCATGCTGAAGGGATTGAACTTTCAACAAAAGTTCTTGAACTTTCACCTTTAAAGCCTTCTTGAGGAGGTGAACTTAAAACAAAATTTGTGCTTGGAACTTTTTCCCTTGTCTCCTCGACTTTGGAATTTGCTCCATCTCTTCGTTCATATACAAGACCACAATACTTAGGTCTTTCTGCAACAACAATAGGCTCAACAATGCCTTGTGCATGCTTGCCTAACCCTTTACCTTCGTAGCCCATTTTTAACAATAACTTGGACCCTATTCCTCTTGTGTGATTTTCAAAACCACCAAAACATTCATCTTGAGAGGAATTAGAAGATAAACTAACATTGCATACCTCATGTTCATGCATGTACTTGGTAAGGGTTTCCTTTGCCTCATGGAGTTGAGTCTCCATCTCATGCAACTTTTCAGGAAGCTGGTCTTTCTCCGTCTTCATGGCCATCAATTGCTCTTCAAGGGCAATTCTCACATTTCTGTCTTCACACATCTCTTTCATCAAATCTCTCATGGTTAGAATCTCTTCTTTGTCAAAGAATTTAGATAATGAAGATGTATGAGAACTATCAATGCTTGAAGCTTCTTCCATCCTTGGAAGATATCCAACTTCAACACAAAACTTGCACAAAAACCAATAGCTAAACTCAAGCTATCAATGGCAAACACATGATAAAAAACAAACTATGCTATGATACCACCTGATCTGAAAATATAAGGCTGACTTGCTATTCTATGCAAGCACCCTCTACTTCATTAAAAATAACTTTACAGGACCTTGCTTCATGTGTTAAAATATGCAAGATAAAATTATGTGTTAATTTCATGCTTCTTCCTTTAAATGTTCATCTGTGAGAAATTGTTCATTTAGATGGTTAAATATGTATTTGAAATAAATACACAACAACACAACTTGTAGCAAATAAACCATCAAACTCACAACAAGAACAACATGATAAAGGAGTTCACCCCCCTCCGGGCTACATCTCCTTGAGCCTCCATCAATGGACTTGACTCTCTGGGATTAATTAGTAAAAAGTTATTTTACAAGCTGCTTCTCAACTCCAATGGAAAAACAGACTATACCATTGAGATTATAACACATAAGAACCCCAAAAATGACTAATAGAACTCTGAAAACGGATCATGGCTCATCCGGGCATGACCTCTTCTACATGTGGCCATAAGATTTCCTGAGCTTCTCTTTGGCAAAAACACATGTAAAAGTCCTCAAAATCATTTGAAACCTATCCCAATGTGTTCAGAGCATATCAATTAGCCAAAAATAATTATTCAATCACAGAAAACAAACATAGGCTCACCAAACCATATCCTCCATCAATGAGGGCTTCAAGCTCCCTAGAACTTGCTGAAACTTCAATGGTGAAAAAACTGCATAAGAAGTATTCAAATGGACTTGATAACAGTGCCAATGGATTCAGGACGTCCAAAAACCCCTATCTGGGCTTTTACGGCACCTCAATCGGCCAAAAGATGAAGAAGTTAGGCCTCCTCCATTTTCCTCCTTCAAGCTTGTTGTCACTGGTTCTACAAAACGCACCCTCTCTTGTTTGAACCTGGCTCACACGCAAATTCAAGCATGAAAACCCAGCATCGGGTGCAACTATGCCAATGGTGCAAACCGTAGGATGGTTAAGGGCGCGCCAACCCCTAACCGCCTCGGCACCTGGGTGTATGGTGCATGTGACCTCGCTCAAAGGCAAAAAGTGGTTAAGTGGTTACACAACCGTGTAACTAACCTCCCGCGCACATTATACACCGGTCATATGTTAAAACCATGGTTATATGGTATAACCCGTGCCAACGGTTACAATGTTATGTCATATGTATTAAATCGAAACCACACCCGTGTGCATATATTTTATAACACGGTTATATGTTATATAATGGAACCAGGGGTCGGGGCTAAGCCCCAGACTGCCCCCCTTTCCGTTTTATACAATGAACAAATTTAAATAGTATTGAAACCATATAGTAAATAAGAACCAACCGATGGCTCGTTGGTAGGGTGGCCATTGTTAAACCTTACGCCGAAGGGGAGGTCCGAGGGTCGAACCCCGCGGACACCAAAATTTTTACATAACAATATAAACCAAACAATGAGTGACACGTGGTGCTGACAGATTGGGCCACGTGTCCTCATACCATTTGCCAATAAACGGACATGTGTCACTTTCGGATTCGACAGATGTCAACCATCCAACATATTCCACATCACCCTTGTACGATCGTACGGTCCTGCAACGTCAGACCGTACAGACTGTACGGACTGGTACAGTCAGCATCAAATTGTTTTTGCCTCTTTGGCTTGAAAAACATATCGCGATATCTCTCACTCCCGACATCCGTTTGATATGAAACGAGTTGCGTTGGGTTTGCAACGACGAGGGATACGCTCACGTTCGATTTGAGACAATTCTGAGAACATTGATTTTTGAGCTAAAATTTGACCCCTGGTCCAGATTTTGATCATTGGCTAATGAGTTGAGGATGGATCCGGGTAAAGTGGAGGTGATCAAGAATTGGCCATCACCGAGAAATATCTTCGAGGTGAGAAGTTTTCATGGTTTGGCTAGTTTCTACCAGAAATTCATCAGGAATTTCAGTGGAATTAGCGCATCAATGATGGATACAGTGAAGAAGTGGCATAAATCTTTTCATTGGACAACAGAGGCTGAGAAGAGCTTCAATCTGTTGAAGTGGAAGATCATAGAACAACCAGTGTTGGTGTTTCCGGATTTCCTGAAGACATTTCAGGTGAAATGTGATGCGAGTGGATATGCCATAGGAGCGGCCTTGAGTCAGGAAGACAGGCCGATTGCATATTTCAGCGAGAAGCTGGATGAGGCAAAATTGAAATACTCCACGTATGATAAAGATTTCTATGCTATCATACAAGCGCTGAAGAAGTGGAGGCATTACTTGATCCCAAAAGAATTTGTATTGTACAGTGATAATCTTGCATTACAGTTTGTGACTCAACAGGAGAAGTTGAATGAGAAACATGCGAAATGGGTAGAGTATATGCAGAATTTCATGTTTGTGATTAAGCACATTTCGAGTACTGCTAACAAAGTGGCTGATGCTTTGAGCAGGAAGTGTTTGCTGATGCAGGAGTTCCGAGTCAAAACTTTGGGTTTTGAAAATCTCAGGGACATGTACGCAGAAGATGTATATTTTACAGAGGCGTATGAAGCAACTGAGAATCCAGTTCTCAGAGACATAAGTCCTTGGACAGATTATATGATCTAGGAGGGATTGCTATTCAGAGGCAATCAGCTGTGTATTCCAAAATGCTCCATGAGGGAGAACTTGTTGAAGGAGAAACATAGTGGTGGATTGGCAGGACACTTTGGCCATGAAAAAACATTCGCAAAGGTGAGCGAATCATATTTTTGGCCAGGGATGCGAGCAGATGTCAAGAGATTTGTTGACAGATGTCGAGTTTGCCAGCATTCCAAAGGGAGAAAATAGAATGCGGGACTATATCAGCCATTGCCCATACCAGAGAGGCCATGGGAAGCGATTAGCATGGATTTTGTATTGGGTTTACCGAGGACACAAAGAGGATTTGATTCTGTCTTTGTAGTAGTGGACAGGTTTTCTAAAATGGCACACTTCATACCATGCCAGAAGACCAGCGATGCGACACACATCACAACTCTATTTTTTAAAGAGGTCATTCAACTTCATGGACTACAGAAAAGTATAGTTTCGGACAGGGACATGAAATTCATTGGGCATTTTTGGAGAACACTGTGGAAGAAGCTAGGAACTAACTTGGAATTTAGTTCAGCGTATCATCCTCAGACGGATGGACAGATAGAGGTGGTCAACAAAAGTCTGGGAGACTTGCTGAGAAGCTTGATGACGGAGCACCACAGCAGTTGGGACCACATATTACCACAAGTAGAGTTCGCGTACAACGATTCAGTGAATCGTAGCACAGGGAAGAGTCCATTTCAGATTGTGTATGGAATACAGCCAAGGGGAGTGTCTGAATTAAGGGATTCAGAACAGACTACGACTAGCAGCGCTAGTGCAGAGGAGTTTGCTGAGGCAATGAAGAAACTTCATGGTCAGGTGAAAGAACGACTGCTGAAATCAAGCCAGGAGTATAAGCGCAGAACAGATCAACATCGGAGACAACTTCAGTTTGAAGTTGGTGATCTAGTTCTGGCACACTTGAGGAAAGAAAGGTTCCCAAGAGGAACATACAACAATCTTAAAATGAATAATATCGAACCATGCAAGGTCTTAAGAAAATTTGGAGAAAATGCATATGAGATTGAGTTGCCGAATGGCATCGGAATATCTCTGATATTTAATATCGCAGACTTATACCCATATAGAGCTAGAGAAACAGAGACTGCAACTGAGCAACCAGTGGTCCAGTGGACAAAGAAGATGTCGATTGCAGAGAAGTCGCATATGGAGTGCATACTAGACAAGAGAGTGGGTAAAAAGACCAGAAGGAAAGAATACTTCGAGTATCTATTCAAATGGAAAGGCCACCCAGTCGAAGATGCCAGCTGGGAGAGTGAAGCAGTGATCCTGAAGCATGGACATACTGTGCAAGAGCTCATGGATAGGAGCCCATGAAATTTTTCAAGCGAGGGAGTATGATGCAGGAGCATTGCCCACGTCAAAGAGAAAGCCAGCGTGAAAGCGGAGGACAACTGGACAAGCCAACACAAATTTAAGAGTCATTTAAGAGGAGGCGCACTTGTATATTGTAAATGGACCTTGAGAAGATAGCTCTCGTCCTTAGGTAGATGAGGCATTTAATAGACTTAATGTAAAGTAGATAGAATATTTAATTCTATATTTGATATCTTTAGAGGAAGAGGGAAAACGGATATAGACACCCTCATTGTATCATTGTATTATTATGAACAGGAGAAGAGCAAGAGCATGTAGAGAATTGTATGAAGAACACCCATGTACAGATATTTGAATTAATAGAAAGAGCTTTGATTCAATTTCATGGTTTGTGTTATTCTCTGTGTATTTATGACGTTATGTTCATGGATGTTTGCTTCCTGTTATACATTTGCTTTTATATGCTGTGTATGTGATTTCATGGTTGAGATGAAGTCTGAGAGAAAGTGTGAATGAGTTTCAATTGTTTCTCTAATTGAGCCAGAGGATTCCTGCAAGGAGTGCAGTCAAATTGTCCGCAAGGAGTGCGTTGATAGAAGGTTTCAATTAGAGATAACTTTTGTTTCCATTCATCTCAGAAGTGCAAGGGCACAGAGCCATGCAAGGTGTGCGTAGGCTAGATGAAGTCTCAGAGTTGCGATTCTGAGCAAAGGGAATTAAGACTGTTGCTGCAAGAGTGCATAGAGTCGAAGCTTCAACACTCAGACATTGTTGAAGATTTGTCGCAAGGAGTGCGTGCAATATTTTCCTGAAGGGATTCGAAAGTTGTGAGAAAAGCTTAGGAAGGATAGGCCTTCGAGTTCGCCGAAGGACAGTTTAGACAAAGTCGTGCCTGGAAGGCTTGTAAGGGAAGTCGCAGGTTTGTACGCAGGGTGACGAGTTCTGTGAAAGAGCATCTCGTCATTTCTTGGATTTTCATTTGGAAGGGACAGACGGTCGAATTTATCCAAGGAGAGTTCGTGAAGATCCATGGGTTGTTGGATCTCTCGGAGTTGCAGAAAGGTTACAATGAAAGTGCGAAGAAGGTTCAAGCTCCGTGCCAGATAGAGCGTTAACCCAAGCCAGCCAGGGCCGTTGGATCCATCACGAGATCGCCTATCAGAGATTTGCGAGAAAGGAGCGGAAGAGTTGGCCACGGGAATCTCGATAATGCGAGAAGCGATATCCCGAGAGTTGCGTAAATAGTGTGGGCCACAAGAGTTGGTGATGTGGCAGGTGACGCGAGCTATCGAAACTTCGCAGCGAAAGTTCCAAGGATTGGATATCCGGATTCGTGATCCCGTGAAGTCCGAAGTCCCGATATAGGCATCGACATTTTGGCGTCTTGAGCATCGGAAGTTGACGCAGAAGTTAATTGACCTCGCGGGTAGCGAAGTCGCGAGGGAGCGAGGTCGCGAGTTTCGTCACTTCGGCGCCTCGTGTATCGGAGGTTGGAAACTCAAGTATTTGGTGTCGCGAGTCGCGAAGACGTGATAGAGCCGAAGTCCCAATAGCGGAAGGAGAAAGTCAGCATTGACTGATATCTCGGGTCTCGGGGATTCGAGAGCCCAGTAATCAATAGCGAACTTGCGAAGCTGTGAGTTCCAATTTCCTGATAAATAGAAGGAGGGAATTCATGCGAAGGAATCTGTGGGTAGGTATTTCCTGATAGGGAAATAGAAGAACATTGACGTTCTTCGGGCTGAGAGGAAAGAAGGTCCTGTAGAAGCGGACGTGCCAGTGAGGGTGCGGCTGCGTCAAAAGATATCCCTCTCTGAGTCTTGGAGGGTTATATCCTTGACTCCAAAGTGGTTTTGTAGTTACCTCTGCCCATTTTTTCTTCATCCTGAGAAATTACAGAGTGCTAACATAGTGGCAACCATACTGGGGAATGTTCCTCAGAAAGCATATCAAGTTCCATATCTGATTATTGATGGTGGACAGTGATCAGGTACAAGAAGGCTGAATCATCCACCTAGTGACTCCAATCAACTCTAGATCAGTTCCAATTCAAAGACTCCACTAGAGAAAGAACTCGAAACATGACCAGACCATCTGAAAAGATCAGGTATTTAAGCTAGAAGTTTATCTAAGATATGATAGGTTTTATTTGTAATTATTTCTTCCCTTCTTATGATCCTGATCGAGATGATACTGCCAAAATTTATGAAGAGCATGTTCAACCTGATGAGACTTAAGAGGTTAAGCCTAGTGTTATGATCCTTGCACATACTCCTACACCTGTAAAAATATGAGATAAATACAAACCTCCTATATTACCTCCCATACTCCATGATTTCTCTACCAATTACTTCAAATATCTTCCCATATTTGACAGAGAATATGGCTACATCACTGCTGAGAAACACATTCAAGGTTTTGAAAATTATCCTGACCTTTTTGAGGTGGAAAAAAGTGATGTTAGTATTAGGATTTTTGCTTTATATTTGCAAAGTAGAGATAAGAAATGGTATAAAGATATCCTAGCTGCAAGCATCAGTGATCTCAATCAATTTTTGAAATTTTTCTTGGATCAATGGGTGATCAAGAAGAATCTTTTCCTCATTTTGGAAGAATATAATCACCTGAAAAGAGAGCCAGGAGAAACAGTGCAACAATTTTCAGCCAGATTCAATCAAGTCTACCATTCAATGCATGTTGATATAAAACCTCCTCGTGATTTATGTCTCTTACACTACTTAGATGCCTTTGATCTAGAAATGGAATTTTAGTTGAGGGAAAGAAACGACATAACACTCAAAGAAATGCAAGATTGTGAAATAAGTGTGGAATCCCATTTGTTGATCAAAAGGTCATAGTTGGAAGAAGAAAATAGAAAGAACAAAGAAAAGGAGCATCTGACATCCTCAGAGGTGAAGCTAGAAATTTTGGCAAGCACCATGGAAGAGATGTTGCATAGGATTATCGTAAGAGAAAAACTTGTTGTTCAAAGAAACCATGTTCCATTAGTCGTAGAGCAAGAAAGGGTCATCATTCCCATGAATTTTGCAACTCATCCTTGGTATCATAAACCATAAAATGATTACTTTATGTATTCAATTCACTACATAGTCAAAGATAAAACTCCAACTCAGCTTTTATAAGAGAAATCAGATGATATGATGTGTATGTATGATGACATTTCCTTCATGGATGATCTACCCAAGTATGATAAATATGATGAGGATTACACCAAGGTGAATTCTTCAAAACCATCAGCAGCATATTGTTGGGAGGAAAAAGATCAGTTGCAACTCAAATATGACAATCATCATGTGCAAATTAATTATGACATCAACAAGGAAAATGCAGAAAATCTCAAAGTAAGTGGAAAGTATTTTCCCTTATGTTTCTCTTCATTTTAGTTTCTAAGAGAAAACTATAAAAAAATTGTCAATAGTAGGGATGGAGAATGTTTTGATGAATCAGTGGGAGATGTCATTAATGACATAGAAGTTGTTCTTGATCCAAATTTACAGCCCCTGAGTAACATTGATATTCAAACAGAAGATGAATTAATGAATTATAACTCTATACCAATAACCTTCAATTCATTTCAATTTTTGAAGAAATTTTTTAATCATGTCATGGATGATAAGCACACATAAAATCAAGAATTTGTATTGGAACCAATAAAACAGTCATGTCAGTTCCTACATGATCCAATAGTTGATGTGTTGGATGAATTGTGTCCTCAAAGTCATGGTTCATTTTCGATTTACGAGCTTAAAAGCAGCTATGATCAAGACATGATTAGGCAATCAATTGCATGACCTAGTTTAGGAAAAGTATCATTACAAAATTCTTATCAAAATATGCAGTCAAATCAGAATTTGCATGATGACACAAACATCATAAATACAGTTATAAATTATGATTTGGAATTGGTTGAATTTGAATACCAAGGGATATGTCATGTCTTTCATGATCCTATAAATATCTATATGGAGGAAATTTTCACTTCAGAATGCCAATTGATTTCCAGTGCCTCTTTAGTTTTTCATATATCTAAAGCTCTATGTTATGAAGATCATGCTGAAAATCAGTTCTTAGTGCCCTTAAAATCTTTAACTCTGAGTTTTGTCAAAAACAGTGAAAGAGCTAAGGTATTGGATCAAATCTTTGATTGGTTATATTGGATATTTTATATCCCCTGAAACCAAGCATTCAGTGTTAGAATATTATTGTACATAAATAAGCTTACCAGGTAAGCATCTTTTCAACAGTTAGTTTTGCAGTGTGCAAATAAGTTCAGGGTTGTGAGCACAACATTTTTTCAGTTCAATTCAGATGTTGGTATACCCATTAGTTTTTTTTTAAAGGTTCAGTCACAGAGGATCAGAACAGATGCAAGTTGCAAAATAAAGTTTTGATATTAGCCCAATGGATAAGGCATTGGTCTACCTATTCAGAGATATGTGGTTCTTGACACCTCCTGGGGAGTTGTCATCCCCCATTGGAGCCTATGTTAGGGTCCTATAAATTATAGGAAGTCTGATTATTCAGTTTCTATATGTTATTGCTCTCATGACAAAAGCTCCTGGCTTGCGTCGTTTCCTCGGATAGTTTGGCCTCTCCCACCATCCATTTTACCCAATCCTTCATTCACTTATGCACCAATCACTCCCCTGTCCATTCATTTTTTGGGTCACATATCATCCACCATTCATTCTGTTACACCATCCACTTCATCTTCCCCCCCGCTAATTTCATCCCTACATGAAATGATGTTAGGGAAATAAGGTTAAATTAACAAAAATAATTAGTTTAATAAGTCATTAGATAACCTAGGATAATTAATAATAAAGATTAATTAGTTAGGTGAATAATTAGTAATTAGGTTAGTGTAATTAGGTTAGAAGTTAGATTAGTTCACTAATAATTAATTTTAAATAAATAATTAATAATTACTAAATAATCAATAAACAAAACATTATAAAACTTAAAAATCAAAACAACTTATAATAACGTAACAAAAGTTATAAAATAAAAATCAATTAAAAAATAAAATAAACACATTAATTAAAATACAATAAAAACAAAACAAATAAAACAATTTAAAAACATAAAACAAAGTAAAATAAACAATATATATATATATATA
>ML782524.1:174251-224561 GCA_009831015.1 Picea engelmannii | reverse complement strand
CATTATAAAAAAAAAAAAAAAAAGCGAAATATTATAAAACTAAGAGACAAAACACGTAAAAAAAAATAACAAAAATTAAACAAAAATAAAACAACCATATAATAAAAACTAAAAATATACCCTAAGTTATTTAATGCCCCTCCCATACTTCACACATCCCAAAAAATTAAAATCAACATTCCGTAAATTTTTTTGGACCCCCCGTCCATCATAACGTTAACAAGTAGGGGGGGGCAGGGGTCCGGGAAAGTGGTTTCCATTGGGAAACATGTCATCACCATGTGATATTGGACCTCCTTCTCCCCCCTAATACCACTTACCACCCCAGGGGGGTCCGGAATACCACTTTCCCCTCCAAAAACCACTTTCCCCCAAATCAAAAATTGGTTTTTGCACAGTTTGACCACATATCTTCTGAGAGAATTTACGAGAAAACAAAAAGGAATTTTGAAAAACAGAGAGAGTTTTTTATCCACAATGAGATGAAAAAAAATAACCTCTCTTAGTTTTTGCACAAATATTAGGAATTGGGAGAATCAAAGCCATCTATGAGAACTATTTGTGAGGTTTCCATTTTTCCTATTTTTGTCATGTTTGTGAGAAAGATTTTTTGGAAAGATGGAGATGAATTTTTAGCAGTCCGACCCTATTTTCAGCAGTCCGGCCCTTTTTTTATGGCAGACAATTCAAAACTTTGAGGAATTTGTTTCTATTTTTGGTCAGGTTGTTGAATTCGACCTCCTGATCCTAGGGGATAATTTTTATATATGTTTTTATAATTCAAATATAAAAAGGGTTGGCAATTTGAGACCTGTTCGTAGAATAGGATCCAGATTGTAAAGAAGCTCACAGAGCCTCCTGTGTTCATCAATCCAATAATACAGTCACATCAATTACAATATTCATGTGTCAATATTGGTGGTGAAGTGTTTTTATTCACTTTAATTTGTTTCCATTGTATTTCTTAAGTTATTCATATTCAGAATTATGATAAGAGGTTTAAAGAACATAATTTGTTGAGATGTACACTCTATTTCTAGCTTTGACATAATTATCAATGTTTTTTTCTCAATGGTTAATTACAGGATTCTTGATTGCCCTGTTATTACGTGGTCCTCTCATATTCTACTCCAAATCCAAAATCAACGTTAAATAATACAACAAGAGTGCCTACCTTTCCCTGTAGGGTTGTCTGTAAAACCTGTCTTTGATTGAACCCCAACTTGTGACTCCATTGTCCAATGACCTATTTTCTTTGATGCAACCAAACCATTTAGAAAACCAAACCTTATATTATCATAGCTAGCCTAAAATTCCCATTAGACAAAGATAAATCATACTGAGAGATCCCTCTCTGAGTCTTGGAGGGATAGATCCTTGACTCCAAAGTTCTTTTGTAGTTACCTCTACCCATTTCTTCTTCATCTTGAGAAATTATAGAGTGCTAAAAAAATTACCAAGAAAGAAGAACCATCTGGAATTCATTCCAGACCATAATTTGGCACTCAATCTAGTCATTATTTTGACACTTGATTCATTATTGTAATTTCTGGTAATTTAATTTAATTTCCACTTGTAGCAAAAATGGATTTTTTAAAAGTGTAGTCTTAGAGGAAAGGACCATAGATTTGATATAGGGTCTATCAAATAGTGCCAGTGAATTAGACAGGGTTAAATGACAACACAAGGATTGGGATGACAGTGAAAATAAATTCCACGCAATGGGGTTTTCAAAAGAAGAAATTTATGAACCTCAATGACATGTAGCAGTCAACACCCAACTCAAAAAAAGGGTAGTGTCTCCACACAAGGAAACAAGATAAATCACACATGCCAAGGATTAAATACTCAATATAAAATTCTTGAATCACCACGATTCCCATTCCCAAAATTTCCAAATTTAAACCATAATAAAACGAAACTAGAATTTCATTTTGGACATTGATTTAACAAGCCAATAAAATTAATTTTGGCAAGAAACAATGGCAGTGACTAACTTGTCAGTGTTTCATGGAAACCTGCATAAGAGACCTAGCTAAAGCATACACAAACAAATCTTATCAAGAAAAGGAAGAGAGATACGCAATGAAGAATGAGAATCAATGTATATTATGATTTGTTCAATGAGTGAGTGATATTCACTCATATAGGCAATGACATCCTATAATTAGGAATGCATGCATAATAGTGATGGTATAAAATTCAAAAGTCTAAAATAGAACTATTCAGTTAACTCGCACTCAACTAGTGTTAATCCCACTGAACTAGTGTGCTGAAAATAGAAATTTCTCCAACACCCCCCCTGAACATCACTATGGACTAAAAAATGAGTCTTGGATACTAGGCCATATTAGGTACTCATGTACAATGAAGCTAATGAATACTGAATAAAAATGAGAAAATATGGAAAACCACATGGGAACAAACCCCCTCCCCCCTCAAAAGATAATGTATCAAAATAAGAAAATGGCAGTTATTAGGCAACTGTGTTCTTCACTGCAAGATGATCCTGCAAAGTCTGAAACTTCTACTCACTAAAAGTCTTCGTGAAGATGTAGAAATATTTATGGATATGATTAAGTCCTTTGGTAACATGTCTAGCCTTGTACCTATTGATCCTATGGACCCATCTGCACCTGAAAATATTCCCTTATGGTGGAAGTGGAACCAAATGCGAAGTTTGATTATTTAGGAGTGAGTCATACTTCTTTTGCATGGTTTCTTACCATAATGGATTCCCCATATCCTCACTGTAGAGTTGAGGATTAGAAGATTGAACCATATAGCAATGCATGGGCATCAAGGTTCTAAATCTGAAAGTACATGAAAAGGCTCCTCATGATGAGATCGAGTCCTCCTCAAATACAATGGATTCTCTACAAGGATACATGTTGATTGAAGTGTGAATCATTCCTTATTGGCCATTTTTTTAAGCTTCAACGTTGGATTCTTATCTGGCTGTACTACTTCATTATTTCCATGTACATAATATGAGTGTATGGAATCATCTCTGATGACTGAAACTAATGGAAGCACAAAGTATATGCATATTTCACTGAAGGTGCATCAAAGTACTCTCCTTATGTGTAAGTAGAAAAGAGGAGTCATCATCAGAAAACTTAGTGAATTTATAAAACCTTGACTTGTGATCCACCTCACCAATTGCAATGATGGAATTGTCATGCATGTCAATTACTGAAACTGAATTGGATGTAAATTCAACCTTTTTACCTTTCTGAGTGATCTGATAAACTGAGAGCAGATTCATAGAAAGCTTTGGAACATGTAAAACATTCTCAAAACTTCCATTGTGTAGTTCCACTCTCCCTTCTCCTGCTATTGTTACTGGAGTATCACCCCCATGAGAATAGGGGGTCTTGAGCATGAACTCAAAGAAGAGAAAAATCCCTCTTTCTCTGCCATATGATGGGATGCACCAGAATATATAATCCATGAATCATATGAGGAATTAATTGCAACTAGGGCATGATGCTTACCTCTTTTAGGAACATGATCTTCTTCCTTCGGCTTCTTAACTCCCTCTAGAATGAAGTTTCCAAGGTTGTTATGTTGAAGTGTTTGTTCCATAAGATCGTTTGTTTCTTCATGCATGTGGATTCTTCATGATTCGGTTTATTGCAGTAAGTGCACTTCTTTCCCTTCTTCTTCTTCTTGGAATCTGAAGAGTCTTTGGAACTTGAAGAATCGTTAAAGGGTTTGGAATATCCCTCCTTCTCGCTCTATTTCTCCTTCCCATTCTATTTGGATGATCATTTTCCATCATGCATGGTGAGTGCATGTGATTTTGGATCCTTGATGAGGCCCATATGTATGAGTTTTTTCTTCTCTTGTGTGAGAGATTGAATGAACTGAGCCATCGTAGGAATTTTCCAATTTGTTCCAAAAAGACATCTGCCAGAATGGAAATTGAAGACATATACAACATATTTTGGTCCTAGCTTGGCCAATATTGTTAGAATAATTTGTTTCTCTTGTGTCTACTTTTAAATACCGCATTCACCCAAGCTCAAAATCAAATATTTAAATTTAGTAAAGTAATCATGTATATTATCAAAACTTTTAGGGTCTAAGGTATTCAACTCTACCTCAAGCATATGACCTCGCATCTCATCCTGCTTTCCAAAGAGTCCTTCCAAGGTAATCCAGATCTCGTTTGTATTCTTGCATGCGACAACATGAAACCATAGATCAGTGGATATTAACTCAAGAAGTAGTCATGTGGCCTCATCCTTACGGTTCGCCCATCTGGTCTTCTCAAGCGTTGATGTAGGTTATGTTTTTGTCATCATCGTCAAATTATATAGCCCTTTTCTTTTGAGTTGGAATGCATCCTTTAGATTCCATTCAAAATAGTTGTACGGTGTGAGTATTATCACCAAACTTGATTGAATAATTTGCATCATCTCCATCCCTTCTATTGATACTAAAAAGATCCTGAAAACCCAGATCGTGGATTTTGAGATATGACTGGCGGTGCTATGGAAGCTACAGATATTATAAAACAGATATATATCATAAAACATGATGTGGGTTTTGGATATTTTTGGTTATCATAAGAATCCCTATGTTATACGTCTCTAGTCAAAATTTCAGCCTGACCCAGATCACGGATTTCGCGATATGGGTATTTTACTGCAGAAACCCAATTTTCTCGAGGGTTGTTGAATTGTCGCACCCTAGAGAAGGTCCAAGTGCAACGATGTTGAATCATCACACCCTAGTGAAGGAAACAGTGCGACGATTGTGAAAAATTGAATCGTTGCACCTCGGATGAAGAACACAGTGCGACGACGTTGCACCTTAGCTGTGTATAGGTTGTGACGATGCCTAGATAGGCTACGATGATTCCAATCATCACACCCTTTGATAGGGATAGGCCACAAAGATTGCGGAAACTATGTTTACTCAAATCATCTTTCGCTCTTCTCTGACTTGTCGGGGTTGTTCCAAGCAGCTCGACAATGATACCATGTCAGTGTTTCATGGAAACCTGGACAACAGACCTAGCTAAAGCATACAAAAACAAAGCTTATCAAGAAAAGGAAGAGAGATATGCAATGAAGAATGAGAATCAATGTATATTATGATTTTTTCAATGAGTGAGTGATATTCACTCATATAGGCAATGACATCCTATAATTAGGAATGCATGCATAATAGTGATGGTATAAAATTAGAAAGTCTAAAATAGAACTAGTCAGTTAACTCCCACTGATCTAGTGTTACTCCAACTGAACTAGTGTGCCGAAAATAGAAATTTCTCCAACATAACTAACGGATTCCCTAACCACTGATAAACATGTATGATTCACATTTTAATAATTCTACATTTCCAGAATGTGCGCAATCAACTCAATTCATATCTCAACGCATTTGGAAATGAAATTTGTCTTATCTAAGACGCAGAAGTTTTGGGTCCTGTATAGAAGTTAATTTCCAACCACAATGGTGCCAATATACAAAAATACCCATCGTTCCATTGAACTCAAAGGAATATAGTCTCGATTTTAGGTCGGATGATATTGTTTAAACATAGTATATATTAGAAAATATTTGTTTTTTGAAGCAGAGGTTGCATGGTCAGTCAGTTCATCAGGATTTTGCCTCACACAACACATAAAATACAACATTCATTTAGACATGTCATACAGGAAAAATTCATTGTATCCATCGTCATTATATAAATGATAATTAAAATTTAACATATTGATATGCAAGTTGAAGGAAGCAACCCAGAATAAATTGTATCTGGTTATATGAATCTATTCAAGTGATCCAATCATTTCTAAAAATTCCAAGGATAAAAATCAAATAGAAATGAACAATAGAATCAAGGGATTGACAATATGGGAAGAGAGCTAACACAATTTTCCAACTACCAAGATGAGAAATTGAATTGACACCACAAACAACCATCATGAATTGCCAAATTCGATATTAGAATAAAAATACAGTTATGAAAATATTTCTAGAGAATATATGTAAAATTTTAACTTATTAACATTTCAAATCTCAAATAAGAATACAGTAACTAGAGATGAATAATCAAAGATGTTCTTCAACAAAGGTGCTCCTTCCTTTCTCCCTCTTTCTAATCATTAATACTTCACTGGTACCTCCCAACCAACACTAGGGGTACTCTTATTCCCCCTTAGCCCCTCGAACCGCAAATGGGCCAAGCACAAACAAACCATAAAATACTCTAGCTCCAAGCTTACCTCGAAAGGTAGAGCCACCACTCTATATCAATCTTGGTATCCCAACTCTCACAAGTAAAACTAGTCAAATGATTTTGGCAGCATAACTTTACCAATAACCGGTGTGTTTTTTTTCCATCTCAACCATTTCTTTTATAGAATTTTCTTCACTGACACATGTCCACGTGCACAATTAATGAAATTTTTAATTAAATAAATTTAGGATTATTCCCCCTCACACTTGGCACACTCTCCCCAAGATGTACAAGTAATTACCAATTGTATTTTAAATAAAAGCCAATTTCCCTCACATTTCCCAAATATGTTCCTTAAATCGCTCCTAGTTGTCTCTTTATTCCGCAGATTCTCATTTAATGACTGACTCCTTACTAAATCTTAGTTAGAGTTAAAATAGGAGTCTTCTTCTAGTTAGACTAATGGTATCTAGACTCTAGATACCATTCTATGTGTACACCTGTTCTCTTATACTTTTTTTCTTTCTTATTTTAAAATTCTATTTTAGTATTTTCTTCCACACATGTGCATTATATCAAATATTTATATTTATCTCACTTTTTCTTTAGATGGATTTATCTCTAATCTTTTATTTTATTTAACATTTTATTTTAGTCCCCTAACTAAACTTCGACTTGGGCTTTGTCTTAGAATAGGCTTAGACTTTTATGGGGATTTTTAATTGATAAAATTACTCATTAATTAATTATTTTAAATCCAACAATGTCAAATTTGTTTTCTAGGCCATCTAGATTCATTGACTCAAGTTTTAAAATTAAATGACATGCCCTTCAAGACGCACTCTCATGCTCCAAGGGTGCCACTCATCTTTTTAACTGGTTTTGGTAGTTCCTCCATCCCTTGGAGTCAATACTCCACTTGGTTGACCTTGTGAGAGACTAAGGGCTTATAAGGAATAAGGACTCTGCCTTATTGTGCGCCCCTTAGAAATATCCGTGAGAGATTGTCTTAGTCTAACCTCATGACATCCTGTACCTCTTGAACTAGGTAATCATAACCTACAATTCGAGCCATGATGGGAGTGTTAGTAGGTTGTGTGAGGGACTCTACCATACCTCTCCCTCAATGTCTAGTTTTTTGTGCATGGTCCATTTATTCCTTATGTGATTCATATTATCAAGCATTCATCAACCTGCATCCATCGACAAAACATTGTCAATGATCCATATAAAAAATCATACTATAATCAATCATATGTCACATATGCATAAAATGAAATACTCAAACCAAATACAATCCACTCCCTGACTCAATCTGGAGTCCAAGGAGGTCCATTGATGCCATCAACATATATAATATGTCATGTGTCCTGCACACTCAGGAAAACTCATCAATAACATATGTCAATACATATATCAAGTACCAATAAATCACAACCCATCAACATCATCATGAAAATCCATAGTCAAAACAAATAACACAATACTATAACCGGATCACTTGCACGCAAGTGTCCTCAAAGAATAAGTTGATAACATGTGCTCATTAGAGCAAGATGTTACATACACCCCCTCTTGTTTTAAAATTTGTCCTGAAGTTTTACATTATATAAAATACAATAAAGAAAAATATCTGACAAGATCTATATGTCTAATCTATCAAACAAGGAAACTACTGACGCATATCATACGTGTCCTCCCAGGTAGCCTAGTGTGGACTATAACTGTCCCACTGGACCTTGATCTGCTCGACTATTCGATGTCGTAGTTGTCAAATGTGATGGTCCAAAATGTGGATTGGCTCCACCGTGATAATACCCTCGTCTCACACCTGCAAAGAACTCATGTCAATCACATGTGTAGGATGACTAACATAATGCCTCAAAATAGATACATGAAAAACGTCGTGCATACACCTCAAAGAATTAGGAAAGGATAGTCGATAAGTCACAGGTCATTTCTTTTCCACATCTTGAAAAGGTACCACAAACCTAGGAGAGAGTTTAACACTCTTTCCAAACTTGATTTAACTCTTGTGTGGTTTCACCTGCAAGAAAAATCGGTCGTCGACTTCATAACTGCGGTCAATGCGATGTGCATTGGCATAAATCTTCTGTTGATATTGTGCTTCTTTAATCCTTTGTCTTATCGATTTCATTTGTTATTCCATTTCTTGGATCACTTATGGTCCTAACAAGACCCTATCCTCAAGTCGATCCCAGCTCAATGGCTTCTAACACGGTCGCCCATAAAGAAACTCAAATGGTGCCATCTTAATGGTACTTTGATAGTTGTTGTTGTATGCAAATTCTACTAGTGGAAAGAACTCTTACCAACATTTTTGTTGGTCCATTACATACATACACAACATATATTCCAAAATTTGGTTTGTTTTTTCTGTCTACCCATCTATCTCAAGGTGATATGTTGTACTAAATTTCAGTTGTGTTTCCAAAGCCTCTTGGAAACTAGTCCAAAATCATCCTGTAAACATTGATCCTTGATTGGACATGATCCTTTTTGGTACACCATGTAACCTTAAAATCTCATTGAAAAAAACTCAAGCTATGTCTAGCGCCTGATACGTCATATGTACAAGAATAAATGTGCACTCTTCATCATAGTGTCAACTACCACGAAAATCAAGTTGTGTCTCCTTGTCGTTAGTGGCAATCCAACTATAAAGTCCATTGAAATGACCTCCCATTTCGATTATGGTATGACGTGTGGTTTTATTAATTATGTCGGATGTCTATGTTCATCTTTCACTTGCTGACATTCTAGACATCATGCCACATAACTAACTATGCATTATTTCATTCCCTTTGAGAAGAATAAAGGATTAAGGTATGCCTTCATCTTCGTGACTACTAGATGAGCCATGTACATTGCTCGATGTGCTTCACTCAAGATCAAAATTCTTAATTCGTCATTAGGCAGTAGGTAAATTCTGTTGTTATACCTCAACAATTCCTCATTGTCCAATGTATAACCTTCAAACTTTGGTACCATCATGGTATCTTGTCCAATATTTTCCCTAACCTCTTTATACCAGTCATCGTCGAACTGAATAGTTAGAATATTTTCTTGAAGATTCATCTGAAGAGGTATTACCGAGAATGTGCATGGCCTCCGACTCAATGCATCTACCACTCCATTCACCATACCTTTTATGTAAGTAATCTCAAATTCGTATTCGCTAAGTAATACCGACCAACGTCTATGTCGTGCGTTCAAGTCACTCTGCGTAAATATATGTTGGAATCCACAGTGATTTGTATTTAGTTCAAATTTTCTTCCAATCAGATAGTGTCTCCAAAATCTAAAGGAATATACAATTGCCAATAACTCCAATTCATGTGTTGCGTAGTTCTCCTCATGCTTTCTAAATTTCCTTAAAATGTAAGCGATCACTCGACCGTCTTGCATCAAAACTCCATCTAAACCTTCCTTGAATGCGTCTTTGCATACGAAGAATTCCTTGTCCATGTTGGGGAATTTCAGTATCAGCGTTGTCATCAACAACTCCTTGAGCCTTTGAAATGCTTCTGCACATTTCTCGGTACATACAAACTTCTTGTTTTTCTTCTGCAATTTCGTGATCGGATTTGTTATCTTTGAAAAACCTTCAATGAACTGTCGGTAATATCCTACTAGACCCATAAAGATTTGTACTTCTACATTTTTCGATGTAGACCATTCCATAATATCCTCTAATTTTTTTGGATCCACAGCGATACCTTCCCCAGATATGATATGTCCGAAGTAATGAATCTTTGATTGGTAAAAAGAACATTTTGATAGCTTCCCCTACAATTTGTTTTCTCATAGACACTGCAGTACCAATCTTAAATGTTCATCATGTTCCTCTTTCATCTGACAATAAATCAGTATGTCATCAATAAACACTTGAACTAACGTGTCCAAGTATTCTTGGAGAACCCCATTCATCAAGCTCATGAATACCCCTAGGGCATTTTCTGTCCAAATGGTAGAACTGTAAACTCATAGTGTTTGAACCTTGTCTTAAATGTGGTTTTAGGAATCTTCCTCTTTAATTCGTAACTGGTGATATATTGATCTCAATTCAATATTTGAAAACACATTCACTCCCTTCATCTGATAAAAAAAATCTTCTATTCTTGGCAATGGATATTGGTTCTTGATCATCACTTTGTTTTTTTGACAGTAGTAAATACAAAGCCGCCATGATCCATCCTTCTTTATTATGAAAATAATTGGTGCACCCCAAGGTGACCCACAAGGATGTATAAGTCCCCTGTCCAACAATTCCTTCAATTACATTTTCAACTCCTGTAACTCAAGCATTGACATCCGATATGGCATTATTGCTATCGGTTTAGTTCCATTTTTCAACTCGATTGTAAACTCCAACCCTCTCTCAGGGGGAAAACCTGGTAACTCTTATGGAAACACGTATGAAAACTCTTGTAATAATGTAAGTTTTTATAATCCTTTCACCTCACCTTTTTCATTTAACGCTAATATTACATACAACTTACATCCATTACGCATGCTCGTCTATAGTTGTAGGCAAGAAATGAACCTCAAGGACACTCCCTGGTTTCTTCCTACAATCACTCTTCTCTATCCCACATCATTTGTCAAAGTTAACCATTTTGTCTTATAGTTGAGTATCGCATCATGCGATTCCAGACAATCCATATCGATCACTATGTCATAAGATCCTAAGATCATGACATATAGGTTGGACTTCGTTATAAAATATCCCAAGTTAATGCTAGAGTCTGTAACCTTTCCTCCAACCTTTTGTTTTGCACCTAAATCCATTTCTATGTATCTAAACTCGTCCTACTTGACTACCTTTACCTTAATTCGCTTTAGTGTTGTGTTGAGCACTCGACACACCCTAAAAAGCCTTATCAAATTTTTGTCACTTTTTGGGTACCACTTGTTTTCTGCACTGTCTTATTCGACTTCATTTTGGGAAATGTTTTATCTTTGTTCTTTTTCATGACTCTTATCACCTATTCAGGTTTGTTTGAACTTATGAAACCTCATGTCTAAAGGACCTTAACACCTGAATTAAGAATCGACTACAAAACACTGCACTTGATGCACTCAGGTTCGACGTCGAAAAGAACTCAAGTAAGGGAACCATATAAAAAAAATAGTTGTCCATCGTCGATCCTCATCGGCATCGATAGAAGGCAGTTTTGGCTTACACAGGTTATTCTCATAAAGGTTCAAGAGATAGTTGATCTCCTTCAGAATCATTAAAATATGAGGAAGACGAACGTTAACAAAGGACATAAAATAATCGTCGATAGCCGATGCCCGATGCACTTTATCGGGATCGAGTAAAATCAAGAAGGATCCCAACAAATATTTCGATTGCGATAAAGTTTTCTTTGATCGCCAATCCCCGATGCGTTTTCGGCATTGGGACTTTTTAGAGGGATCTGATCCAAGAGAACTTGGGTAGGTTTATCGTCGATTGTTGATCCTTGACACTTTTCGGTGTCAACAAGTTAGGATTTGGTTTTAGAACGAATGACTTAAAGAAATTCCTGACTCCGATTAACATGAGCGAATTAAGTCACTGGTCTCGAACACCACATGTCTTTACCAGGTAAGAGGGTCATACAGTCTAGTTCTATCTCGAGTATTTTTTGATTCCCTAGGTCCTAGTCACACTTCTGATTCATCTTTTCCATGTCTTCACTGTACAGTAAGATCAATCAGCGTCGAAGATTTTGTAGGAGGATATCAGTGAAAATGTTCACAGCACAATCCCGACCCCTGATCCACCAATTGAAAGAGTGGAATGATGGGACGTTTGTGGCATTAGATACAATCGGATTTTTGATATTTAAAGAACTAGTTAATGCTTGATCCCACATTAGTTTCTACCTTGTGCTCCAATTAGACAACAACATTTTGAAATTGTTGATAGACCACATTACCACCCGTGGCTCTGTCGTCAGCCCATGATGAATTTAAGTTTAAACTCCTCTGAAGATCCGGTGACAGATTTGTTGAAATTTCACTCATAACCCAAATTGAATGGTTGATGCGACACGATAAGATAATCCTTGTTTAAATATCTAAAACCATTGTGAACAAATTCATTATGTACGTATGTGAATTCTAGAGCATCTAAAGGAGAAAAGAGCTAAACTCAAGACTATACTGACCCTTTTGATTATCAAAACTAGGTTTAAAAAGCTTCAGAGGTATGTATCCAAGTCTGTCAATTTGTTGGTTATAATTTATATATGTTCATCTGGTTTCTTACACAATCTCTAAACTCTGCTCTAGTTGCAGGAAGAATGTCATCGAGAAATCCAACCACCAGACGCTCGTTGAGAGAACCAAAGTTGAAAGAGCCATAGATAGGTGAAGGGTCTTCTCCAGGGACTGCAAGGTAGTTGGAGTATGCTCCCAGGGTGGAGCCTGTCATCAAAACCTCGACAAAGAAAGATTTTTCCCAGCCTCTAGCCTTCGGGGATACTGAAGCAAGAATTGGGTCCAAAATAATTCTCCCACAGTGGAGGGATCTCTTTAACAGGATGAGTTGAGAATAATACCCATAATATATCCCACACAATGATCCGGACGTAAGGACGCTTGACGACCAGGTGTTCTCGAACATCCAATGGTCGTATTTACATAAGGTGGCAAGTAGAACCCAGGTTTTCCCCTACATAGAGGTTCTGAAATGGCTCATCGACCACATGGATGGACATAAATGCTTGATCAATGATGAGAATGGTGGGTGCATTGGAGTTTTCCCCCTGACAGAAGTCCAGAAGTACTATAATCTCAAGGACCCAGAGGAGCGACTCAACATGGACTTCGTGGTAAAGTTTGATGAGTTCCATGACACTAGTCAGTTGATGGCATCATGGTGGAAAGAGGACAATAAATTCACTAACTGGAGAAATGGCTGGTATGGAACGATTAATCTAAGGGAGCCATACATCTATTTAATGGCTCTCATCTGCCGGCTATATGGAGAAAAGGATTTCTCCAAGTTTTTGGAAGCATGGATTCCTTTGGCATACATAGTTGCAATTGTAAGGAGTAGCTTCAAATAGGGAGAGATAATCTCCAAACAATTAAGCATCCGTGTACAACAAGCTTAGATGTCGAAGGAAGGAGAGGAACCAACTTTATACATGGCCTCGTACCTGCTCGATGTCATGTGCACAAGGAACTTCTTTGCCAACATGAATCTGAGATGGCATGTTGCAGATCTCTCGGTCCACGTCTACTTCAACGTGCTATGGGAGAATAGGTACAAGAAATCTTACGCACTCATTTGTAATGAATTCATCGCCTACATTTATTTTATTATTTTTAAGAAGGAATGCATAAGGCTATCGGCGATAGCCAAGAAAATGATAGCCAAGGTAGGCCATTAGTACTTGGACAAGTGTTCAACCTGCATCAGGGTGTTTGTGGCCACCGGAGCACAACATCTCCTACCATCTCATGTCCCAGACTGACTCGTCATGGGAGAAATTTGTTACCAGACCGTCCTCTAGGACTATAATGCCACATTGTTCAGAGACAAGAAATGAGCTTTCATACCCTATGGTTTCCATGTGGGGTTCTATCTAGTAAAGGATACTGCTCAAGCCAAAAAACAAGGGTTGAGCCAACTTGAATTCAGGTTCCCGATAGGTCAATTCTGCAAGCATGACCTTAAAGGCCTAGTCCTCCAACATGCTTCGTAAGTATCATCCTGTTGGTCGTATGCTCACGATAAGTTTGAGGATGAAGTCTTCATAGAGAATGCCCAGGACTGGGATGAGGTGGTGTAGAGGATGCCCAATCCAAACATGATTAGCTTCAAGGCCATGAGCGTGGATGAACAGGTGGAAACAATAGAGAAGTCAGCGCAAGAGGCCCTCCTGTCCAGGGAAGAAATCAGAGTGGTAGAGACAACAGAGGTGCAGAGAAGGGGATTATTCTTGACACCAGAGGCATAGACAAGGGGATTTCTCTTAATGGCAGAGGCACAAAGAGTCAGTGATCAGTTGCAAAATGACCTGGACCTCGTAGATATGATGAGGGTTCCTTCTGAAAATCCAATCGAAAGCCAGGGAGGACCAAGTGATCCAGAGCCGATACAAATTGAAGAAATCACGGGGTCAAATAACCCTGAAGCTTCAACACTACACGTTGGATCACTAGGGGAATTTTCAGCTCATCCTGAGATAGCGGGGACATAAGGGAGAATAAGTACACCAAATCCCCTTTTCAATCTAATAACCATCTACGATGATGAGGAGAGTTTAGAGGTGTCCCTGGTCACTTCGGTGAAAATCAAAGAGGAAACAAAGCCTGAGAAGGCATCCACCCCGGGTCTCGATGCTCCAAGTAAGAGCAGTCTGCAAAACGAGCACGAGGTAGAAAGTTCCTTGGACGCTGAGCCAATCGACACATCGGTAACCCCAATGGACAGCTCGAGGGATGAGCTAGGATCGGGAAAACAAGGGGAAGAAATTCCACAACAGGAAATCAACATCTCGACATCCCATTACCAAGTATGTACCGAGCCTACCCCTGATTCATCAATTTTGGCCAGTACTTTACCACCCCCCCCGCTGAGAAACAACTAGAGGTATAGATTTTGAGACATACATAAGAGGTTTAGGAACCCATTCTTGAACATATATACATCGTCGGGAGCCTGGGAAACACTCTTAATTGGGGAGAGAAACAAATCCCCAAACATGTGGATGAGGTTGTTGATATACAATCAATCACCTATGACCGAAAGAGGAAATCCATCATGAAGAGAACCACCAAGAAAAGGAGTCTTACTTTGGACAGTTCCATCCTCATCACCACAGAGGAGAAATTGATCAATACAGAACATGCTAAGACGTCTGAGCTTATCGGCATAGAAATGGAAATCACAAATGCCACCCTAGATAGAGAAAGGAAATATGAAGAGGAGTTGTTCATTGCACTGAAGTAGTTAGAGAATCTGCACCATTCGACGAAATATTATCAGGACTCCACACAGGCCATGGTCAAGTACAGTAGTTAATGGAGCACCTCATTAAGGCTCGAACAGTGTTACATCACTTAAGTGTTAAAGTAGTCAAGTATCGGGCACAAGCAGTGGAGATAAAGGAGATCCTTTTGACCCCGATGGACCAACACAGATTCTCGTATGCCAAGACATGCAAGGAACTCTTAGTCAAATGGTCAGAGTATGAGAAGAGTCATCCACTCAAGTGAAACCATTTGATGACTCTTAGAAGACTGAGAGATTAAAGCACCATGTGGTGATGTTTAGTTTTACTTAGCTATCACTTTTGATAGTTATTTTAGTTAATAATTTGTTATAAATAAGAGGATTGACCTGTTAGAAAGGGGTCGATGATTTTTGCAAAGACCCTTCATTTTTGGAATTTTAAAGAACTATTTCAGAGCTACCTTAATTAAGAAGTCTTGTTTAGGACCAGAGACAAGTTTATGTTTTACATCAAAGGCATGTGTGATTGGATCATAAGGAGGAACTACTTCTGACTTTATCTCATGAATGGATGTTGTAATGAGTAAGAGTTTCTAAATCTATTGATAAGTTAGTTGATTGAATATTTTTTTTATAGTTCTTATCTCTAATGATGGAAAGCAAATCGTTGTGTTAATGTGTGATTAGTGATTAGAGATAAGGAAACTATTTTTTTTTCCATATGTTTTCTTTCGATAATTTTATCTCAGTCAATAATTGAAATACCAGCAAGTTGATGTATTAGTACTAGGCTTGTCGTAGGTGTGAAAATATCTGTCTGCATGCTTGAGCATGAGGGTTATCCTGAGCTCAGCCTTCTTAAGTATTTAATTTTTCCCCCTTGTATTTTACCCAACTAGTTTATACCAACACCTATCTTTTATCAGACCCACCTATAAGAGAAAATACAAAAACAAAAAGAATGCTCAAACTGAAGGAGGATTTTTCACGAGAAGATATCTTGCAGATCACTACTTAAATCCCATCGATTAATTGGATAGATCGCAAGATCTAGAGAACCATTGCACTATCAAATGTTGTAGATTTTAATTGGGCCTCGGTGGTGGGTTTGGTTCATACTGTTGAGTTAAAGGTATTTAGGACCCCTAAACATAATTGGTGCTAGAAGGAGGGCGAAGAATGAATGGCTAAAAAAATTTCTGATATAATATTTCACACAACCTGTAGATTCAAAAGACCCCACATGCATGGTTAGTCATTCTCAAGACATCCCACGCACACTGAGTACTCTTGAAACGAGTAACTCACCCCAGTAAGATGAAGAAAATTATTCTCTGAAATACCTTACACTCTTCCCCACAAAGAGTTGAACCAGTTCAGATGAATCACAAGAGATTATGCCTGAAAAATTGGAGAACTACCCTTAGCTCTATTACTTCCTCGTAGAAAAAAAGTAAGCAGACTAGTGGTCGAGACCCCCGACCAGGTTTTTGTTCACACAGTAGAAGACCTGATAGATTTATCCCTCATTGAAATCGAAAATCTTCTTAATCTAATCCCCGAAACACCAACCGGGTCACTTCTCCGAGCCTGAGAATTTTTTTGACGAGGAAGGGTTTAATTCAGAATGCTAAGTGTCGAATTCGGACGACATGGAAGATAACAATGATCATAATGAATAAAGGGGAAACACACCTCAAAATAATCAACCTTGGTTGGACAGATATTCTTTGGCCATCCCCAGACGATTACATAACCTTCCCTGACATCCAAAAAAGTTACTCCCTAAATTTAACCCTGAAACCTCAGGATTGCCTGAAAACCATATCAAAAAATTCATACTAGTTATTAGAATAATGAATGTCCAACATGAATACGTAGTATGCATAATTTTCCCCTATACTTTTGAGAATTCGGCCTCCACGTGGTATTTTAACTTTCCTGTAGGGTCCATAACTAGTTGGACGAAGTTTCAAAATGATTTTTTAGATAAATTTACATAAGAAACCACTACAGGAGCCTTGATGGCTGAGTTTTTCACCGCCACCATGAGTTCAAAGGAGAAGGTTAAAGACTTCAATCAACGATTCACCACTATCCTGAACAAATTTCAACCCGAAGCTAAACCCACCCAGGATTTGCAAATCAAAGCATATGTTAATGCTCTTCTTGCTTCCATTTCCATGTTTGTGAAGAGGGCTACCAAAACAACCTTAGCTGAGAATTTTGATGAAGCCAAAACTATAGAATTTCAAATGAAGGGATGTAAAGAAGTCCAGGTCTCATTAGTTAAGAAGGAAGTTCAACCTCCGCCCGAGAGAGGACTCTTCTTGACCAGACCCCCAGGGAAACAAATAGAACAAGGTCCCGAAAAGGGAAGTGGAGACATAGAATAGCTACAATGAATAAATAAGTTGTCAAATGAAATCATAGACATGAAAAGAACTGCAGGGGAAGGAAACCAAGGCCAAAGGCCCTATAAACCATTTTTTAAAATAAATCCATTGTTCAAAGCAATTGAACCTCCCCAAGCCAACTTAAATATCGATCTAGGAAATGTAGATTCAGACTCTTTATGTACCTATCACCAAGAGAAACATTATTAAAGAGACTACCTACAATGGATGCATTCCATGAATTTGATGTCCAACTGGTTTCTAGATGAGGTTTCCCTTACCGAACAATCAAGCGACTCAGCTATGAATATTGTTGATCAAGAAGAAGTTGATCTACCGGAAGAAACAACCATGTTGATATGGCACCCTGTTGATGAACGAAAAAGTTCTTTCGATAATATTAAGACTGCAATATCTCAAGATCCAATGTTCTGAAGTCCCAACTTTAGAAAAGACTTTTTCCTCAACACTTTTGCCTCCAACCAATCGTTAGTTGCAGTATTGACTCAGAAGGATGATGAAAACAATGAGGCCTCAGTCTCATTTATGAGGACTAATCTCCAAGGGGCCGAATTAAATTACCCTTCTATAGACAAGTAGGCTTATGCGATGTACAAGGATTGAAACATTTCAGATCTTACATCCTAAATAACCATACCAAATTCATTGTGCCTCATCCCGCATTCTGATCCCTATTCACTCAGCAAGAGATGGGGGAAAGAAGAGCGAACTGGATGGAAGTGGTCAAAGAATTTTATCTCGATATAAAGCCTGCCAAGCTGATTAAGGGACAAGGATTATGTAAACTAGCAGTTGAATCACAGGACCAAGTAAATGAAGACCCCGGGTGGGAGAATGATTTGGAATTATGGTGTGGTGAAGCTTCATACGTCTCCCTAGGGAAGGAGTCTTGGTATGGGAAATTATCTTATCTCCTACACCATGGGAATTGCACAGTGTTGTAACCTAGGTCTGCACCCCTGCCTCTCCTCTCTCTTTTCCCTATGCCTTCATCAATTTTTTCACCTTCTGGTTGGTTAAGTGAGTTTTCCATGTTTTTGAGTGACTTGGTTCTTATTCGCTTCTTTCCTGTTTGAGTCTTTGCGCATTTCTGTTTCTGTTTTTTCTGAAAGGATAAAATACATGTCGTATTTGGTTCAGAATTCTTGTCATCACATTTTCCATTGATTGAGCTCACAACAGGTCGACCAAGACTTTTTGTACGCACAGGAAAGGCCCGTAGACAAATGCAGCAATCCAAAGTGGTTAATTTTGGATTCATATTGTGGGAACAGACAGGTTAACTTTCGATGGCGGTGATCCATCAAGCCAATCATATCGACGTTTTTTGTGTATTTAGAGTGTCTAAATTGCTTAGAGATTAAGATCAAGAATCACATGAAGTCCCGAATATCTGAAGTCCTGAAGAGTCGAAGTCCCAAAGATCTGAAGCCCCAAAGAGATGAAGTCCCAAAAATCCGAAGAGTCGAAGTCTCAAAGATATAAAGAGCCAAATAGCTGAAGTCCCGAAGAGCTGAAGAGTCGAAGTCCCAAAGATTTGAAGTCTCAAAGAGCCGAAATAGCTGAAGAGTCGAAGTCCTGAGAGCCTGCCACATCACTCTGGGCCCGTACTACTCTAGGAGAAATTCATGCCTCACAATTCGAAACTCCTGAAGCCTGAAGTGTCGAAGCACGTGGCAACCATCAGTTGAGACATGTGGCACACTCATCAATCATGACACATGGAACTCATTCCAAGTAATTTAGTTGTGTCATTTTCCCATTTCCACATGACATGGTTCACCCTTATTTCCATGACACATCATCAGTTGTGACATCATATGACGTCAAGCCACCATGTCACTTTGTCAATTTTCCTCTGGGATATTTTCATGCCCAAAATTTGAAACTCCTGAAGCCTGAACTTCCGAAGTGAATCTGGACCATCCATCAACAAGGACACGTGGATGAAGATCATTCACTTCGATGATTTTCCTCTGGGATATTTCTAATCACAACATTCGAAAGCTCCCAAAGGCCAAACGCGCAAAGAAAATCTGGACCGTTGATCTCACATCAACAAGAACCGTTGATCCTTKCAGCAAGTAAATATCACCCGGATCATAGATTGTAATCAGATCGATGACCACACTTCATTTCGGGGACGTAAATTGTCCGAACGTTAATTTTTTGAAGCCATCCCGCAATTGGAACCATGGTATTGTTGGAAGGGTATGTGGCAGCTTGTGGGGGATTGCGAGCCCAAAATCATTGTACTTCTAAAATGTCTTTCTCTTGATTTGGATTCCTCCTTGAGCCAAACTTCCTTTTGTTCTTGAAGTTCTTGAATCTTGTTGTGAAGGATTGATCATTGTACTTCCTTCGGGGTTTCTCTTTTTCATTGATCCTTGATTCTTCTTGAGCACAACAATTCCAAAGTTCTTCAAATGTCGGGTATTCCTTTCTTGTGTTCATGCTTGCGACAAATGCATCCCATGTCTTGGGAAGACCATTGAGTACTATGTTCACCAATTCCTTCTCTGAAGTGATCTCTTCAATATCTTGTAGTTGATCTCTTAACTAGGATATTCTTACAAAGTATGATGGTATGTTGTCATCATCATTCATCTTCATGTTACAAAGCTCAGTCTTCAGACTCATAACTTGTCCAATGTTTCTGACTGAGAAGAGATTTGTTAGGGGATCGTATATCTTCTTCGATGAGTCAAGATGGGAGATGTAGGGTATTAATTGGTCTTTTATAGAATCCACTATGATACTTATGGCATTGATGTCAACATATTTAAACTTCTCCATTGCTACAACATTTTGCAGTTCCTTCTCTTTTCCTTCTTCAAACTTTGGCTTCACGATCTTTCCTTTCATGATATCTAGCACTTTATTCTTAGGAAGGATGAGGTCAATCTGTGTCTTCCATGATCTAAATTTAGAGGCTCCATCTAACTTGCTCTCAGACTTCATAGATTTCGTCATGGCTGCTTGACTTGGTCAAACCCTAGATTTGACTAGAAATCCAAACTTCACATCTTGGCTTGCTGAGAGTATCAGGAGATGCGCTAGGCTAGGGTGCACTGATCTATCTGGAGATTAGGTCAATCCATTCACTTAAGGTTTCTCAACAAGAGGTTTAGGGTTTCTGCAACTGCTTCTGCTAGTAACCCTAGTGGCAGTGTCTTGGAAGTTGCTTTTGTTAGTAACCCTAGTGGCAGTTCCTCAGCGAAGTCAACATCCTAGCAGCTATGTTTCCTTCCAGCGTTTAGACTGAATGAAGGAGGTGTGGGCCCATAACCTGTTAGAATATAGAATATGGTGTGCTCATTTTACCATTGATGATACCCTCGTCACCCAACCATAGGTCGAAGCCACCCTCCGAGTACCTTAAACTTGACTGAGAATTTCTTCGAAAGAAAACCTTATGCTAGATAGCCAAACAAATAGTAGGGCATCTTTCCCCAGGGATAAGGCATCAAAAAAAGCTTATCATATAATCCAAACCCTAGCCAAGAGATAGTCCAAGCCGATACTGAAATTGTTAGCTACAACAGCTACACCTGCAGCTCTCCTCCACATGTGCGCACCAAACTGGGAACTGCAGTGTGCACCTCTTGCTATCTGCAATTCTGAGATGATGTCAAATGAGAACTGGGGCCCTGTTTTTATACTGGTTCTACCAGATTTGTTGGGGCCGACTTCTCCTTCTGGATATGTGTCTGTTCAGTATATTATTATTATTATTGGACGACTTCTTCTCTTGGAGGCTAATAACCTAATATAAATTATCTTCTTGAGCCAGCAAGACTTCTAGGGTTATTAGCCAACTCATTAGGGTTTTCTCTTTCTTTATGGAGTCTTCTATTCTCGTCAGGTTCACACATGGAGGTAAATACCTCCTGTAGCTACCATAATATTAACACCGGGTTGGCAAACTGTCCCATCTGTGGTGGGGCTAGATGCATCTCCTATTGGGTGTTCATTACCTATTGATGTGGTATGGGGTTTTGTAACATAGTTGGGGGGTTGTTGTTTCACATATTGTTGTGGGACCTATTGGGGAGAACGCGGTATGGGGGGACGTGGTCCATTTCTAGATTATTTCATCCATTTGAAGTCCACAATTTGGGGGCAATGGTGAGTATAATGGCCATACTCACCGCAAATGGCACAAGGAAAGTTTGTCCAAATATTGTTGTTATTTTTACCTTGGCGTTTATTGTTATTTCCCCCTTCAGGGTTCTGGTTTCCCCCAACAGGTTGGTTTTGGTTTCCTCCTGGTCTGAGATTATTATTTTTTTAGTTTTTTCCCTTCTTTCTGGCATTGTTCGACCGATGGGATCGATTAGCCATATTCAGTTGTTCAAAATTTTGATACTACTGAGTGAGAGAGGGTTGAACAAAATTAACCCTAGCATATCATTGTCCTTGTGGTGAAGGAATGGGATGGGGGGGACCAGGGAATGGAAAGTACAAATTATTTTGTGTTAATGATCTATAGGATGCATAGGAAGGCATGGTGCTTTCACTAGTTCTTAGGGTGTAATCAGAGGTAGAGGGGGTACCAGAACTAGGTTGGGTCACAGGGCATATTGTGGGTGTTGGAAGCGGTTCGATGGTGGGTGGGGGAAAGGTCAAGGGGTATGGTTGTGGATAAGGGGGAGGATTATAATAAGGGCATCTGCCATAGGTTGGTGGATATTGAGGTGTTACATACATCGGTGGTTGTTGGGGGTGTGAATTGTGATGTGTAATGGTACCAATCAATCCATCTGCTGAGTGAGACATCCCAGGTTTGTCTTGGCCAAACGACATGGGTCTTGGGGCATGACATAGTATTGTATACAAATATCCTGACTGTGAATATATGAGTTCGAATTGTTGGGCCTTGTTGATGGCTTCTTCTTCCAATTGGGGGAAGGTGGTGGCCACATCTTTAGCAAGGAGGGAAACAAGTGATTTGAGAAATCAATTAAGGCATTGTTGCTTGGTGGCTTTTTCTTTACATAGACTACGTCGTTGATGCCATTCATGAATGTGGCCGATGATGTGTGTAGCAGAGGTCTATTTAAACTCTGAGAGGAGTTCGAGACCGTTTTCATGATGGATTGGGAGTTGAAAGAAGGTCAAAAATTATTCGGCCAAAGATTCAAAGGTTGTATGGGACCCATATTTTTCTTCTACGTACCACTTAGCTAATGGGCCAGTGAGTGTACATTGAAATAGTCTCAATCGGATAGAGTCATCCATAATGCTATTGGAGGAGCACCATAAATGGAAGGTCATGATATGTTTGGTTGGGTCCTCTCCCCCTTTTCCTTCAAACTTGGGGATGTCTGAAGGTATTTTGGTAGGCATTACAGGCCATGTGGGGTCGTGTGATATAGGATCATTAGTGAGTTTAGTCAGATCATGTATGTTGAGGGAAGCCAAGTATGGCATCTGGGGTTGTGGTGGAAGATTAGTACCAGCCATGGTGGGAATGTTTTGTGTGCCTGACCCTAAAAGAGGGTTTGTTCCGGCCATAGTGTGAATGTGGGGTGTACCTGACCCGTGAAAGGGGCTTGATGGAGTTGTACTTCCTCCTTGAGAAGAAGTGTGCCCCCGCTTTCGTGTAAAGGAGAGTGTGGGGATGGTTGACCTTGGGAAGTGGACCCAAGCAAAGTGGAACCAAGAAAAGATGATCCCAAGACAATATCACTCACAGGGGTGTGAGAAAGTATGGTCGATGAGTTGGAAAGACTAGGGACTCCCCCTAGAATGGGAGGGATATTTAGCAAGTGTCTGGAATGATAGGGATTTTGTGGATCTCCTATGATGTCTAATTATCAAAGTGGATGTGTTCAAATGGTGATGAGAGAAATTAATGAACAAGAGACTTTGTATAACTTGGACCTTCACAATATATCTCACAATCATGTGTAATTACAGTAACAACATATGTAAATCAATTGATAAAGAAGCATACATGTGGGTAGGTGGATTTTCTCTACGTGGGAAAACAAAGAAAACAAATGCTCATGTTGAAAAATATGTAACTCCCTTTCTCTCAAACAACACTGGACCTTCCAATAGCACTCAACAGTGGGGTCTGAAGCCACTGGAAGAGGAACTAGTGAATGATGAAGTAGTCAGTTATAATGAGGGGTAGAGGGTGCATATCCTGAAAGAGCTAGCGATATTTTCCAATAGCCACACAAAATTTGATCAAGGTGCAAATGCAACCCACAATTTCCACCTGGGTAGATGTCCTAAAATTTGGTCACTAGGTACCTCGGTCAAAGTGCAACATTTAGATTTTCATCCTAAGAAATGGGTTACGGTTTGGATCTCGTCCAAGAGGTGGGTGCCTTAAGGGGGGGCACACAAAACAAACGTACCTCAGCCTTTGACCCTTCACGATTATCTCCCTGCCTTATGGTGTTAGGAACACTTGACTTGGAGGATTTTAAAGTTCCCTATTTGACAACTTCTACAGTTTTGAAGATGTGAGAACCAGATAACGGGGAGTTATTGGATGCCTATCCCTGAGATCCTACCTAGACTAAAAAATTTCTTTTGGCACCTCCTGTGGAGGAAACTTAGTGATTTTTAGAAAAAATTTAGATGTGGTTGTTTGAGACATTGGGGGTGTGAGTCACTCTCATTGAAATTAAGTGGGAGTGGATAGTTTCGTCAAAAAAGGGTGGGGTGTTTCGGAATCCCTTTGGAGGAAACTTACTTTAACCTCCACGTTTTGAGATGAAAACTATGTCAACAAGTAGTGACATTGTGTGTGAACAAGTGAAAGTGTGCCAATTTGTTTTTAATAAATTAGGTGTCACCTTGCTACATGTGGACTTCGTGTGGTCCTTACAAGTCTTGATTACCTAATTAACTAAATGCCATTGGTACAACCTTGTGGAATTTTAAAGTCCCTAGAAAACTAGCATGTGGACATGTGGGTCCTTACTATTCCTTTAACTCAGTAGTGTGATTTAATCTAAGAAAGCTTTGAAACTATCCTAGATTGTGAATATGTGGGCATGTATGGGCTCGTTACAAAGCCTTTAAACTTCTCTAGTGATTTAATCTAAGAAAGTAAACTTCAATCACTATCCTATATTTATAGCATGTGGGCATGTATGGGCCCATTACAATCTTAAGATGTGTTTGAAAAATAAACTAAGAGGAGTCCCGAGGGGGCTGTTGTACTCTCCTAAAGATTTTGTCTTTTTAAGGGAGATGAAATTTTTGCTCAATCTCTTTCTGATTCTCAAGATCGCTTTGGGGCATGAGAAAAGAGCATACTCAATGATTTATATCCAATTTATGGTCCCAATGAAATTTTTATATGTGATGTAGGATGATTCCAACTTAGACTTTAATCAAAGCAATCCATCCATGTGGCAACATGAAAGAAAAAGAGGAGAAAAATAATGATTTTAACTCCCTAAGTGCCTATGTTTTGACTAATACCTTCATATGGAGAGGGTATATAAGTGTGGTGCATGTTACAATCTACAAGGAATCAATTTTAAGAAGGATATGGGCCTTCAACAGATCACAAAAACCCTTACAATATTTTATTTTCTGGACAGATCCGCAGGTCGTAGAGTAGACAGGGACGCTGTGAGCGCCAATGCACAAACTAAATACAACTTATGGGCACATGTGTGCAGAGAGCAATGGGAAGTACAGTGGTTTTGGTGCACGTGCGCTGAAGAGGCGCCTATGGGTTAAAACATGCGCGCACTATCTGTTACACGACCGTGAAGAAAATTTAGGATGAAATTCTCTCTGCTCAGCTTTGAAATTTGATTTTTGCAAGTCGGCTTGGGCCGATTATGGTTCCTGCAAGTTAAATAAACAAAACGAAGAGCTAAAATTACCCAAATGGGGTAGGAAATTGATACCTTTCCCCAGTGGAGTCGCCAATCTGTTGCACCTCTTTTGCCACCTAAATGAGAAAAATAAGGGTGCTTACAAGCCCAGATGGGTTATCTAGGCAAGAAAACAATAAAGGAAAGAGTTAGAAATATAAAGCATAAAGGATAAGCAAATAACTAAATTAAGAACTTTAAAAGAAACTAAACTAGAGTTCATAAGTACATTAGAACAAGAAACAAACAACACTCATGCCACCAATGGAAAGGATTGTATTAGTGGAAAGAAAACACCAAAGAGAAAGGGAGACTTTGGGTCCCCTCTTCCTCCAAGGGAGGGTTCTTGGACCCCCAAATATTGAGCTCTTCTTACAAGTAACAAACTAGAATGAAATGGTGAAGAGAATCCAAAGCACATTCACTCAAGAGGTGATATGAATGGCTAAATGCAATGGTGCTAGTATGCTCTTGATGAGGAAAGATGATCCTTCAAAAGAATATCAATAGCATAACAATACAAATTAATTCCTTGAAAATATAGTGCACCCATGGCTTTATTTTATAGCATAGATTTGAGGTATTATGCAACCAGTTCTTAGTGTGAATAAGGAGCCCTTTAGGCCTTTGACCAGCCCCCTTGTCGGATTCAGCTGAGATTTGGATATCAAATCGACTTGGAAGCTGAACCAGAAGTGGGTGGAAGGACAACCAATATCATAAATGCACCGTTTTGAGGTGTGCATGGAATTTTGTGTCCACAATCATGCATCGGGTGCATGTGCTCTTTTCTGATGTTATCTAACTGTCGCATGTGCACACGCGCCCTGTGTATTTTTAGTGCATGCTGATTTTATTATTGGTTGTATAGTTTTGGACCCTTTGGAGATGAATTTTTGGTCCATGAGTGAACTAATGAGTGTTTTGAAGATGTTGGATTCCTGTAACCATTTGCGGACGAAATTCAGGTGATAACACATACCATACCATTTCCATTGTGAATGCATACTATACCATACCATTTCCAATGTATATCATACAAGGAAATGGCAAGGCAATGCATACCATACCATGCAAGGCAATGACAAGGAAATGCATACCATACGATGGCAAGGCAATGCATACAATTTCCAATGCATACCATTGACATTGCCAATGCATACCATACCATACCATTGCCACTGCCATACCAATGCATACCCATACCATTTCCAATCCATACCATACCATTGCTAATGTATACCATATGATGGAAAGGAAATACATACCATTGTCATTGCCAATTCATACCATACCATACCATTGCCAATGCATACCATACAAGGAAATGCATAACATACCATACCACACCATTCAAGAAAATGACAAGGAAATGCATACCAATGCATACCAGACCATACCAAGAAAATGCATACCATACCATACCATGTTGAATTTTCAATGAGCTATGGCACATGCTTTTACTTTAAAATTTTCTGTTTAACTCTTCCTTGAACCATAACTATTGCATCAAACCAATATCACAAGGAGAATAACCATGCACAAGAAAATAAGAAGTATCATGGGAAACACTTCTCAACAAGGGAAGAAAACCGAGCCAATCGTTTGCTATATTATTCAAGAGAAACACCTCCCACACTATCACCAAACCTAGCACACAAGACAGTGTTGTAATTCTCATAATTTCAGACCACAACTTTTGAAATCATGATATGACACAATGATAAGTGTGTTTCCTCAATGGGGATTCATGTTTATTTATATAATACTTATCACATCAAATGATGTGTCTATTGGCACAATAGGGTCGACTTCAATAACTCAAAATATAATTAATAATTACCATATTAATTATCTTTTACATTAATTGTCTTTTGCATTATGGTGGGGCCGACTTGTACCCTTTACATCACAAATAAGGTTACAGGTAAGTCTAAATCTTGGACAATATAGCAAGGGATCTTATACACCCACTAGTGCTCAGCCACTAGGGGTACATCCATCTGTGCTCATCCATAGGGATGTCTCTTTATCTCATTGTGTGTCACAGGAGAACCACACTCACTAGTGCTCATCCACTAGGATCACGTTCACTTGTGCTCATCCACATGCATGTCCATATCAACAGATCTTCTTTGTCACTGCATTACACATGACAGTCATCTGGAGTTCATCATCTCAATTCTCTTCTCAGAGGAGGCTAATACATCGTTTCATCTCTGTCTCAGAATGATGCACCCATCTCATGGGAATTCACACGTTCACCTTGTGCTCAGCCACAGGTACATCTAACTCAACAGATCATATTTCTCACTATGTTACACAAAAGAATCATTGGGAGTTCTTATCAACTCTTTGTAAGGAGGACGCCATCACTATGTTCTAGTTTTGACTCAGATATGAACCACACACCCCTCTCAGGGGCTCTCTCTCAGGTCTGTGTCCTGAAGGATGTCTCACGCAGTTGTAATCATCAACACTCCCTCTCACCTAGGGAGGCATTCTCCATCAGGCCAAGTCTTGCACAGAAGTACTCGAACTTTGTCTTGGCTGTAGTCATCAACACTCCCACTCAGCTAGAGAGGTATTCTTCACCAAGCTAGTTTGGTGAAGATGTTTGTAGTCTGCTTGAATGTGTAAGAAGATATTGCACATGTACTGCTTAAATTTATTTATAAAATAATAAATACATTAATGTGTTATTAAAACATAAGATATAATGTATTGTATGAATGTAATGTATTAATTAATTAATAGTAATACATTATTGCATTAGTCATTACATTATTGAAGTACTAATGAATACATGTATTAGAGTATGAATACATTATTATATTAAAGTAATAATGATTACATGTTTAAAGTGTGAATAAATTATTAATTAATATATTAATAAAGCATCCATCCATTAATAGAGTTTTAGTAGTACATTAATATTTTTAGATAAGTACAATAAAGTATCAATACAATAAAACATTATTCATACATTAATAAAGTATTGATGCATTAAGAATATTAAAATACATTATTAATGTTATTAACATATTAAAACATTAATGAATTAATACATTGATGTGAAAATACATTAATGCACTAAAGTATTAATGAATTAATTAAATAATACAATAATAGTATATTAATTATTGTACTAATACATAAAAACAAACGTTAATGTGTTCCATGAATGTATTAAATAATTCAAAAATTTATGTAATTTATATATTAAAGAATTTATACATTATGATGTAATGTATTAATGAAAATATTAATTAATAAATAAGTTATTAAATGAGGGTTGCACTCCTTTCCTAGTGGAAAATATTATGTTGAACAATGAAACTTAATATAATTAAATGGATAGATAATTAATAGTCTTTGTCAAAAGATCATTGTAAAAATAAGCCATTTGCAGGAAGAATGTAAACTGTTTGGAGTAAAAACATTACATAAACTTTGTAAAAATAAGAAAAAAGATAAAGTGTTCACTCTGGAGTAAAACTTAGTAAAATATGCATGTGCTTAAAAAAATGTTTTTACGTAGATACGTGTATTAAAAATAAAAATTAATTATTAGTTTAATAAAAGTTAATTATACATCTTCAACATAGACATGCTTCCACACTCCACACATGTATATCCCCACAAAAAAAACAATTAGTTAAAAAAATACATCTTCAACACATACAAATAGTCCACACACATATTGTAATGGCCCCACCGTTACGACAAAAAATGACACATATAAATAGTCCACAGACATATTGTAATGGCCCCACCGTTATGACAAAAAATGACGTACAACCGGTAAAAAAAAAATTTGCGTTAGGAAATTATACATCACAATGAATAACAACATTGACACATCATCCAATATATTAACGAAACAATATTAAAACATTAACAATCAATCACGACACAAAGCCGACACATCATCACCATGAATAACGATACAAATATCGATGCATTAACACAAATAAATAACATCCCATAATCATTGCATTCATACAATTAATAATGACGCATAAACAATACGAATCATAAATCACTCAACTCATCCCATGAGGATAATCATGAGATAACACCAGGATAATAGGAGATAACATAACGATAACTTAAGGATCATAAAGATAATCATAATAATGACATAAGATACTACCCGCCCAACCTACCCTGCAAGGTTAGGACCTCCAAGACACATAAGCAACGTTCAAGCCCAGGTTCCAATTGATTTTAACCATTTAAGGTCTCAGGGATAGAAATTGTTCCAAGGAACAAGAAGGTGTCTACATCTCACTAACCCCATCAATCCAAGCAACTAGCTAAATCATTATCACCTACGATCATCTATTTCATAAATCCGTCAATCCTAATCATCAATTAACCATGGTGCAAGGGTAATCATTATCATTATCAACCATATGTCAACATTTAATTATTCGTTGCGCGAGAGAGTAAACAATTCTAGAACAATCACCCATCAACTTAAGTAACGATGCAAGAGAGAACTAGTTGCCAATAAGTCATACATCTACATAATTTCATGATGCAGATTAGTTAACATTAAAATTCAAGGTGCAAGGAAGAGTGACGAAACAATCACATACCCACTTAAATTGAGGTGTGCAAGTAAATCTCATTACTAAAATAAACATGTGTCACCCTTAATGAAGGCCGTGCAAAAATTTATAATCCAAAACATTCCTTTCATTACATTTCCATTTGTGCAAGAGTAAGAAAATTACATATTAATCATACATCATGATGGATTCATTGCGCACGAGTAAACACAATTATGAAATAGTCATACATTAACCTAATTAATGGCTCACTAGTGATCCAACCATTCATTTAATCATACATTTAACTTAACAAATTCGTAACACAAGCAATGGTGAATAGAGAAAATAGATGTGTCCCAACCCATGCCCACCGACCTCCTTAAGTCTGAAAATTCACTGAGAAGAAGCATGATAAACTACAAGCCAGATCATGAAGTTTCACCTAGCATGGTTCACAAATTTTCGTTGAGAAAGGCTGGCGAAAATCACTAGGCATGATCACGAATTGCTAAGTAGTGGAAAATCCCCGAGTGTCTGGACTCTTCCAAAATCCTAGGTCGACAACAAGAGCGTTGGGCCTGTCTAGCCAAAGAGAGAACACTGATAAACACACAATTTCTCTCTAAGCTTTAGCGATTTGTTTGGCAACGATCACAATAATAAAGATGCGATCACAATAATAAAGAAACGATTAAAGCAACGATCACAATAATAAAGCAGCGATCACAATAATAAAATGTTGAGGGTATTCTCCACCAAAATCGTAGGGAAAAACAAACACTAAACTCAGAGATAAGAGGTCGAAAAATGTGTGATTATCCTCCATCCATTTGCAGGAAAAAGAAAAACAACAAAAAAAACGCCGAGAAACAAAGGAATTACACCGATGGTAAAATAAATTTCATAGAGATCTATTACTAACAAAGGGAGTGGGAAAAATTATAATCGTTATGTCAAAGGAGTGCGATTTCTCTATGTAAAAACATGAAAAATCATGTGAGAAGAATGTAAAATTGTTGGGCCATTGCATGGTTAAAGCATGGAGAAACACGATGTGTAAGTGTTAAGGATTCATTGATCAAGGTAACTAAAATTGTTGATTTTTCTGGCAAAACCGCAGAGATGTACATCAAGAAAAAACTGGATGACAATCCAAGCCAAGCGTAGATAAAAGCCACTTAAAACTCAGAGCTTGGGTTTCGCTGGGGAGATAAAATGATTCAATAAAGCAATGATAAACCCATTAAGAATTTTGCCATGAGAAAAAAAACTAAACAATAAGCCATGAGCTAAGCACAACACTGGGAGAATTTTTCATGGAGAAATGAACAGAGGACGGGATCACCCCAACTACATGATTAAATTAAGTCTCCATAAAAATTTAAAACTTTGAATAAAATTTCCCAGAAATGCGTATGCAATAGAATTAAACTACCTTTAAATGAAACTTAAAGAGATCAAACACAATTTACGTTGATATTTCGCGCTTGTGCTCCCTCCTATATCATGCATGCTAACCGTGAAGACCTCACCGGTACCCCCCATCCAACGCTAAGGGTACTCTTCTTCCCCCTTAGCCCCCCGAGCTTCAAAGTGGCCACACACACAAAACCAAGGAAAAATCTAGCTCCCAGCTCGCTTCACAAGGTTGAGATACCACTCTCCTTTTGAGCTAGGTATCCCAACTCCCACAAGAAAAATCAGTCAAGAAAAATTCCGGTAGCATAACTTTATGCATACCAGACATGATCCATTCCTCTTTCGAGCCATTGCTTTTATAGATTTTTTCTTAGTGACCACTTCCCATTTGCACGTTTTTAATTCTCTTTATTAAAATTTAATTAGGAAATACTCTCCCTCGTACACTTGTCACCTCATCCCTTAGTCGCACCAGAAATTCACTTATTTAATTTAATTAAATGTCATGTTCCCTCGCCCATCCTAAAAGTGCTCCTAAAAACACTCCTTGTTGTCCCTTTATTCACTCTATTTCCTTTTTAATGACTGACGCATTTCTAAAACTTAGTTGTGTTTCATTTAGGAAAGTTCTTTAGTTAGACTAGACTAGATTCCTTTCTATGTTTCTCATTCATTTTTACATTCATTTCCCTTCTTTTCTTAGATCCAATTTATCATGTCTTGCACAAAATCAATAATCAATTATTTAGATAAAATATTTCTCTTTTAATTCTTAACTTGATTTTTCTTCATCCCTCTTTTATTAATTGATTATTTAGTTTTTAGTCTTCTTACTCTATTTAGACATAGGCTTAGAAAATTTAAGGGGATTTTATAATTAATAAAAATTATTCATTTAATATTTATTTTAAGGCCTACCATGTCAAAAAAATTATTGTTTTCTAGGCAGCTAGGTTCATTGACTCACCTTTATTAAAATTGTGACGTTCCCTTCAAAACGCACTACGTGCTCCAAGGGTGCCACTTGCCTTTATTCATTTTTTATTTATGCGACGTGCCCTTCAAGACACACTACATGCTCCAAGGGTGCCACTCACCTTTGACTGATTTTGGTAGTTGTCCAACCTTTGGAGTCAATAATCTATCAGGCAACCTCGTGAGAGACTAAGGGCCTCTAAGGAATAAGGACCCTGCCTTATTTGACACCCCTTAGAATATTCGTGAGCAACTATCTTAGTCTGTCATCATGACATTGTGGTTCTCTCGAACTAGGTAATCATTAACCTACAATTCTAGCCATGACGAGAGTGATAGTAGGCTGTGGCAGGGATGCTGCCACACCTCTCCCTCAATTTTTGGTTGTTGTTCATGGACCCTTTAATCCTAATGTGAGTCTGATTAGAAAGCAATCATCATCCTGCATCCATCAACGAAACATGTCAACGATCCATAAAAAATATTATAATATACTCGATCATATGTCACATATGCATAAACATAAATACCCAAACCATATAAAGTTCACTCCCTAACTCGATCTGGAGTCCAAGGAGGTCCACCGATGCCATCAACATCCTCAATATGTCAAGTGTCCTACACACTCAGTAGAAACCCATCAATGGAACCTGTCTATACATAGATATCAAATAAAATAACATCATAATCCATAAGCGTCATCATTGGAATCCATAATTGAAACAGACAACCATAAACTAAACTGGATCACTTGCACGCAAGTGTCTTGAAAGAATGAGTCATATCATGTGTGCACAAGAGAGGGATGTTACACACACCCCCTCTTGTTTTAAACTTCGTCTCAAAGTTTCGTAGCATATAAGTGCAATAAATAAGGTATATGACAAGATCCAAATGTCTAGCTATCAAACAAAAATGGAAATTGTTGGCACATAACATATGCATCCTCCTAGGCAGTCAAGTGTGGACTATAAATGTCCCACTGGACCTTGACTTGATCGATTGTTCGACGCCGTATATTTTGAATGCGATTGTCCAGAATGCGCATCATCTCTGCCATGAGCACGCCATTGTCCAATACCTACAAAGAACTCATGTCAATCACTTGTGTAGGATCGTTAACATAATTTATCAAAATAGATACCTGAAAACCAGCATGCATATGCCTCAAAGAATCAGGTAAGGCGAGTCGATAGGCCACATGCCCTTTATTTTCCACAACTTTGAAATGTCCCAAAAACCCAAGAGAGAGTTTAGCACCCTTCCCAAACTTGATCGAACTCTTGTGTCATTTCACTTGTAATAAGAATCGATCACCAACTTCATAACTACAGTCAACGCGATCCACATTGACATAACTCCTTTACCAACCTTGCACTTCCTTGATCCTTTGTCTTATCGTTTTCATTTTTTCTTCCATTTCTTGGATAGCTTCTAGTCCTACCAAGACCCTATCCTCAACTTGATCCCATCTCAAAGGAGTTTGACATGGTCGCTCGTAAAGAAACTCAATCGACACCATCTTAATGGTGTTTTGATAGTTGTTGTTGCATGCAAACTCTACCAATAGAAAGAACTCCTCCCAACGCTTTTGTTGGACCATCAGGTACATACATAGCATATCTTCCAATCTTTTTTTCATTCTTTCTATCTTCCCATTTGTCTCTAGGTGATACGCGGTACTAAATTTAAGTTGGGTTCCCAAGGCCTCTTGGAAAATAGTCCAAAATCATCTTTTAAACACCGATCCGCGATTGGATATGATCCTCTTAGGCATGCCATGCAATCTCATAATCTCGCTAATGAAAATTCTAGCTATATCTGGCACCTAATACGTCGTACGCACATGGATAAAGTGTGCACTATTCGTAAAAGTTTCAACTACCACAAAAATCGAGTCGTGCCTTCTTGTCATCAATGGAAATCCCACAATAAATTCCATCAAAATGACCTCCGATTTCGATTCTGGAATAACATGTGGCTCTAGTAATCCTGTCGTATGTCTATTTTCATCCTTCACTTGTTGACATTCTAGACATCTCTCCACATAGTTGAGTATGCCCGCCTTCATTCCTTTCCAGAAGAATAAGGGTTTAAGGTTTTCCCTCATCTTCATGACTCTTGGATTAGCCATGTACACTGCTCTATGAGCTTCGTTTAAGATCAAACCTCTCAACTTGTCATTATACGGTACATAAATTCGATTATTATATCTCATTAATCCGTCATTGTCCATAGTAAATCCCACAAATTTTTGTACCAACATGGTGTCTTGTCCGATATTTTCCTTAACCTCTTTATACCAGTCATCGTCGCGCTGTTAGAATATTTTCACAAAGATTTGTCTGAATAGGTATCACCGAAAATATTTGTGGTCTCTGAATCAACGCATCTGCCACTCGATTCATTGTTTCTTTTAAGTAAGTAATCTCAAAATCGTACTTGCTAAGCAGTTCTGATCAATGCCTTTGCGGCGCGTTCAAGTCACTTTGCGTAAAAATGTGTTGCAAACCACAGTGGTCTCTTTTCAGTTCGAATTTCCATCCAATCAAGTAGTGTCTCCACAATCTTAGGGCATATAAAATGGCCAATAAATCCAAATAGTGTGTTGTGTGGTTCTCCTCATGCTTTATTAAGTTCTTGGAGATGTAAGCAATCACTCGACCGTATTGCATCAATACTTCGCGTAAGCCTTCCTTGGATGTGTTCGTGCATACCAATAAGTCTTTGTCCATGTCAAGGAGTTTTAGTATCAGCACTGTCGTCCACAAATCCTTGATCCTTCGAAATGCTTCTGCGCATTTCTCGATCCAAACAAACTTCTTGTTTTTCTTCTTCAATTTCGTGATCGGATTTGATATCTTTGAAAAACCTTCGATGAATCATAGATAATATCTAGCTAAACCCATGAAGCTATGTACTTATAGTACATTCATCGGTGTAGGCCATTCCATAATAATCTCTACCTTTGTTGGATCTACAACGATACCTTCGTCAGAGATAACATGCCCTAAATAATGAATCCTTGATTGATAAAAAGAGCATTTCGACAATTTCCCATATAATTTGTTCTCTCGTAAGAACTGTAGTACCAAGCACACATGTTCATCATGTTCTTCTGTTGTCTGAGAATATATCAAGATGTCGTCAATGAATACTTGAACAAACTTGTCCAAGTATTCACAGAACACACCATTCATCAAGCTCATGAATACCCCTGGGGTATTTGTCAATCCAAATGGTAAATTCGTAATGTCAAAACCTCATCTTGAATGCGGTCTTAGGAATGTATTCCTTCTTGATTCTTAACTGGTGATATCTTGATCTCAATTCGTCTTTGAAAACACCATCGTGCCCTTCATTTGATCAAATAAATCATCTATTCTTGGCAACAGATATTGGTTCTTGATCATTGCCTTGTTCAATTGACGTTAGTCAATGCAGAGTCTCCATGAACCATCCTTCTTCTGTATGAAAATAACAATCACACCCCAAGGTGACACACTTAGACGTATAATTTCTAGGTCCAAAAACTATTTCAGTTTCATTTTAAACTCCTGTAGCTCAGGGTTCGACATCCGATAAGGCATTCTTTCTATCGGTTCAGTTCCATGTTTTAGGTTGATGGTAAATTCCAACTCTCTTTTGGGTGGAAAACCTGTTAACTCTTTTGGGAACACGTCTACAAACTCTTGTACTACCAGAAGGTTTTCTAATCCTTCTTCCATGCCCTTGTCATTCAGCGCTAAGATCACATATAAATTGCATCATTTGCGCATACTCTTTCGTAGCTGTAGGGAAGAGATGAACCTTAGGGAAACTCCCTGGTTTCTTCCTACAAGCACTCGTCTTTGTCCCTTGTCATCGATCGAACTTAATCGTTTCATCTTACAGTTGAGTATTGCATCATGCGATTCCAACCAGTCCATACTGATCACTACATCATAAGATCCTAAGATCGTGACATATAGGTTGGCCTTCGTGACAAAATATCCCGGGTTAAGGCTACAATGCGTAACCTTTCCTCCAACCTTCTGCATGGCTCCCAAAGCCATTTCCACGTATCTAAAATATTTATATATTACTACCCTTACCTTAATTCTTTTTAGCACTATACCATAAATAAATTTCTCTGTAGCACCTGGATCTATCAAAATAGTAAAGGTTTGGTCAGTGATGGTACCTGACGTCTCAAACACATTAGACTAGTGCTCACCCTGGCGATTATTCACTACCACATGAATCCTATGGGAATTTCCCAAATCTTCTACTATAGTGTGTCCGAATGACCCGAATTCTCTGGTCCTCTTAACTGGAAAGTCACACTGGTAATGTGGCTCTCCACATGTCTAGCATACGGTCTTCGGTCTAGTATTCCTAGTCCCCGAAGCAGAATCTGATGGCCCACCAGCTTGGAACCCTGGTCTGTTTTGTAGAACGTACATGAACTGTTGTTGCTGCAAATTATGCTACTGTTATGGACAATGTTGTTGCTGGTGTTACGGTCCTTTGTAGGGAGCCCGCTGCTGAGGCACCGTTCTTTTTGGTGTTGTGAACGTGGATCCTCTCAGAGTGCCTCGATACCTTGATGGATGTATAGATGGTGTCTGATGCTGTTGTGCACCAGATGTCGCATGTCCCATTGATCTCGCAGGAGTCCTTCTGGACAAAATATTGCAACGTCTAAGGCATTAGTATCTTCACTTTTACACGAATGCTGACGTTAAGGCCGAACATGAACTTGTTGAGATTATCCTTCTCGGTGTTCTGATGTTGAGAATACCTAATTAGCTCCATGAAATGAGCCTCATACTTGATCACCATATAACCTCCCTATCATAAGGCGTTGAACTCATTGAGTTGATTCTCATTGAATTTCTCAGACAAATACCTTTCCTGGAACCCATCCTCGGATAGTTCCCATGACATATCTTCGACAACCATGTTCAGTTGTGGTAGGAGTGTCTTCCACCATAGAAGAGTGCTCCCCTTTAGCTAAAATACCATCATGCATACTTTCATGTTGGAGGTATAATCGCAAAGTGTCAAGCACATCGCCATGTTCTCCAACCATGCCTCGGCGGTTGCGCCATCCATGGAACCCAAGAACTCAGGAAAATTCACCTTCTCGATTTCTCTGTGAACATTACTAGTACTGGTTGGGGCACACTATGGACCCTCAAGGCATATAGGCTCCCTATCCTCATCTCTATCCAGACGGCTAATCAAGGGCTCTGACATCCTCTGAAAGGACCTCATCAACCCAATTACATCCCCCACAACTATTTGTTCATGTCTGACGACTTGTTCTTATCCTTGGGGGTTATACCCTTCTGGCATGGATGCTACTGGAGGCGTCGCACCTCCCTTCCTTGCACCATGTCATCTGCCTCCACGACGTCCTCTAACTATGATCACCTGCATGAATACAATTCAATTAAATTAGTGATAAATTATTAATCAAGTGTTTATATAGTGGAAGGCGTAATGATCCCCAGTCATAGGGTTGAACTTCACTCTGATACAATATGTAACGTCCCCGCCATTAGGACAAAAAGCGACGTACAACAGGTATTTTTTTTTCTTTAGGAAATTATACATCAAAATTAATAACAACATCATTGACACATCATTCAATATATTAATGAAAGAATATGAATGCATTAACAATCAATCATGACACAAAGTTGACACATCATCACCATGAATAACGATACAAATATCGATGCATTAACACAAATAAATAGCATCCCACAATCATTGCATTCATGCAATTAATAATGGCTAATAAACAATACGAATCATAATTCGCTCATATAATCTCATAGGGATAATCATCGGATAACACCAGGATAACAAGAGATAACATAACGATAACTTAAGGATGATAAAGATAATCATAATAATGACATAAAATACTACCCGCCCAACCCACCCTGTAAGGTTAGGACCTCCAGGACACATAAGCAACACTCATGCCCAGGTTCCAATTGATTTTAACCATTTAAGGTCTCAGGGCTCCTGACTGTTCTGAGGAACAAGGAGGTGTCTACATCCCACTAACCCCATCAATCCAAGAAACTAGCTAAATCATCATCACCTACGATCATCTATTTCATAAATCAATCAATCATAATCATCAATTAACCATGGCACAAGGGTAATCATTATCATTATCAATCATATGTCAACATTTAATTATTCGTTGTGCGCAAGAGTAAACAATTCTACAACAATCACCCATCAACTTAAGCAACGACGCAAGAGAGAACTAGTTTCCAATAAGTCATACATCTACATAATTTCATGACGCAAATTAGTTAACATTAAAATTCAAGGTGCAAGGAAGAATGACGAAGCAATCACATGCCCACTTAAATTGAGGCGCGCAAGTAAATTTCATTACTAAACTAAACAGTTGTCACCCTTAATGAAGGGCACCTGAGAATTTATAATCGAGAACATTCCTTTCATTACATTTCCTTGCGTAAGAGTAATAAAATTACATATCAATCATACATATGAATCATTTGATGGATTCATTGTGCATGAGTAAGCAAAATTATGAAAGAGTCATACATTCACCTAATTTATGGCTCGCGAGTGATCCAATCATTCATTTAATCATACATTTAACATTACTTAAGGTGATTGAGAAATTCAACCCATATAATAACATTTATTTCAAGGCACTAGTGAAATCTAACTACATCGATTAACATTATTTTCAAGTGATTTAAGCCCCAACAATCCTCCTTAATTCAACTAAAAACATGCTAACCTAGCTACACATCTCTTAATAACATAGTAAGAGCTGACACAACCTTGCACATCACTATTCAAGGTTAAAAATTGATCACAAGGGAACTATAGTGGTTCCTATTACTTACACACCCTCGTTAAGGAACTATAAAGATGTCCATCACACAAGTAAAGGATAGAAGTAAATCTACACCCGTATCCATATAAAGGAGTTATGAAGGACCCAAGTCTTTTAACAATCGTAAACCAATGCACTCAAGAAAACTTTAAATCGGTTTAATTAAATCAGGAAACCAATCATAAATGACAGTAATAAACCATATTCTGAGGTTAAATCGACCTCCATAGTAAATAACAAAGGGGTACCCAGACATCAAATGACATCCAACAAATCATATATTTAATGAATGAGCAACAATCAAAATCTCGTTTGACATAGTACAGTGTAGGAGGGTTAATGCTAAGTGTAATGACTAAAAAAAAATCACAGCCTGAATAGTTGTAAGGAGAAAAGATCATTGAGTGTAAAGGGGAGTAAATGCTGAGCATAAAAATTAATAAATTCACAGCATGAGCATTGGTGAATAGAGAAAATCGTTGTGTGTAAATGAGAGTAAATGATGAGAATAAAGCTTAGTAAATTCGCAGCACGAACAATGGTGAAGAGAAAAAATCATTGAGTGAACTTAAATGTAAAGTTGAGTGTTGAGAGGGGGAAAACTCAGAGCATCCCAACCCATTCCCATTGGCCTCCTTGAGTCCAAAAATTCTCTAAGAAGGAGTCAGATCACAAAGTTTCTCCTTACACGGTTCACAAATATTCATTGAGCAAGGATCGCAAAAATCATTGGGCATGATCAAGAATTGTTGAGTAAGGGAAAATCCCCGAGCATTTGGATTCTTCCAAAATCCTAGGTTGAAATCAAGAGCACTGGTCATGTCTAGCCAAAGAGAGAACGCTAATAAACACACAATTTCAAGCTAAGCTTTAGCGATTCGTTTGGCTAACAGGCTGGGAGAAATTATGAAGGAATCGCCAAGAAGGACAAGCAGATAAAACTTTGAGCAGGTGTAGGGATACATCCAATCCGAATTCATTGAGGTAGATACTAATTCGCTAGGTGATTTTAAATAACATGCTGAGGTGAAATGAACAGTTTACAAACTAGCAAGTGCAAGGATCACAGTGATAAATTGTTGGGCAATTTAAATGATAGGCAGAGGTAAAAGGTAAAGTGATAATTGAGTAAAAAAGAAAACACAATAATAAAATGTTGAGGGTATCCTCCACCAAAATCGCAGGAAAAAACAAACACCAAACGCAAAGATAAGAAGTTGGAAAACGTGTGGTTATCCTCCATCCATTCATAGGAAAGAAAAACAACCAAAAAAAACGTCAAGAAATGAAGAAATTACACCGATGGTAAAATAAATTTCACAGAGATCTATTACTCACAAACGGGGCAGGAAAAATTACAATCGTTGTGTCAAAGGAATGCGATTTCGTTGTGTAAAAACATGAAAAATTGGCTGAGAAGAATGTAAAATTGTTGGGTCATTGCATGGTTAAAACCAGAGAAAAATATAGCTTCTAGCTTTCCTTGCAAGGTCGAGCTACCACTCTCTTTTCGAGCTCGGTATCCCAACTCCCACAAGAAAAATCGGTCAAAGAAATTTTGACAACATAACTTTACGCATACCATACATGATCCATTCCTCTTCCTAGCCATTACTTTTATAGAGTTTTTCTTAGTGAGCCCTTCTCATTTGCACGTTTTAATTTGTTTTATTATAAATTAATTAGTAAATGCTCTCCCCCATACACTTGTCAGTCGATCCCTTAGTTTCACCATAAATTCACTTATTTAATTTAATTAAATAACAATTTCCCTTGCCTATCCTACAAGCGCTCCTAAAAACACTCATTGTTGTCCCTTTATTCCCTCTATTTCCTTTTTAATGGCTAACACCTTTCTAAAACTTAGTTGTGTTTCATTTATGAAAGTTCTTTAGTTAGAGTAGACTAGATTCCTTTCTATGTTTCTCATTCCTTTTTACATTCATTTCCCTTCTTGTCTTAGTTCCAATTTAACATGTCTTGCACAAAATCAATAATTAATTATTTAACTAAAATATTTTTCTTTTAATTCTTAAATCGATTTTTTTTCATCCCCCTTTTATTAATTGATTATTTATATTTTAGTCTTCTTACCCTATTTATACCTAGGATTAATTTTTAACTAGGGTTAGAAATTTTAAGGGGATTTATAATTAAGAAAAATTACTCATTTAATATTTATTTTAAGGCCTACCATTTCAAAACAATTATTGTTTTCTAGGAACCTAGGTTCATTAAATCACCTTTATTAAAATTGTGACATGCCCTTCAAGATGCACTACGTGCTCCAAGGGTGTCGCTCACCTTTATTAATTTTTTATTTATGTGACGTGTCCTTCAAGACGCACTACGTGCTCCAAGGGTGACACTCTCATTTCACTGATTTTGGTAGTTGTCCAACCCTTGGAGTCAATACTCTATCAAGAAACCTTGTGAGAAACTAAGGGCCTCTAAGGAATAAGGACCCTCCCTTATTGCATGCCCCTTAGAATCTTCGTGAACGTTTTTCTGAGTCTGCCCTCACAGTATCGTGCATCTCTCGAACTAGGTTATCGTTAACCTACAATTTGAGCCATGATGTGAGTGCTAGTAGGTTGTGGCAGGGATGCTAACACACCTCTCCCTCAATTTTTGGTTGCTCTGCATGGCCCCTTTACTCCTAATGTGAGTCTGATTAAGAAGCGATCATCAACCTGCATCCATCAACGAAACATGTGAACTATCCATAAACAACATCATAATATACTCGATCATATGTCACATATGCATAAATAGAAATACCCAAACCATATACAGTCCACTCCCTGACTCAATCCATAGTCCAAGGAGGTCCACCGATGCCATTGACATCCTCAATTTGTCAAGTGTCTTGCACACTCAGGAGAAACCCGTCAATAGCACCCATCTCTACATAGATATAAAATAATATAACATCATAATCCATAAGCATCATCATCATAATCCATAAGTGAAACAAACAACCATATACTAAACTAGATCACTTGCACGCAAGTGTCCTCAAAGAATAAGTCATATCATGTGTGCGCAAGAGTGGGATGTTACACATATAACTTCCGCACCTCCGCACAACTATATCCCCACATATAAAACACTTAGTCTAATAGTTATCAATGTTATGAGTAATAGAATATTGTTATGCATATGCATATCCTTGAGAAAATTGTTTTTTACGTATATACTTATATAAAAAATGAAAGTTAATTATTAGTTTAATAAAAGTTAATTATACATCTTCAACACAGACATATAGTCCACACAAATATAGCTTCCACACCTCTGCACTGGTATATCCTCGCATTTGTTGTTACTTCGGTATGAAGACTTTTATTTTGATGATTGGTTTGCACATTCGCACAGGTATATCCCCCCATAGGTATGTGTGTTAGTTGATGTAGAAATGATATTCAAATTTTTTAATATAGTCCTATACAAATAATAAAAAAATTAATAATTGTTTATTAATGTGCAATGCGCAATATGAAATATGCAATTTATTAAATAAATAATCATTTATTAATTATTCAATATTATTTTTAATTATTTAATATTAAATAATTAGTTATTTATTAATTAGTTAATATTTCAATGTGCAATGCGTTATTGTTTATGTGCAGACACTTTTTCTTTGATAATCTATCTGCACCTTCTCACGGGTATATCCCCACACATGTATGTCTATTAGTTGATGTAAAAATGATTTTTTAATTTTTTTAATATAATCTTATACATATAATTCTTTTTTTACAAAAGTTGTAGTATTTTATTCATTAAAAAAGTGTCGTTGAAGCTACTTAGTACAAAAATAAAATCTCAATTTCTTCCATATTTGGCTCTTCTCAAGAATCATCCCTCCATATTATCTTCCTACTATTAATACTTAACAAATTTCTATTACTATTGAACTAAGGAATGTAAATTCAATAACAAATACAATTAATACATATACTTAAACAAAACATTGACGAAAAGAAGTATTAGTGTGCATCTAATTTCCATGTCCATGCTGCATACCATCTTGTCCCAGTTGTTCCTGATCATTCAAAGATGCCACGAGTATGTTAAGATCTAGGATTTGAACTTCGGTCAGCCCTCCTTCTGTGCCCACATGTCCAGCTAGAGGAGAATACCCACTCAACTCCTCCCTTTGAGATAATTTCCACTTAAATGCTTCATTTTTTCTTCGCAATGTGTCAACTTCATCCTGCAATTGCCCTATTAATCTCTTATGATGATCCAATGTGTCCAATGTAAACGAGACGATCGATCTAAGGGAAGAAACGCAGATAAATAGTCGTTATCAGTCCTCCACTTCTACCAAGTCCATCATTTTCTTATGTGCTTTTTCTTTGTTCGCAATCCAATAAAGGAGATAAACCAAAGTATTCCACCCCATGTGCATTAAACCTATTCATGCTGATGAGTGCACTACTACTTGGCTTATGTATATCACTAAATTGAAGGTGAGTCCTCACACTGTCATCAACCCAGGATAGTAACCCAATCCACAATGTTGAATCAGAGAAAAACAAACCCAAATGTCGAATGACTCTTCTTCCAAGAGATACAACAAAGAATTGACAACCAAAACTTCCATCGCGCCATTAATTAACCATGCCATCCAACAATAATGAGAAATTGAAATGGTATGTACCTGAATTGCATATGTGATATTATTTCCCATGAATCCCATCTCCAACCTCATGTATAAGTTGACTGCTCCTTCCATACTATAATTCATCCACTGCACTTGCACCGCAACCCCAATTCTGGATATAATGACTACAATTTCTTCCTTGTGAAGATCCATTGAACCACTAACAGATGTGTACCAGCTGATTACCCACACACTCAAGTTTTGGATCTCTCCATGCTCTAGAATAATGTTCTGGAGATGCCTAATGCAACCTTGTCTTGTCCTCAGATCGTAGATGGTATAGAGTATTAACATAGTCTTACGATATCCATGCAGAAAGAAATACACCACGTGGAGACACTCCAAACTATTATGCATGAGGTCACTAGGGGCTCTACATATACTCTTGAGCATCTACTCCCAAGAGTCCTTTGGATTTACCAATGGCTCGATTGGCCATTTCATCGGCTTTGACGTTATTATGCCTAAGGACATGATAGAATTGAGTTTGGAAACTTTGTAGAGAAAGTTTAATATGGTCTATAAACATCATTAATTTGATATCCTAAGGGGAAGTACAAGAAACAAGAAATATGTCGGTGTTTTTGGAGTCCCAACTATAATCAAGTTATTGTTTTTCCCTTATTTCACCAAATGCATTCCTTGAAAGAGAGTGTAATATTCAACCTTATTATTGGTATCAATCCCTATGTTCCAAATAGCAGTCAAGTTACCTATTTCCACCAAGGCCATACAACACCCCTCTAAAAAATTAATAATAAAAATTTATGTCAGTTTCATTACACACACACACACACTTTGAATGAATTAAAATTAGTCTAGATCCATTTAACTCTAAATCTATCAAGCGTAGACAGGAATCAAATCTCTGGTGGTGCAAACATTTTTTAGAGTGCAAAACTTGAGGAAAGGTAAAAATTTTGCACCTCAAGAGATTTGATCCATCTCGGCACTTGATAGATTCAAATTTAAATGGATCTAGGTTGGTTAATGTGCAATGTGCAATTTATTAAATAATTAAATAATTATTAATTATTTAATATTATTTATTAATTTTCAATTCTTGCTAGCTCAATCGGTTAAGGTGCGGGTTTCGTTTATTGGGTGACCTGAGTTCAATACCCTTATGGTGTGTTTAGTTGGGTGGAGACACCCAAAAATAACATTTCTAACAAAAAAAAAAAAATATTATTTATTAATTATTAATTATTTAATATTGCAATGTGCAATGCAGTGATGGTTATGTATAAAAATGATTTTTAATTTTTTTTTAGTATATTTCTATAAAATTAATTAAAATATTAATTATTATTTATTAATGTGCAATGTGCAAGTTATTAAATAATTAATCTATTAACAATTAATAATTTATTTATTTATTTAATATAGTCATATCCATACATCGAAACTTTGAGACTCATACATGCACCCAATGCAGTAGATGTTCAATATTGCAATGTGCAATGTGTTGTTGCTTATGTGTTGAGATTTTTACCTCTAACAATTTGTCTACACCTCCGCACATGTATATCTCCACACGGGTACTTTTGTCAATTGGTGTAAAAACCATTTTTTATTTTTTTTAAATATAGTCCTATACAAATAATTAAAAGATTAATAATTATTTATTAATATGCAACCCACAATATGCAATGTACAATTATTAAATAATTAATTATGTATAAATTATTTAATTTTAGTTATTGATTAGTTATTAATTATTTAATATTAAATGATTAACTATTTAATATTGTAATGTGTGATGAATTGTTGCTTATGTGGAGAGATTTTTTCTTTGACAATTTGTCCCCACCTCTGCATAGGTTTATACCAACACAACTATGGTTTCACACATGTACATCGTAACTTTGAGACTCGTACATGCATTTGTTCTGCACCCGTACATGTACCATTCGCTAAGTTGATTATTAAATTCTCATACATGCACCTATACATGGACTCTTTCCAACCATCTATTGCAGGATAAAATCATGAAGATGGGTTACACTTTTGCTTATTTTATGAGAAACAAAAACTATATTTTCACAAGTTATTCAACTTCCGGCATACAAAAGTATTTTTTTTATTTAGAATTTCACTTTACAGTAAAAACAAAAGTTGTGAATAATATTGTTAGCTTTCTAATGACTATTTTTCAATTTTTTTTTATCATGATTTGATGTGTCAATTTGACAGTTGTTTAACAGTATGTTCCTTAAACATAAATGGAATGATAATGAGTAATTTTTTTCTACAACAATGTATCTATTATTAAACTTATGTTTTTATGAAACGAAATATACTGCAACAATCTACAAAGACTCTATTTTATTGTGACTATAATTTTGAATCTAACAGATGAATATTATAATTTCTAGAATGTTTTGAAGTTGACCAAGTTGAAAACGTTGTAGATTTTAAACACATGTTTTTCTACACCTTGTATCTATCTTAATTTTTACTTAAAACTAAAATCTAAATATACCCTTTTGAAGAGAACAATTTAAGGATTATGAATATATTTTTTTCTAAAATTTTCACTGTATATTTTTAGAGATACCAATATTTCATTTCACCTAATCATAATGTCGGCGCGGTGTTTTTTTTTTAAATTAAATAAAATTAGATAAAAATAAAGAAAATGAAAACAAATTATAGGAATCGAAAGTAGATTCAATTTTGGAAATGTTGGTGTCATTTTTTAAACCAAATTCTATTATACAGTGATTTTTTTAAATAAATAAATAAAATTAGATAAAAATAAAGAAAATGAAAACAAATTATAGGAATCGAAAGTAGATTCAATTTTGGAAATGTTGGTATCATTTTTGAAACCAAATTCTCAGTATTTATAGGAGTCCGCAACCTCTGAAGTTTAGATAAGCTTTGAGCAATTCTCTGGTTTTTCTTTTTAGTCCCAATTTCATGTTTTTGGCCTACAATCACATAATTAAATTACTTACAACAAAAAAAATTGACTCTCTTACAACAAAATTGAATTATGGAAAAAAACACATGAAACTTATTATCAACGCAAAAACAAAGTCGTGGTCAATAAAAAAAACCAATTACTATAATGTCATGCACGGCAAAAAATATTAATACATTATTAAAATATTTATACAATAATAAAATAATACATAAATCAACACATTATTAAAATAATAATAACACATTAATAAATGTTATATGAAATATATATAACATATATGTTATATGAAATATATATAACATAAATGTTATATATATTACATATAAAATATTGAAGTATTATTGATTAATATATAAATAAAGCATAAATACATTACAAAGGTATGAAAGTATTAAGAGTACATTAATACATTACAATTATTATTATTTTAATGTATAAATAAATTAATAAAATATTATTATCAATATATTATCAATAAATTTATAATTATTAAAACATTATTAATTTATATATTAATAAATTAATAAAATATTTAAATATTTAAAATTCTAATAATATTTTAAAATAATAAATTATTAATAATACATTAATAAAGTAAAATATATATTAATAATACATTTATTAGATAAGCAGAATAAAATATTAATACAATTAAAAATTGTTTATATATAATAAAATATTAATACAATAATAATATGAAATTCATCAAAGTGTGATTTCAGCAAACTTGCAAGGTAAATTATGGATGATGCCTTCCCTAAGCCATTGCTTAATAGTTTAGTCCCAATTAGGACTCAAATCCTATCTTTGTGGATAGTTTGGTCCTGACTTGTTCATATATAATAAAATATTAATACCATAATAATGTGAAGGAATATTGATATATAAAAATATTAATGTATTTATACATTTATATCATAATATTTTAATGTACTAAAGTATTAATATATTAATTAAATAATAAAATATTAATATCTTAATGATATATTAATTAATATATTAAAATATAAATACATTAATATGTTAATATATATATTAAATAATTAAAACATTAATATGTTAAAACATATATTAAATACTTAAATCATTAATATAATGTTTAAATTAAAATATTTATAATTAATATATAATGTATCAATCAAATGAAATATATTAATTAATATATATTAATACATTATTAAATAATAAAAAATAAAAAATATATTAATATATTGTATTAATATATATTTATACACTAAAAAATAATACATTAATAAAGTTTGAAAGTATTAATATTACATTAAAATAATAAAATATTAATAATATTAATATAACTTTATAGAATGATTAGATTAATAAAATATCATTATGTTTAAAGTATAAATAAATTAATAAAATATTATAATATTATTAAGTAATACATTAATAAATTATTTATACATTGATAAAATAATAAAGTATTTATAATATATTAATAAAGTTAAAAAACATTATTAATACATTTTTCAACTACATTTTAAAAACTAATCTAAGAATCATTAAACTATAATTAGTGAGTGGAGACATTATAATCCAAATTATCCAATAATAATTCAAATGTATCGTCTAACATTGATAAAAAAGAAAAAGTTAATATTTAAATCTAACCCAACTAAAACACCCTTTCCAAATTCTTAGTTAACATTTAGAATATCTCCTTATATTATGTTAATGAATTATATATTAACATTGTGAATAAATAAATAATCTAGTAAGTATAAGCTTTTCCAATACATCATTGTATAATCAATGTTTCAAATTAAGACTCAATTTAATATAGCTTAATCTTGAAACTTAAATTTATATTTGAACTTTTTAAAAATATCAATATACTTATTCATTAAGTTCATTATAAAATAAATATGTATAATTCACCAATTATATTTTATTATGATTGACCATGTATAATTTATCAATTATATTTTATGATGATCGGAAATAGAAAAACATTTCCTACTTTTCCAATATAATACAGTTAACTTTAACCAAACATATCTCAAAACATCATAACTAAAGTATTGTCTGTTTTTCAATATAATAATGAATTTATTGTCTCTTTTTCAATATAATAATGTTTACCTCACCCAAACAGATTTCAGGATACAAAACATTATAACTTAAGCATTCAAATTTCCTATGTAACCTTTAATATTGAAAGCTAAGAAGAGTCGGCCTTACTGAAGAAAATAACAATTTAAAAACCACTTTCTATAATGTCATGCACTACCAAAACTATTAATATATTGTTAAAATATTTATACAATAATAAAATAATACATAAATCAACATATTATTAAAATAATAACATATTAGCCCAAAGGGGTTGGATTCAATGGTGGAAAGCGAGGAGTTTTTCATCGTTGGGCAAGGTTCAATTCTCGTGAGGGCTTTACCTGGAGCCATGGGGACACCTTGAGGTAGTGGTCGAACGTGTGGGTGCACCCAGAGATACTATAATAAATGGTATCGTGACCCGTGCACACATAAGTGGATTAAAGTCCACCCCCATGTCCTTCAACTTCTTCTGCCCGCAGGGGTGTAGACTGATTGGCAAGTGCTGTGTAAATGGAAGGAACTATGTAAAATGAGGTCTCAAGGTCGATTCTCACCCCGATTTACCCGGAGGGCGTGCTTGCGGGTGGTGCGTTTCTCCCTAGGGGTTATAAGGCAACCGGCAGGATTCGACCCCGTGTCACGCGAGTACGATACTGCCGTTGTTACCGATTCCCCTAATTACAAAAAAAATAAAAAAAATAATAACACATTAATAAATGTTATATGAAATAAATATAACATATATGTTATATATATTATATATAAAATATTGAAGTATTATTGATTAATATATAAATAAAACATAAATACATTATAAATGTATGAAAGTATTAAAAGTACATTAATACATTACAATTTTACAATTAAAGTACTAAGAGTACATTAATGCATTACAATTACTTCAATATATAAATAAATTAATAAAATATCAAAATATTTAAAATTCAAATAATATTTTAAAATAATAAATTATTAATAATACATTAATAAAATAGAATATATATTACTAACACATTATTAGATAAGCACATTAAAATATTAATACAATAAAAAAAAATTCATATATAATAAAATATTAATACAATAATAATGTGAAAGAAAATGCATTATTCATATTTTAGTATATGAATAAGAAGTTAGAAGAATACTTGGAAAAAACAGGTTGTGTCGACCCTACTCTCACTGGTATAGTCATTAATCTTCTTCTTTATGCCGATGATATCATTCTTATGGCAAGAAGTCCCCATGATCTTGAAAACCAACTAAGAATCCTCAAGGATTTTTGCTCCAATATGGGTATGACTGTTAATACTGATAAGACTAAGGTCATGATTATTAAATCCAATAAGATCCCTTA